>OY759261.1:48429849-48539849 GCA_963662155.1 Lamellibrachia columna
ATATATATATACATATATATACATATGTATATATATATATATATATATATATATATATATAATGTATATATATATATATATATATATATATATATATATACATATATATATATATATATATATATATGTATATATATATATATATATATATATATATATATATATATACGTATATATATATATATAATTATAATTATATATATATATACATATATACATATATATATAGGTACGTGTGTTACAAAATGAGAACCGATTTACTTCTTTATATATGTATATATATATATATATATATATATATATAAATATATATATATATATATAAAGAAGTAAATCGGTTCTCATTTTGTAACAAACGTACCTATATAGTCGACGTTGGCATAACGCTACCAAACAGTCTACGTTTCCATACTGATTTCCATTAAGATGACACAGTGTTCCATATTGCCACCGACATGTCGCTAAGCTACGAAATCAAGCATGTACTGAATGAATGCAAATAATTGTCAATAAATGTCAATGAAGGTGTATGCCGCCATAGGTATCGTACAAGGTATAATAAAAATGGACATTCCTCTGGTGAGCTGTTACGACTGCCCTGTCCTATCTCGCCGAGCTCTACCACTGCGAGGTTGCCAAAACACCAGCTTGGAGACTGGTTGGTCGAGTGACAAGCTAAATTGTGTTGTATCATTCTATCCGTTATAGACAATGGTGGTAAGTCACCTTACGTTGGTCACATGATCCTCCTGTCAGCAAACACGCGTCACAGAAACTGAGAGTATCATCAGTCGATCCAGTCTACGAAGTAGCGCGTCATTGTCCATGTCCTAGTCCACGTGACATCTGTGTTGTTTGTTTTGGGTGGTAGTTTCGTTCACACTTCTTAACGCAAGCGATACAACACTTCGGCACACACAATACATACATTGAGGTACTAAGTATATAAGTACATTACATGGTGTACTAGGCACATGCACACTCGCTGACATTTACGGACAACGGACCACACATTATATAGCGCGTTATTGTTGTTCTGAATTAATCACACTTTAGATTTTGTTGATGTTTCAATAATTTTATTTGGCACAGTTTACAACAAGTATCCTGTTAGCATAATTTTAACAGCTAATGCATTTACTTAGCAATGCGTCACTAGGTAATTGCACCGCAATATAATGACATAACATACATATGGGTCAGAGATCAAGTAGGGGTTAAGGAAGAAGAAGGTTTGGTGTGTTTCGTTATGTTTCATTCTTAAAATAAACTCACAACAAAAAAACTCGCATTAAGAGAAGAAAGTTGGCCATTTGAAACAAAGACCAGAAGAGCAGCATAGAAGGAGAACTACCAGGAAAAAAACCGAAGAAAACAAATGGACTGGGTTGAAAACATGAAGCATTGAACAAATGGTGAACTCGAAACGTCTACGGAGACTACAAGATTTAACAAGATTTAACAAGATTGCCATCTCGAACAGCAAGTTCCAGATGGCAAGTGGACAAGGAAGCCATTGGCTTATCGAGAGTCCAACAATTTTCTCATCTATGTGTAGCCCGCCCTTATCAGATATCTGTCAATTCTATTTTTAAACATATTCACACTACTAGCATTAACACAATCATTTGGCAGTTTGTTCCATTCATTTGTCACCCTCTGTGAGAAAGAGTACTTTCTCATGTCCAACCTACACTGCTCCTTAACTAATGCTGCTTTGTGTCCTCTGGTTCTACTGCCTTCTTTAAGTTTGAAGAACATATTCCTATCAACATCCTCATAACCGTTCACTATTTTAAACACTTCTATTTGGTCTCCTCTTAGTCTCCTGGTCTCTAGTGTTGTCAAACCACATTGTAATAAGCGACTTTCGTAACTAAGGTCTCTTAATTCTGGAATCATCTTAGTTGCTCTTCGTTGTATTCTTTCTAGCTTATCTATGTTTTTTTTACGATATGGCCTCCATGCTTGAATACAATATTCCAAATGTGGTCTAACTATTGCTTTGTACAGGGGTACAATTAGATGTTTCTCCTTATACGTGATAGTTCTCCTAATTAGCCCAAGGATTTTATTTCCTTTCGAAGCAGCAATCCCACATTGCTCTGAACCTTTCATGTCAGCATTAAATGTTACTCCTAAATCCTTTTCTTGTGTGGTTCTACCTAGTACAGCATCCCCCATTTTATATTCCTCGTCCATATTTCCATGTCCTATGTGTATACATTTACACTTCCCAAAATTGAATAACATTTGCCATTTTTCTGACCATTTAACTAATTTTTCTAGATCATCCTGTAAACTTTGTTTATGTGTATCATTAGTAACCTTTCTGAATACTTTTGTGTCATCTGCAAATTTGAGTACTTTGCTAGATATGTCATCCTCCAAATCATTTATATATATATTAAAAACAGTATAGGGCCTAACACTGATCTCTGTGGTACCCCACTCAAAACAGATTTCCAGTTTGAAATCTTACCATCTACTATTACTTTCTGTCTTCTGTGTGTAAGCCACTTTTCTATCCAGTTGATTACATCATTGCCTATACCATGGGCTTTTAGTTTAAGTAACAATCTTTGATGTGGCACTTTATCGAAAGCTTTCTGAAAATCTAAGTAGACAACATCCACTGGTGACCCGTCATCTACCCACTTTGTAATTTCTTCTAAAAATCATAAAAGATTGGTTAGACATGACCTTGCTTTTAGGAATCCATGTTGAGATGTATTTATTAATTTATGTTTTATGAGGAATTCCACTATGTGGTCTCTAATTAATGTTTCGAGTAATTTACATACAACTGATGTTAAACTCACTGGTCTGTAATTGTCTGGCTTCTTCCTCGATCCCTTCTTAAATAGCGGCGTAATGTTTGCTTCTTTCCATTCTGAAGGAACTATTCCTTCTTCTAGTGACAAGTTAAATAAGTTTGCAAGTGGTGTACTAATTTGATCAACAATTTCCTTTAGCAGTTTTGGTGGTATCCCATCAACTCCAGGTGATTTATTATCTTTCATCTTCTTAATTTTCTTTGCTATAATTTCAGGAATTACAAATAACTGCCCTAAATGTTCTGATTTATTGCCCTCAAATTTAGTCAATGGAACTGGAAGTGAGCTGATATCTTCTGTGGTAAAAACTGAGCTAAAATACTCATTCAGGACCTCTGCCATTTGGAACCCATCTGAAATTATGTTTCCACTGTTGTTTTCCAGTGGTCCGACCTTATCTCGAACTTTCTGTTTACTACTTACATAAGCATATAAACTCTTGCTGTCATTTTTTAGATTACCTGCCAATTTTTGTTCAAAGGTTCTTTTAGATTTTCTAATTTCAGTTGTAGCTAGGTTAAGTGCCTCTTTATAGTTTGTGTAGTTTTCTACATTTCCAGTGTATTTATAGACCTTCCACAGCATCTGTTTGTGAGCAATTTTTCTAATAGCTTCTTTTGACAGGTGTTTTTTCCTGGATCTTTTCCCTTGTTTTCTTAATGGAATAAATTTCTCAATAATACCCTCAATCTCATATTTTAAACAAGTCCAGCATTCTGTTGCTGTCTTGTTCTTCAGCAAGTTATTCCAATCTATATTTGCTAGATATGTTCTCATCACTTTATATTTGCCTTTGTTGAAGTTCCTCCTCCATTGTTTTTTATATGTATTCCCTGTTTTTACTTTTATATTAAAATGGATTTGGTTATGGTCACTTGAACCCAAAGGTTCGTGTACTTTAACATTGTCAACTAATTCATTTTGAGAAGACAAAATAAATCTAACACATTCCCACCTCTGGTTGGTTTCAAGACATGTTGAGTAAGGAAACAATCCTGTGTTAGAAGCAGAAATTGATGGTCGTCACCTCCAGCACTCTAATGATTCCCATTGTATATGGCCATGGTTAAAATCACCCATTATAACACATTCTTCCTTGCTCACCTCCCTTATCTCCTTACAAGGAGACGCCAATGGCCTAACTGAGGCTTCGACTACCGTAAAAAAGAATAACATTGTGTAATTTCTTGGAAAAAATATATTGAATGCTTGTGTTGAGTATTACTGACACAGGCTCTCGGGCTCCGGCAGGCTCGCCAGATGAGGTTGCGACTACATCCCCTTCGACAGGAAATTTGCCACCAATAGTTGATGTCACTTCATACGAAACTAACGCTTTCATTGGATTTGTCGAAACTGTCACAATCGCTTCTATGGAACTAGAACCGACCACTGCTCCGGCGTCGACGTATTCGTCACCAGCGAACCTCGCAACGTCACCTGGAGTCGACCAGTCTGCGATTTAGCATCGGTGATATAGATGTAATGATACCATGATATATGAGACTGGAATAAGAATGCGGCTGAAGTACTTATCGGTATCTCTTACAAACTAAATATACAACATTTTATTTATTTTGAAGATTATTTCATATATTTGAATTCTTTATCTGAATGCCGGAGTAATCGTTGTATTATGATACAACGTAAACATTGCTATCGTGAACCATGTCCAGTGTGCGAAGTGCGTGAACCATGTCTAGTGTGTTAAGTGCGTGAACCATGTCCAATGTGTTAAGTGCGTGAACCAGGTCCAGTGTGTTAAGTGCGTGAACCATATCCAGTGTGTTAAGCGCGTGAACCATGTCCAGTGTGTTAAGTGCGTGAACCATGTCCAGTGTGCTATGCGCGTGAACCATGTCCAGAGTGTTAAGTACGTGAACCAGGTCCAGTGTGTTAAGTGCGTGAACCATATCCAGTGTGTTAAGCGCGTGAACCATGTCCAGAGTGTTAAGTGCGTGAACCATGTCCAGTGATTATGATCGTGATGGTGATAGTGATTATGAATATAAATATGAATATGATCATGATTATCACTATTATTGTTATTATTATCATCATTGGTGTCATCATCATTATTCGATTATTAGTACTTTGTGTCAGCAAGTAGGAAACGATATTATGGTACTGCAATCTAGCATCTGGATCTGGATAGGGATAATTACTCAGCAAAGTCCGTCTAGGCCATTGCACTGAGCGTTTATTTAAGAGTGTCCTTCTCTTGATTTAGTGAGTCCATCACAAGATTGTTTCCATTTCCCTGTGTGGGATCTTTTACTTCCCCTGGCATAGACACCAGATAGAAGGGACCAACAGCTTTCAATGTCTCTTCCGAAAGACACAGGCAATGGGGCGGTGAACGAGACACAGGCAATGGGGCGGTGAACGAGACACAGGCAATGGGGCGGTGAACGAGACACAGGCAATGGGGCGGTGAACGAGGTTGCCCAAGCTTCGAAACGGCTCAGGTGGAATCGAACTACCGTCCTCTCGGTCGACAGGCGGGTGCTCTAACCATTACACCACCGATATAGCAGCAATGATACCGTGATATATGAGATGGCTGGAATAAGAATGTGGCTGAAGTACTTATCGGTATCTCTCGAAAACTGGTGATACAATTATTTCATTTCTGAGTTCCTGTGTAATCGTCGTATTGTGACACAAGGAAACATCGCTATCGTGAATCATTACCACTGGCGCTGTGACTCGTTGTGACCAAAATGACATGGCAACAATGAGTAGTTCGGGCGGTCAAGTTATCTTATTTTTGTTTCTGACAAAACGCGTTCTATTGGCTAATAAATCCTAGTGAATGTTGATAAGACAAATATGGTCAATGCTATCTATTATATGATTCTCATAGGCAAACCCATTATTGCAGTTCACCCGGTAACCTGCTGCTTTAGACGGATGTGCCTCATTAAATATTATTTCCTATCTAATAAATCACTGCATTTTTGGTCAAATAAATGCTATCAGATTACGACCTTATTCGCAGTGGTCAGACATGCATAATCAGAGTATGTTATATCTCAATAACATAATTATGATGTCCGTTGCACAGTCCACAATATCAACTGTGTATTCTATTGTAAGCGCCATCTATAGTCCGATTTGATACTGTTTCGATTAATTGGAAATATGTGCAGGCAACGATATAGATTACACCGTGATTGCAAACAACGTTTGATTTTACACGATAAGCTTGACTGTGCTCACATGACATTGAACTGAATCTGCCTTACCCCTTTGTTTTGGTTCGCAGCTGAGCTTGGGTTTCCCGAAGATTTTAGTGTAATAGAAGTGTACTATATATTGTATTATGTCGTTTTTACTGTATCTTAACAATCGGTCTGAGTTGATAGATATGATAGACGAAACAAGAAAACCAGAATGAGTCAACGTAAATTCTTCGTTTCCCCCTTGCCATTGGTTCCCATGCGAGTCTGTCTGTTTGTCTATCTGTCTCTCTATATATTTATGTCTGTCTGTCTGTCTTTATCTTTCTGTCTGTCAGTCTGTCTATAACTTTCTGTCTCTCTGTATGTCTGTATGTCTGTGTATGTGTGTGTATGTATGTATGTATGTATGTATGTATGTATGTATGTATGTATGTATGTATGTATGTATGTATGTATGTATGTATGTACGTATGTATGCATGCATGCATGTATGTATGTATGTATATATGCATGTGTATGTGTATGTGTATGTGTGTATGTGTGGGTACGCCCGCCCGCCCGCCCGCCCGCCCGCCCGCCCGCCCGCCCGCCCGCCCGCCCGCCCGCCCGCCCGCCCGCCCGCCCGCCCGCCCGCCCGCCCGCCCGCCCGCCCGCCCGCCCGCCCGCCCGCCCGCCCGCCCGCCCGCCCGCCCGCCCGCCCGCCCGCCCGCCCGCCCGCCCGCCCGCCCGTCCGTCCGTCCGTCCGTCCGTCCGTCCGTCCGTCCGTCCGTCCGTCCGTCCGTCCGTCCGTCCGTCCGTCCGTCCGTCCGTCCGTCCGTCCGTCCGTCCGTCCGTCCGTCCGTCCGTCCGTCCGTCCGTCCGTCCGTCCGTCCGTCCGTCCGTCCGTCCGTCCGTCCGTCCGTCCGTCCGTCGTAGTCTTTAGCAATACGGAAAAGCATATTCCGAAAGGGGCCAAAATACAGCCAGCTTCACACCTTTTCCAATGGCGAAGTGTGTACACAGTACACACCACTGCTGGCGTATTCTTGTGGACAGCTGGAATGAGAATACGGATAATTGGAGGATATCCAACTTTCTTGAGGAGAGTAAAGAATGCTTCTCTATTTACATAGACGAGCCAGTATATGAGACCCACAACGGCCTTAGAGAGTGGCATATATCATAAATCATAAGTAATCTGAGCAATAGTGTTGGTTGAAGAGAACTTCGTAAACATCGCGTGGTTTGAAAAAAAGGTCTATCTTAATCACACGGATCTGTTTACGAGATAGTGTTCGGTCAACCGTAGCCGCTTAAATGGCAATCGGTGAGGGTGACATTCAGTCTGTTGTAGACATTGACAATGTTTGTCTGTGCTGGCTCCGCAACAGAGCCACGCTAAGAATGACCGCCAAATGTAATGTGGAAACGATTGCAAATGTGTACACTTTGTTCAGCTTCGTCCTTGGGTGGGATTCACAACGATACCATGACAAGGAATAGTAGCTGTGAAATCTAACATCGCGCAATTATAATTCGTAAATTACAGGTCTCAAATAAGGTTTCATATATTAGGTATATGTCTTAGTACACAGCTCGTGCATTGGTTTATATGATCAACCAACTGTTCATTTGTTGTACGCTTTAATCATTACGATGTTGTCGCGAGCTTCTTAAACTGTTCAACAGATAACACCTCGACTGTTGTTGGCCTCAACATCACCTTGATACTCTTCAACAGTCTGTTTTAATTCAATAAAGTGTACTTGTTTACATAAGCATTATTAACAAATGGCCTTCACATTTTCACATATTGAACAAAACAAGAACGTTGACAAGAAGTACTGTGCAATGTCCTTTATTGGCCGTGACTGGGTGCCCATACCTCTGTACAAATGTTCACTCAGATGCTACGTATGCGTATATGTCAACATATGCATTTGAGACATTGGGTATGCAATGCGCTTCCTTTTTTTCACTCTAAAAATTAAACATTTGTCAAACTTAATATTGCATCGCAGCAATCAGAAAAACACAAATGTTGACATTGAACGACATTGTTTGTTATGCCGAAATTGTCTAATGTTGAGCGCGAACGTACTTTGCGCCTTCTGGAGGCCGGACAGACTGTAGTAGAGGTTTCGTGTGTCTTTCGGTGCAGTAAATAGACTACTCACAGTCTGAGGACACATGTGTCTAGATAAATTGGTCAGTGACCGATTTCCTAAGGTCATAGTGACCTGGTGTTACGTTACGTGGAGAAGACCGACAAATCAGACTGCAGCGTCTGCGTGATTAGTTTGCGACTGCAATCTCGTCCAGTGAGCAAGTCTTTAGAGGACGGTTACAGTGGAAATCTCCGAAATCGTCTGCAGTTGGCAGGAATTCGTTATGTTGGACCCATTCTAAAACCTGTGCACCGTTGTCTGTGACATGCCACGTGTGAAATGTGTTCTGAACCCCACCTAGACATTCTGACCCATGATTGTCCAGTACATGAATATCTACAATAGTCATCGCATCTAACCTTCATGCTGCATGACCAGGACACAATATACCTACATGTCAGGTGTCTTGTTCTGCTCAGTGTTTACCGACTTGGCACATTACCCGTCATGCTCTGGGGTTGCTCTGCCATCTGTTTATCACGTCTATGTAAAATCATTGTGTGTCTACCGTCATATTAGTAACCTGCACCGTTGAAAGGAGTGTCTAATTTCCCGACTGTCACAGTGTGCGCGCGTGTTCTTGTGTCGCGCTATATAAGCGATTGTATCTGTAATGACAAACCGAGTTGACCGCATTGTACGATCAAATCGGCGCCACTTGTTGATGAAATTCCCGTCAAAGGTACGCCCATTCTCTGAATGTAGTTGATTGAAATCACATGAACGCGCTACTTTTATATAACCCTATATATTGACGATCAAGCTTAAATTAAAGGTGACTCCTTAATTCGATTTGTTTCGCTGGGCCCAGACGACATGTTGCGAAAAATGGCAATTGTGGTATACATGCACTGTAACATAAATCTATCCACACTTTCGCACAATTACCCGATATAACGACACAAATCAATTCTATCGAAAAAAAATGTCTCAAAAGTACGCACTCTTTAATTAAACATTCTGCGCCTGTTACTTGAGTTACATAACACATGTTAACATCACCAAACCTGAACGGCGGTGGCCTAAATTATCGATTGAAGAAAGAGTTATGTGGGTTACTACAATTCGACGGTATTTGTTCTCACTTCTGACATTTAAACAGTGGCGATGAGGTGTCGACCTTCTTGCGACAGCTCGTACCCGGGGACAATTCCTCTTCATCCATTTTGTCATTCGTCTGCATGATTAATACGACATGGCAATATGACATTTGGGAATTGAATGGACTATACGATTGGTGAAGTAAATGGAGCTACTTGTCCACTGTCCACATACGTTTGGTTATTACGAATTAGCCGCCGAAATGTGTGCGATACATGTTTGAAACTTTACTATGAGTTATGTCACACGTGTCACTTTATTTCACGCGGACATCGGTAAGGTTTACATTACCCAGCTGTGCCGATTCCAGTAAAACAGGACCAGTAAGTCCTTGCAGTATTCCAATGGCAGTTTGTGTGGGACATGAACCGATAAATATTATAACAAGAAAACTTACGGTCGATTACCATATCAACAGCATAGCATGCGACTGTAATTAGTACATTGGGTTCACAACATAGGTGCACAATGGGTGACATTCTGATAAATATTATAACAAGAAAACATACGTATGTTCTTAATGTTAACGTTTGGTTCTTACGTAGTGCTTTTTCTCCAATCTACAACAATTCTAGACATGTTACCAACCTGGCATACTTCTAATCTATAACAATATCTAAGTTGCAATTGTTGCGTAATAATATATTCCTTCACATATTGCCAACATGTTCTAGCCTTATTAATAGCATCGAACGACAGCATGATAATTCGAATCTAAGTCATCTCGATTGACCGTTGAATCTTAGTCACTGGGTTCCGGTCCTACACACTTGGAGAAGTCAAACGTTCGTGTATTTTAATGGTGTTTCGAGTAATGACAAAGAACCTGTTAAACCGTTTCATATCAAAGGCTCAAGTGTGATTAATGTTGTCGAAATTTGTTTAAACCTTTTTTATATTAATGTATCGCATAATCATTTAACCGTCTTACGCATTTCACGCCAAGCCAGTAAACTGATTCACGCGGAGACGTATTAGAAGTTGTATCCTTTTAGTGTCTGAACAAATATTCACCAACACGGGTTGTGATAATGAACCAATGATAAAAATGTGTCTGCACAATTAGTATATTTCGTACATTGAAAATTACATTTTATTTTCCCACAATGGAAACAAACGTTTGCTTAATGCCAAACGCCATTACATGAGAGACGGCCATTGCGCAATAGGAAAGATAATCTCATTATTATGTAAGCTTTGTGATGCGTGCTAATATATCACGTGGGTGGCCTTCAATAAAATATGGTAAGGTCGATCACCACATCAACAGCATAGCATGCGCCTGTAATTAGTACGATAACAGTATCGCTTATCCACCTTCGTGAACTCGCTGAGGAGAATCTGACTCCGAACACACGGTTCAACTGTTACCAACTCCATTTTTAGGTGTTACTCTGAAGCGCCAGCAGCCAATCAGCGTCATTATCCAGATTCCACACTATAACATTACATTGCATGATTTTACTTTTCAGTGTGACAGTTGTGTCAATACAAAAAAAATTCGAATTGCGTCGGATAAACTGATAAACGTTCAGTTTCAGTTGATGAGTTAACTAAATCTTGGATGAGAGCCTAATTAATATAATTACATGTGCACCCAGAACCCGGGTGCATACATAACTTCCGTCACATTTAAAGATACGGTTTGGGTCCAGGCTCTGGTGTGTGCGACAAACATTGGCGCCGCGTTCCGGAGTCTGGACAATCGAGGCTAGTTCGGCAACAGCCTGTAAAAAAGCTTTGTAATTTTGTTCTAATAATTTATTTGCACTTTTTTTTAGTTATTGTGGTTTATTCAAACATATTTGGTCGATCAAGATGTTAAAACCTCATAGTAAAAGGGCACACTATGTAAACATCTAAGAAACAGGAAAGGGTTAATAGGGGTCACGACTTACTTTGGTAAAACATCCAACATGTTGATACTTGATGTTTCTCTCGCAGAATGTATTTTATAATGTTGTCACACTACCGGACACAGAAATACATTTACAAAGCATGTCAGATTTACGACACACCGATGTGAAAATTCGTTGTTCCATAACTGACATCAACAAAATCAGCAAACGGGTGCAAATGCGATCTTTGAGATTAAGGGATACCTTTCTGATTTATGCAGCGCTGGGAATCGCTGGCCTTTACGTATCCCGTTTTTAATGTTGGTTACAATAAGAAACTGCTTTACGTAACACAATGACGTCACCCATGGCTGCCTCGGCTCCCACTAGGCGCGCGTTGATGAGGCCAAGGCGTTTCGGGGTGCGGACGATCTTCACTACGCCGTCCGGCCACGTGTCCCGGACGTACTGGTGGAGCGGGCCCGCCAACTCGGCTGCGAAAGAACAGAGAAGTCGATATTAGTATTATTTATCAGTGGTATGCACGTGTAGGTAGGGTGTCGGTGGTTATACACCGCCAACACTAGGCTAGTTAGACCAGCTTCCGCAATTCCATTTTCGCTTGGCTCGTTTTAGAATCGTTTCGTGAAAAATCATGTCAATCTTATATATACTACAACATGGTAGCTCGTTGTGTAATGTGTAATTCCTTCTTACATCCTCTTGCGTTAAGACTTTGCATAGGGCGGCCATTTTGTCTATCGTTTCGAAGTTTAGGTAATTTGGGTAATGATGGCCCCTGGAGTTAAGACGCCCCCCCACAGCACGTATACAAAATATCAAACCCTGAACGTCCCACAATCTGGTGCAAAATGAAGCTAACATCTATCGGACACTCACCCGAAAGTTCAGCAACACGAGACAGACGTAAATAATCAGCGTGTTTTTTTAAACTTTTATATGCGCTATTATACGTTCTGATCTAATATTTTGGCAACACTAAAATGATGCAACTCACTATAAAACGATATGAATCATGAACTTACTTGGTGACATAATAATAGTGTTAATCAGTTGACAGGTCAAACAATGACAAATATGCAATATTGTGTTATGTTTTGTATACATCGTGTTAAGACACACGTAGTGCATGTGGGGCAAGACGGTCCCTTGAATATGGGGCAAGACGGTCCCCATTCATATGGGGCAAGACGGTCCCCATGCATGTGGGGCAAGACGGTCCCCATGCATGTGGGGCAAGACAGTCCCCATGCATGTGGGGCAAGACGGTCCCCATGCATGTGGGGCAAGACGGTCCCCATGCATGTGGGGCAAGACGGTCCCCATGCATGTGGGGCAAGACGGTCCCCATGCAAGTGGGGCAAGACGGTCCCTATGTCTTATACCTACGCACATGGTCATAATGTATGACATGTATTACAAATGACCAATTATGTTTAACGCATATAATATAATATGAACGTTGTATAATTTACATTCTGCCAGCCTGTAGGCTGTAATTATGATCGAATATTACTAAGATAATAGCATATTATGCATGGGTTTCAAGGTGTATATTATATGTTAACTGCAATTTAAATTTAACAACTATAATAACCTAATAAATTGTTATTATACAATTTGTATATATACATTTTATGTTTAGGCAGTGGTTCGTTCATAATATAAGCGAAAACCACGGGGAGGGAGCTATTGAACGTCTTGCCCCAGGCAGAGGGCGTCTTGCCCCAGGGATGGGGCAATTCTTCTTACAACATAAATATAAATGTCTGCAAATACACATATATCATATAATGAGACAGGTAGTCATAGCATTCAGGGAGATTATGTTGGTGAACAACTAACGGGCGGATGGATGAGATATAAGGGTGTGAGTGACGAATGAACGGACAATGAAGTATTACAACAAGCAGGAATGCATACATACACACATTCAGACTGCGCATACTGGCTGGCAAGTGTCTAAGGAATCCCCGACTGTTGTAAAGAGATATGACACTATGTAAGAATGTCCTTTTGTATCTCTCTGTTCTGGCATACGTCGAACTGAGGCGCTTTCCTGAGGGCAGGAGCTGGAACAGGTGATTCATTGGATGAGATTCATCACCCATGATTGTTTTTTCCTTCTGTATGGTCCGTTCCTTGTACAGTTGTTCTAAGGAGGGGGGAGTAATGTAACTAACTTAATGTAAATTTGCTGAAAATAATTTTTCAGTGGGAAACTTACATGTCTATCTACAATATGTACAGAGTAAAGACATATTAACACAGTGTAATGGTGCACAATTTGAAAGTTTTCCTTAGGGGGCCCCCTGCCCCAGGTTACCCTTACCACCTTTCCCTCTTTTAGAGTCATAAAAGAATCAAAATCTTAAAAAAGGTTCTTTTCAAAATTTCCTTAGCCTTTCCCTTTTTTCTTTCCAGTTGGATTCCACATACAATTTGTGTTGTTTAGTTTTGGTAAAATCATCGGACAAATGATTCAATCATTGTCGACTGGGCACCGTCGAAATTCGGCGAAAATGGGTAAAACAGGCTTCGCCTTTATGACATAAGGATTGTCACATTTTGGCGCAAGTTACCCGATCTAACAACCACAGTCAATTCTGTTAATGAACCCTGTTCACGATGGGGTAAATTAATCGAGGGACTTAACTAGGGGAATGTGAGGCTCACGTCTGGTGCTGGAGTCGTCCAGCAGGATGACCTCGTGTAGATACTGCGGCGGACTGCGGTGGACCACGCTGTGGACAGTGCGCAGAATCGGACTCCAAGCCTCGTTGTAGTAGATGATGATGACGCTGACAGTCGGAAGATCCTTCGGGTAGACCTTCGTGCGACATCTAAGAGAGGATGAACGCCTTTATATACACAGAACGTGGCTACTCCGTCACACCACCGCATGAAGTAGTTAGGGTTATTCTGGCTACACTATGCCCCGAACCCCGTTTCTAAATTGGGAAGGTTTTGAAACTGAAAATATCTTTAAAATTAAGGTTCTGTTGAAGAATATAGCCAGGCTATTAATTACAACCCAGTCCGGGAGGGTAATTAAGCGTTTTTCAAATATCAGCATAGTATAGATGTATTGGATGTTTCAAACATCAGCATACTATAGATGTATTGGATTCTGATAAATATGCGAAACTGAATTCGCACATCTGAGGAATGATCACGTAACTACAAGGTAATCCAGACTTATGGTACTGTATAAATGAGTACCTGGCTACAAAGAGTGGTGGATAAATATAAAAGAATAGTCTTTGCACAGTAATTGCAGCGTGGCTGAAGTCGAGTTGGTGATGGAATGAACAGGTCTGCCAACGGGTGGTGCGTAGAGCGCTTTGAGCGGTCCTGTTGACGGGATTACCTTTATGTTTAAAGGCGAGGTCATCGTCAATAAATATGTCGTACCTTTTCTAAAAGAAATCACTATGAGGGTGGACGTGGGGTTACCAGTAGATGTTATTTTACGTGCACACAAGGCGGCACAGACACGCAACGCAAGGAACTAACAAACACGATATTGTACGTATACAATTTAATAATCTACTTCAAGTTAACAAAATACAGTATTCAGTAACATAGTTTAACTATAGTGCATGCAAAATGACGTGACGTGAATAAGAATGTATACATATGATACTAATTTCTTGCAAATGTTCCAGTAAATAATGCTTTAATCAACAACATTTCGGCTAACGTTGCAGTCGTAACATAGTGAGCGTAACATCAACGTTCAGTAAACGTATGACTATGTGGCCGTGAAAGACGTGGCAAGAATGTAGTAGTTAAGTGTATATCGACCTAACACGATACAAACATCACTTATAAAACATGCGTACGTGCATTCACTCCCACTACCAGTTATTCATAATGATAATGTTTGTTATGTATATTTACCCTTCACATGACATCCACCATACCAATCACGTGACTGTAACGTGACCGTTTTTAGCAAAATGTCTGCCGTTAGTACAGGCCACCTGCTTTACGAACTTCGGCAGGCATAACTACTGAAACTGTTTTTTTTATACCGTACATAATCTATGCATCTTGTGTTAGAACGACATTTGAGTAAAATGGCTCCGGTTTGAACCGATTGGTGAGTAGCTGGGGCTATTTGAAAATGCGCACTAACTGCTCGAAACCCCAAGATGAAACAATGAACGGACTGAACATCCACGTTGTGTTCCATTATTTGCAACCGTTTCGACAATGAAGAAATACGAAGATCCTGTTTGAAGTCAACACGAATCGTTTACTCTATAAGACTTGAGTATACAATGGAAACGACTGGCAAAGCCGATACGTGTATTGGCGAACACATTTGTTACCCGTAATGGAAATACTGATAACCATCTGGACGTTGACTGACTGGATAGAACAATGGCTGACTGACAGAAGACAACGAGTTGTAGTAGATGGAGAAGTTTCAAATTGGAAATCGGTTTTGAGTGGGGTACCTCAAGGATCAGTATTAGGACCTATATTATTCTTAATTTATATCAATGACTTGTACGACAGTATAACAAGTAACGTACTGAAATTTGCGGATGACACAAAACTGTTTAGAAAGGTTAATACTGATGGTGATAAACAACATTTACAAAACGATCTAGACAGATTAATGAAATGGTCTGAGAAATGGCAGATGTTGTTCAATTTTGGGAAATGTAAATGCCTACATACAGGACATGGGAACTTGAATGTAAACTATAAAATGGGAGATACTGTTCTGGGTACTACTGTAAAAGAAAAGGACTTAGGAGTTACAATAAGCGCTGATATGAAAGTTTCAGAGCAGTGTGGTATTGCAGCTTCAAAGGGTAATCAAATTCTTGGATTGATTAGAAGAAACATAACATACAAGGGAGAAAAGTTAATTATACCTCTTTATAAAGCAATAGTTAGACCTCATTTAGAATACTGTATACAAGCATGGAGACCATATCGTAAGAAGGATATAGATATGCTTCAACGCATACAAAGGAGAGCAACTAAAATGATTCCAGAACTGAGAGACCTTAGTTATGAAGAACGTCTGAAAGAATGTGGTTTAACAACTCTAGAGACAAGGAGGTTAAGAGGAGATCAGATTGAAGTTTTTAAGATATTGAATGGGTATGAAAATATTGATAGAAATATGTTTTTCTCACTCAAGAAGGATAGCAGAACTAGAGGACATGAGGTAAAATTAGTAAAGGATCAATGTAGATTGGACATCAGGAAGCACTCGTTCTCACAGAGGACAATAAATGAATGGAACAAATTGTCTACAGATTGTGTAACTGCTAGCAGCGTGAATATGTTTAAAAACAAGGTTGACACATATCTCAGGAGGGCGGGTTATAAGTAGATGAACATTGTTGGACTCTCGATAAGCCAATGGCTTCCTTGTCCACTTGCCATCTGGGCCTTTGGCTTGGATGGCAAATCTTGTTAAATCTTGTTAAATCTTGTTATGGACTTATGGATTTATGTAAGGTAAATAGGCACATCATTTTAATCTTACGTCTCGCAATTTTAGACTCGTGCAAGTTAAATAAGTACATAATTTAGGTTATGAATTCCATTACCCTGTTAGTTATATGTCCACGTTGTGGTCAACGAAGTTTTAAAGGTACAGATCCTCATCTTATTTTTCTTCAAAAAACCAACCTACTCTAACACCTTGGGCACCCAAATGTGCTTAAAATTATTGTAAATTTTTTGCATATAATTTGACCGTTATCTCCTCAATTTGAATGTCTCGGTTAGAATATCACGTTTACATCGCATGCTGAGGAGAACGCAATTTCACGGGTGTTATTGATATGCCCATCGATCCCGTGAACACTTGACGCCGATCAACTTTATCCGCGGTTATTGGACATTTCGACAGCTGTTCGTGAATGTACGGAATAGCAAGGTCGATATTCATAGACAGATATAACGGTAGTTATTCTTTAAAAAACGTGGTTCGTTGTGTCACGCCCCCTTTGCTTAAAGTTTTTGATTGTTCCGTATTTTTCCGTTGCGCCACTACATGGTAGAATGGTAAACTAATGGGTGACTAGGCTCGCCCTACATTGGCCTCCACCTTTGGTTTCCTTCTTTGCGAGATCGTAGGCACGCCACTGACTTCACCCGACTGTAAAAAGCCTTCTAATTTTATCCAAATATTTTATTTGTACTATTTTGTTTTAACATTATTTTCTTACGGGCATACACCTACTGCGTGCACACTTTACATACAACTTTCACGTAGGGAATACGATCACACAAGACAGAGGCGCCATCTAGCGAGTGAGGAGTTACCTACGCGAGACAGCGGGAGTCGACGAGCACCCTCTCGAGTGAAACTTTATCGCTCGCCACGATGTTCATCCCTTCCTTCTCGTGTAGTTCCTTACCTCGATTCTGCTCCTCCGCCGTCAGTGGAACGGGGCGACGTTTTCTCCCGGACCCTTCCTCTCTCCCTGCGTCCTCTGGTAGTCATAGTAACGCTTCAGCCGCATGTCCATGACGTCATCCCGCATCCTCGCGTTGGTGCTTCCGCCACTGAACAAGTCAAGTTTGTAGAGGACGAACAGTAGGAAGAGACCCGCGGCCACTTGTTTGAGGCGGGTTCTCCGTCGTCGCAAGAGCCAATGCATCATGCACGCACCGTCGACCAAAACAACACTCGAGTAAACAATCATGGGTGTCTATCTCCGCCAAAAAGTCACAAGAAAGTTCACTTAGTTATATCCACCGTTACACTGTTGACACTGCCTCGAATCGTCACATAGCATTGGTATCCACCGCGACAACTAAAACGGTCGTTTGTTTAACGCCTACCACAAGAGGGCGCCACTGCGAGGTTGATACTTTGTACGCGTGATCGGTGCACAAAGCTACACAGTAGCACATGCTTCCGGGTTGAACATCGACGGCGTAATGTGACGGATCCCCGACATGTATCGCTTGTTTCTTATACTTGGGCGATATTATAGCAGCGTGTGCTTTTAAATAGAACACTTCAAACGCCGTGACGTCGCTTTTGACTTTGTGACGTCGCCTGCCTACACCGAGCTCACTTGGCAACACATACCGCCCTCCGACCTCAATACGACGTGTCGACGAGACAGCCCCCATTCACGTGTAATCCTTGCTCGATTAACTGTCACATAATCCCAGCGATCTGGCCGCTGACACGTGTCAACTATTCGAGCACTCGACCACTTGCGTGCCTTGTCATGTCACTGCATTGAATACTAACCCTTTACTCGTTGCTCCAGTAAACAATACACACGCAGCTGTTTCGTACAGGTAAACGGCTATCGGTCGCTGATCTGCGAATGTGTGGTCGTATCTTTGAATATAGGTAAATCTCAGGATACTAGTAGCATTCTAGTAGCCGCCTGTTGACATATATAGCTACACCTCTACTACAGGCGACACTAAATTACACCGCAACGGCAGCAGTGAGGCCCGGTGCATCCAGGCGTGACGAAACGAATTGTCGTCCCGCATGACTGGATTACGTTGTCGCTACAGCGATTGATAAAGTATAGCGTGCGTCGTTAAAACGCTATGAGGCGCCATCCATGTCAATGAAGCGCGCATGTGATTGGTCAGTCACCGCTCCGCGTCGCGCCGTTCGTGTCAGTGAAGCGCGCGTGGGATTGGTCAACGGTCGCGACGCGCTTCCCTCACGGTCCCGAAATAGCTGTCCTGCGTTGCAGTAACGTCAGTGACTGTAGTCATCCCATAGACATAAATAGAACACCCGTTAGTAAAACAAGACCGCTAAGCTCTTATCAGTTGACACATGATAAAGTGATGCCGGCATGGACCAGTGGCATTCATACTACTGCACGGCAAGAACCCACTGAAGGCCCAGTGTTTATACTGTACAGCACCCAGTCTTTATCATATATCTATATATATCAGGGGCGGATCTAGGCGCGTTGGCAGGGGGGGTCTCAGATTTATTAAAAAAAATCCGTAATGTTACATTACTTTATGTAGAATGTTGTGACATTTAACTTAGCATTGATTTAAGACACTTAACCTTGTATGTACTAGTTCCAAATATGGAACTGCATCCCTCTTATGTTTGACTTTCGCTGATCGTCCGTTGAAGGAAAACAGACGTGTGAACAATGATTCTCACTGGAGAATGTTTATGAACTCCATGCGGCGTGGATGTAATCGCGCAAACTGATTGATGATTGCATCTATGTCCACCTCAACATACGGCGTGGATGTAATCGCACAAACTGATTGATGATTGCATCTATGTCCACCTCAACATACGGCGTGGATGTAATCGCGCAAACTGATTGATGATTGCATCTATGTCCACCTCAACATACGGCGTGGATGTAATCGCACAAACTGATTGATGATTGCATCTATGTCCACCTCAACATACGGCGTGGATGTAATCGCGCAAACTGATTGATGATTGCATCTATGTCCACCTCAACATACGGCGTGGATGTAATCGCGCAAACTGATTGATGATTGCATCTATGTCCACCTCAACATACGGCGTGGATGTAATCGCGCAAACTGATTGATGATTGCATCTATGTCCACCTCAACATACGGCGTGGATGTAATCGCGCAAACTGATTGATGATTGCATCTATGTTCACCTCAACACCGTAATGGACGTGTAACATAGCAAGTCCATTTATGCGGTCCTCTGTCATGGTGCTGCGCATGTAGGTTTCAAGACGACGAAGGGCACTGATTGTTCTCTCACATTCTGCGCTGGTGACACCGAATGTACACACCAATTTCAGACATGTGTGTATATTTGGGAAGAATGCGTTATCTGCAGCCTTGAGTGACGTTGCTGCATCTTTGGGAACATCACAGTTTGCTTCCGCTTCCCATCTAGTCAGCCAACAATGTAATTCGGCTTGAAAATTCTGTGGAATGGGTAGGTCGTCTTTGAACTCGGCAGCAAATGCTTGCACACTGTCAATGACTTGCACCCTTGGAGCAACCTTGATTACAGCGGGAACCAGATGCAACGCATTTGTGATCAACAACTGAGGAGCACCAAACCGGTCGTGTAGACCCATCAACAACTGGTCGATTACTGGGATGGTCAGGTTCATTCGATAGTAGGTCTCTGCATCGTCAGCTGGGGCATTAGCACTATGCTGCTGCCGTCCACAAATGCGAGGTCGTGCTGTTTCCGTTCCAACAGCCTGTGCCATCGTAGTAATCTTCAAAAAGAGGTTATGATGAAAATTATCAACATCATTCCTGACTTCTTCAAGGGCAGTGATGGCATGCTTGACTTGATTGGCAGCTTTGATGACATCCATCGTTTTGGACTGAAGGCTGACACTGATGGGTTGCACGTACGCGATAATGTCACGGACTGTGTTGAGTGCCGCAATGAAGGGAAACTGCGTTATTGCTAACAACAGAGCACGGCCATCGTTTACACTTGGTTGATTCCATTCTTCTGCATGTGTTGATGCACCCCTTCATTCTGTTCTATTTATGGCATGCCGCTCTGCTGTCAACAGCGGGAGCCCAGTATAATTCCTGATATGGTCACTCGACGTCTTCAGTGGCGTGTCTCTTTTCCGCTGTCCTTTGAAGCATTGTTTGTATGCATGCCTAACGGTGTTAACTCTTTGTTTGTATGCATGCCTAACGGTGTTATCTCTTTGTTTGTATGCATGCCTAACGGTGTTATCTCTTTGTTTGTATGCATGCCTAACAGTGTTATCTCTTTGTTTGTATGCATGCCTAACGGTGTTATCTCTTTGTTTGTATGCATGCCTAACGGTGTTATCTCTTTGTTTGTATGCATGCCTAACGGTGTTATCTCTTGTATACGGCAAACATCCCCAAACCACCCGAGTCTTCTGTTTCTGATGACGTCTGTCAGGATGAGAGTCTAATGAATGTAATGTGTGCACCCAGAACCTGGAAACATGCAGCATTTCCGCACTATCAATCGAGATGGCCGGGGCTCGAGGCTAGACCACCACACTATCAATCGAGATGGCCGGGGCTCGAGGCTAGACCACCACGCTATCGATCGAGATGGCCGGGGCTCGAGGCTAGACCACCACACTATCAATCGAGATGGCCGGGGCTCGAGGCTAGACCACCACACTATCAATCGAGATGGCCGGGGCTCGAGGCTAGACCACCACACTATCAATCGAGATGGCCGGGGCTCGAGGCTAGACCACCACACTATCAATCGAGATGGCCGGGGCTCGAGGCTAGACCACCGCACTATCAATCGAGATGGCCGGGGCTCGAGGCTAGACCATCGCACTATCAATCGAGATGGCCGGGGCTCGAGGCTAGACCACCACACTATCAATCGAGATGGCCGGGGCTCGAGGCTAGACCACCGCACTATCAATCGAGATGGCCGGGGCTCGAGGCTAGACCACCACAGTATGAACTGAGATGGCCGGGGCTCGAGGCTAGACCACCGCACTATCAATCGAGATGGCCGGGGCTCGAGGCTAGACCACCACACTATCAATCGAGATGGCCGGGGCTCGAGGCTAGACCACCACACTATCAATCGAGATGGCCGGGGCTCGAGGCTAGACCATCACACTATCAATCGAGATGGCCGGGGCTCGAGGCTAGACCACCACACTATCAATCGAGATGGCCGGGGCTCGAGGCTAGACCATCGCACTATCAATCGAGATGGCCGGGGCTCGAGGCTAGACCACCGCACTATCAATCGAGATGGCCTGGGCTCGAGGCTAGACCATCGCACTATCAATCGAGATGGCCGGGGCTCGAGGCTAGACCACCACACTATCAATCGAGATGGCCGGGGCTCGTGGCTAGACCACCGCACTATCAATCGAGATGGCCGTGGCTCGAGGTAGACCACTACAGTATGAACTGAGATGGCCGGGGCTCGAGGCTAGACCACCGCACTATCAATCGAGATGGCCGGGGCTCGAGGCTAGACCACCACACTATCAATCGAGATGGCCGGGGCTCGAGGCTAGACCATCGCACTATCAATCGAGATGGCCGGGGCTCGAGGCTAGACCACCACACTATCAATCGAGATGGCCGTGGCTCGAGGCTAGACCACCGCACTATCAATCGAGATGGCCGGGGCTCGAGGCTAGACCATCACACTATCAATCGAGATGGCCTGGGCTCGAGGATAGACCACCACACTATCAATCGAGATGGCCTGGGCTCGAGGCTAGACCATCGCACTATCAATCGAGATGGCCGGGGCTCGAGGCTAGACCATCACACTATCAATCGAGATGGCCGGGGCTCGTGGCTAGACCACCGCACTATCAATCGAGATGGCCGTGGCTCGAGGCTAGACCACTACAGTATGAACTGAGATGGCCGGGGCTCGAGGCTAGACCACCGCACTATCAATCGAGATGGCCGGGGCTCGAGGCTAGACCACCACACTATCAATCGAGATGGCCGGGGCTCGAGGCTAGACCATCGCACTATCAATCGAGATGGCCGGGGCTCGAGGCTAGACCACCGCACTATCAATCGAGATGGCCGGGGCTCGAGGCTAGACCACCACAGTATGAACTGAGATGGCCGGGGCTCGAGGCTAGACCACCGCACTATCAATCGAGATGGCCGGGGCTCGAGGCTAGACCACCACACTATCAATCTAGATGGCCGGGGCTCGAGGCTAGACCATCGCACTATCAATCGAGATGGCCGGGGCTCGAGGCTAGACCACCACACTATCAATCGAGATGGCCGGGGCTCGAGGCTAGACCACCACACTATCAATCGAGATGGCCGGGGCTCGAGGTTAGACCATCGCACTATCAATCGAGATGGCCGGGGCTCGAGGCTAGACCATCGCACTATCAATCGAGATGGCCGGGGCTCGAGGCTAGAATACCGCACTATCAATCGGGATGGCCTGGGCTCGAGGCTAGACCATCGCACTATCAATCGAGATGGCCGGGGCTCGAGGCTAGACCACCACACTATCAATCGAGATGGCCGGGGCTCGTGGCTAGACCACCGCACTATCAATCGAGATGGCCGTGGCTCGAGGCTAGACCACTACAGTATGAACTGAGATGGCCGGGGCTCGAGGCTAGACCACCGCACTATCAATCGAGATGGCCGGGGCTCGAGGCTAGACCACCACACTATCAATCGAGATGGCCGGGGCTCGAGGCTAGACCATCGCACTATCAATCGAGATGGCCGGGGCTCGAGGCTAGACCACCACACTATCAATCGAGATGGCCGGGGCTCGAGGCTAGACCACCACACTATCAATGGAGATGGCCGGGGCTCGAGGCTAGACCACCGCACTGTCTCGAGGCCATCTGCTGCCGTTTCGAAGCTTGGGCAATTTCGTTCACCCCACTTTCATCTAGTTCACTTAGCTGTATAAATGAGTACCTGGCTACAAAGAGTGGTGGATAAATATGAAAGAATAGTCTTTGCACAGTAATTGCAGCGTGGCTGAAGTCGAATTGGTGATGGAATGAATAGG
The DNA here is from genome assembly GCA_963662155.1 of Lamellibrachia columna. Lineage (NCBI taxonomy): Eukaryota > Metazoa > Annelida > Polychaeta > Sabellida > Siboglinidae > Lamellibrachia > Lamellibrachia columna. The sequence goes on from OY759261.1 coordinate 48,453,463, forward strand.
TCTGCCAGGAGTGGAGCGTAGAGCGCTTTGAGAGGTCCTGTTGACGGGATACTGCGCAGTATAAAGTACCTTTATGTTTACAGGCGAGGTCTTCGTCAACAAATATGTCATACCTTTTCTAAAAGAAATCACTATGAGGGTGGATGTGGGGTTACCAGTAGATGTTATTTTACGTGCACACAAGGCGACACAGACACGCAACGCAAGGAACTAACAAACACGATATTGTACGTATACAATTTAATAATCTACTTCAAGTTAACAAAGTAATAAGGTGTTATGTTCATTAATATAGTTTAACTATAGTGCATGCCAAATGAGTGACGTGAATAAGAACTTATACATATGATACTATTTTCTTGCAAATGTTCCAGTAAGTAATGCTTTAATCAACAACATTTCGGGTAACGTTACGGTCGTAACATAGTGAGCGTAACATCAACGTTCAGTAAACGTATGACTATGTGGCCGCGAAAGACGTGGCAAGAATGTAATAGTTAAGTGTATCTCTACCTAACACGATTCAAACATCACTTATAAAACATGCGTACGTGCATTCACTCCCACTACCGGTTATGCATAATGATAATGTATGTTATGTATATTTACCCTTTACATGACATCCACCATACCAATCACGTGACTGTAACGTGACCGTTTTTAGCAAAATGTCTACCGTTAGTACAGGCCGCCTGCTTTACGAACTTCGGCAGGCATAACTACTGAAACTGTTTTTTTATACCGTACATAATCTATGCATCTTGTGTTAGAACGACATTTGAGTAAAATGGCTCCGGTTCGAACCAATTGGTGAGAAGCTGGGGCGATTTGAAAATGCGCACTAACTGCTCGAAACCCCAAGATGAAACAATGAACGGACTGAACATCCACGTCGTGTTCCATTATTTGCAACCGTTTCGACAGTGAAGAAATACGTGTGATATGCATGCCCGATCCTGTTTGAAATCAACACGAAACGACTGGCAAAGCCGATACGTGTATTGGCGAACACATTTGTTACCCGTAAGGGAAATAGGGTTAACCATCTGGACGTAACGGACATATGGCTATGTTTAATCAGATGTACACCCGTTGTTCGCATCGGACATTTGTTGACAGCGGAATGTCCAAGTCCAGTCGGCACCGCTGTTGCAGGGTTTCGTTGTTACAATCGGAGTCGCCGGGTAGCCCTCTCCTTTACAAGGAAAGTGTCTATGTCGGCCATGTCGATATTTCTGTGCTGTTTCTACATCGTCATTTCTGCTTTATGTCTGGAATTCAAAACAGTTTAGCGTAAGTGCTGGCGTATTCAGAAGCTCGTGGACAGCAGCGATGTAGCATACGTCTCTCCACGTGCAGTTGGTGCTCAACAACATGATTTGTATATAATATGGTCACATTTTGAATTGTCGTGTTTGAAATATGTCTGAATTGTCATGTATAAAATATACAATTGGGAGAATGCTTGACGCTCTGATAAGCTACGACAATTTTAAACTATTTGTCGTTATTTGTGTCGTAATTTTCAGCCAGCCCCAACCGGCATACGATCTGTTTAATAACGCTGCGGTGATGTCGAGGTTTGTTATGCTACGTTTTGGTAAATAAATCATCTGCGACAATGATTGTTTTCTCCACCAATGATTTGGCATTTTTTATTCCAACACGTGAAAGATCTACGAACAGGAAACGTCGTGTTGACCACGGAGCAATGTTACGACATTGAAAAAAAATAATCAATCGTTTCGTGGTTTTAAATTAATGATAGTAAAACGCCATATTCACAGAGTGCTCTATGGCGTTTTACATCGCACTACTACTGATTAAAGTATATATTTTATAGATAAAACAAAAAATGTGAGATATGAAAATAAATAAATACAAATAAATAGATAAATAAATGTCAGACAATATAAAAGGTTCGGTGTGAAACGTATACAATATAGCAAAACGATATAAATCAACTGTGCAGAAAATAAGAACTAAATTAAGAATTAAAAAGGCCCTTTCAACATTTAAAGGAGTTCGGTGTATTCTTGCTTAAATAAAATGTCCTAAGTTTTCGAATGGCAATACAACTTCGCGACGCCGGAGCACGAAGCGGATACTTACTTCTAGCATATCTCAGTCAGGAATCGGCCGGCGACTGAGGCAGCGGCGTTGCCATCACTCATTCGGTACACCTTGCTACGGTCACCGTCGACGATATCGTTCACCTCGCTCATGTCCACCTGGTCGCCAATGGCAACGACGTAAACCGACGTCGACGGAGCGTCCCTGAGATCGCGCGCGCGTTGTGACGTCATTTCCCTGCGGATGTTGCTTCCGCCGTCCGTCAACAGGACGACGACGTTTTCTACGGAACTACGGTCGCCATTACCGGAAGTGAGCATTGTGTCGCGTGCGACACGCAGCGCCTCCTGGGTGTTGGTGCGGCCGCCGTTCTGGTAGAACACGAGAGCGTTGAGGACGTCGCGCTCCTCCGAGAACTTGTTCAGATGGAAAGCGATGGTGACGTCATCGCTGTAAGTCAGCACGCCGACGCGAGTGCGTCCGAACTTGAACGGCAGACCGTAGACCGTTTCACGTAGGAAGCCGACGATCGCCTTGTACGTCTTGTCGACGCTGCCCGAGAAGTCCAGCAAGAAGACGACGTCTCGTTGGCTCCGGCAAACTGCAGCGACAACAAGCGAATGACACAGTAAACACTGCTGCATATTTTCATCATCAGGTGGTCAATGAGGTGGTTTGTATAAGCAGTGGAAAGGTGTGAACTGTTCGTGTGAAAGGTGTGAACTGTTCGTGTGAAAGGTGTGAACTGTTTGTGTGAAATGTTCGTGGGAGAGGTGTGAAATGTTCGTGTGAAAGTTGCGAAGTGTCTGTGTGAAATGTGTGAAATGTCTGTGTGAAGGGTACCTTCTTTCACTAAATGTATGCCGGTAATGATGAAACATGAGTGTTAGATGCGAAATATACTACCACGGGAGCGGGACTTCATCCCAGTGTGAAACCGAACAAAAGCCTAATGTAGGACTAATCTCAATATATACTAGTGGACACTACAATATGTTTTTAACCGTTGAATTCCCCTGCTGTTGTCCGTAGTTCATTTCATTCATTATGTGCCATGTCACAAAAAAGGACACCGTGGAGAACCTTATTCGACGGCGTATGCCGAGTGTTACCAGCAATCATACGGACCTAAGAAAATGAGTCAGTCAACAGACCTCGTTCACAGTTTCTGCCAGTGTTGTCGTTTTGGCAAGAACACAGGTAGTAGTTGAGGGCATCAGTGCATCTGGCGCCGTTCTGACAAGGGTTGCTTGAGCACTCGTCTCTCGCTGAAGTCACAACATCGGCAAACAACGAATGAACTATTCCTACCATTGTCGGTGTAATGTTATTCCGAGTATGACAAATAAGTAGGTTCGTTAGATGACGGTATTAAACGTGCGTAGTTCAGTTGCACTACCTTCAAACGTCAGATCGAATATCAAATTAGTATATATCTTACAGGGATTCGAACACACTTACTGCGTGACAGCGTAAGCGCAGCAAAGCAGCCAAAGGACATGGGTTTCCCAAGAAGCGATGTTGTAGTGTATGCAGTCAATGAAGCTAACATGAAACACCCGGGTTGTAGGAAAAGGGGCAGACTGCAACTGAGATGTGAAGCGGAGGAGGTTGACAAGGGAGGGAGAAGGCTACCGGCAGAGGGAAGTGGAAAGGGATAACAGCTGGGGCGGTGTAGCAATACATTAACTAGCCCCACTCATTCATAAAGTGAGCTACGAGGAAGAGCAGGCAGGGATTGATACAGAGAGTAGCAACTCGTGGAAGGAAGGACCGGGGTTCGGTGATCGTTCTAGCTCTTTGTCAGACTCCTCCCCCAACTGCATAAGCGCCAGGTGTAAATACGTATTTGGCTGCAGCCATTGGTGGAATGACAGGATATAATAAACCACGCCCATTAACTGCAGCATGGCTGAATACCCTACAACTAAGTACTCGAATGAAAATGTCTGCAGGGCGTAAAATGGGAGGCGATTTCAGGGTGTGGTCGGTTGATGGTGCATTTTAGTGGCGCGAGGAAGATCGGAAACCACGACTCACAGTTGCACATTTCGGCTTCGACGATGCCGGTCAACGTGTTCAGCTTCGTGAAGCTGTCGATGATCTTGATGTTCTGGCTGGAGGGGTAGCTGGCGATGCCCTCCATCTCGATGATGTTCAAGTCCTTTCCGACGCCGATGACGATGGTGTGGATGCCGGCGATGCGAGACTCGATAGCCTCCGGGATTGTTCGATCGGCCTGCACGTTCGCTTCTCCATCGGTGAACAGGACGAGGAAGTTGGGCGCGTCTTGTCGGTCACCCTTGCTCTCGACAAACAGTTCGTCGCGAGCCATCTTCAGGGCGCTGGCGATGTTGGTTCTTCCTCCCGTGTAGGGGATAACGCGCAGGAACTGTGGGCACACGGGAATGTGTGGTGAAAGAGGGATCTTTCATAAACAGGCACGACAGTGGGAAAGGTCGTGCACATAATTGTCAAGCAGGTATAAAACAGCTGAATACGGTACTGTAACATCACATAGAATTAACTTATTACCGAAACTAATGTAAATGTTAGGAAATTGTATCTGGCTGGTTTATACATTCTTTCGCTATGCTTAATGCCAAATATAAATTACATCGTAACTAACATTTCATGTTGATTTTGCTTCCTCCGAATTTTACAGCCGTTTATAGAGCCTACTGGTAAATATAACTGTTGTTTTTACTGCAGGCACGTCCTCTTGATAGGTCGTAAGTTGTTTTTTTTACATTAATGCATGCCTTTTATTTTTACGTTGAAGAGCAGTAGATTATGATTTGTTATGCTGCTCCTGGTTTCTAAATCACGTTGATCGGGTTACTGGAAACAGTATGTTCTGACTTTGCCGACTGGTGGCGCCACTTACCTGTACGATATCTTGACGCGAGCTGCGCTCGTTCAGACGGAACTGCAGGGTGGCACTGTCGGAGAAGATGAGTGCGCCAACACGGACCTTATCGTTGTAAACCTCCATGTTCTCGACGATAGACACCAAAAACTCGCGCACTTGATCGAAGCGCTCCTGGCGGATACTGCCAGAAACATCGATGGCGAAGACGATATCAGCAGCTCCTTGGCACTCTGCGCAAGGCAAGTTGACCCGTTGATAAACCGACATACACATTTCCCTAGTGGATAATTATGTAACTACAGACATGTGTATTCTAGTCTCGGTTACCTTTGGCAAACTTGGTTAGTCATCAGATGTTATGCAGTGTCAATCATCTTGAATTTGCAGTATACGCGAAATAATTGGCTGTGTGGAGCTGAGAAGATTAGCATAAGAGGCAAGAAAGGTAAAATAAACAACTAATTTCAGCGTGAAATGCAAGAGCTGTTCTTAAAATTATCACATTAACGACCGCTGACGCAGTATGTTATATTTATAAACAACCCGATACAATATACGTCGTCTGGAAACCGGTAAACCAATGCCCTATAGCAAATGGATCCATAATCTGGTGCGATTTCGCACACTATTAACCGTTCAATGTCAGTAGAGCTGAAGTAGCGTTTGCCTACGACCTGGTTCGTCTCAAATGCCCCACTAGCATCTAGATGTCTGATAGCTGTAGAGATCTTAGATAGATCTCCTGTAGATCATAATTTTATTGTTGAACAATAATCGTGTTTCATGTAAAGTTTTGTCGTGTACGTCACTAACACAGCGTACGTCACTAACACAGCGTCATCTCGTGCAAAATCGAGTAGCAACTGCAACAAAATACTGAACCGACTGGACACCCTGTTAGACGCTGTGGGTTAAACCACCCTCATTGCTGACAACCAGATCAGCGTCAGTGAAGATGATCATTCTTTCACACCCCAATCCCAGAACCCAAGAGTCACTGGTAGCCGTCTCCTCAACGTAGTACTCACTTCGCTCGCAGTTATTGCCGGTGGCGTCCCGTGGGCACTCACAACTGTAGCCGTTCCTCAGCAAGTGGCAGGTACCACCATTACTGCACGGGTTGGAGTCACACAGCGGCGCTAAAACGGGAAACCAATGTTAGAGATGGGGTCAGTACAAAATCATATATGTGTGTATTTTGTATTGCCTTCATCATTTTAATTAAACCACAACGCACTGGTGTGTTAATTTGTTTGCGTTCATCATGCAATAGCAGTGTTTACGGATATGATACTAATATCAAATATGGCAAGGCTGTGTGTGTGTGTGTGTGTGTGTGTGTGTGTGTGTGTGTGTGTGTGCGCGCGCGCACGCCCGCGTGCGTGTGCGCGTGCGTGTTCGTCCGTGTGTATGTGAATGGTGTGTGCGCGTGCGCGCGAGTATATACATGTTTGTGCGTGCGTGCGTGCGTGTGTGCGCATGCGCATGCGTGTGTTTCAATGTCAACCAGCGGTCAAAACTTACTCTTGCAGATGGAGGCGCGCACTTTATCGAGGAGCGAGTTGAGGTTGTCGAAGCTGGAGGCGATGAGGATGTTGTTGTCGACCGGGTCACTGGCGATGGCTCGCAGCTCAGAGTTGTCAATATTTCCACCGACGCCGATAGCCACCAGGTCAATGTTCTGGCGCCGGACAGCGATGGCCTCTGACCATGTGTCACGTGGTGAGTTGGAGCGGCCGTCGGTGATGACAATACCCACGTTCGGGATGTTGCTTTGATCTCCTGTTAAGTCAAGCGGAACGGAATGCATAAGGTTAAGTACAAATCATAAATAAAAAAAAAAGGCAAGTAACAGTTTATTTAACATTAGCTAATGTAGTAGGTTAGTGAATCCGGCTCGGAATATTTGGAATGAACTAAGCTTGTTTGCCCAAGACAGTGCTGTCTGGAGAGGACTTGTTTGCCCAAGACAGTGCTGACTGGAGAAGACTTGTTTGCCCAAGACAGTGCTGACTGGAGAAGACTTGTTGGCGCCTCGTGCTTCAGTTGGAACGGAGAGGATTGAGCACAAGTGAGTGAAGAAGTGGAAGACCAACATTATTGGAATGCTTTCTTTGGGATATTTGACTGACGTTCGCCTGAAGATCATTATTCATGTGCAGCGAATATGTACTATAATTCTATATGTGGATAAAGAAGAGCTACCTACCATTCTCACTGGTAAACATGGTGTTTCGCATGACCTGAAGGGCTCGCGCCGTGTTGGTGGTCCCGTCCATGAAGTAGGGGATGGTCATCTCATTGAGCAGCAGAGAGCGATCTTTGTAGTCTTTTAGGTTGAAGTAGACCTGCAATCAATCAAACTGTTGTTATTTCGCACAAAGCTATTGGTGCTTTTGACGCATTTTGTGAGACTTATGCAAGCATGCATTTCGTGCAAACCGGACGGTACAGCCTACATCGCCCTCATCAACAGAATTCACTCGGGTAGTTCCTCGACCTCGCGGGATGTGCAAAGATGGTACATACTCATGTATTATATATGGCTGATACAGTGATATACTATCGGGTATTCAACGTTTTATGTATAGTATGTATTTTATTTATTATTTGGGTTGATTTTAGTATTGTGCATAATTTGTGCATAATTATGTTCGTATTTATTACATTTATATCTACACAAAAGTTTAATTTAATGTTACTAATATATAGTTACAAATGGATTTATCCCATATCTGTGTATCCGACATTCTTTTAAAATGTATTGCTATTTTTTATTTATTGTGAAGCGTTTTTGGCATGCACCTATGTAAAAAAAATTAGTATCAATATTTCTCTAACACAGACGTAAATGCAGATGTCAAAGAATTCAAATCTCCGTGTTGTCCGTGTGGGGAATCTGCAGATTATATTTAAAAATCAGGCTATTTCAAGAAAGAGAAACGTCATTCTGACGACGAGCACGCAAAGCATAAGTCAGTCGTCAGACAGCATTGCCGTCGCATTAGACTTTGCAGTTGCCACGACTGATCTACCTGTTCGTTGTCCGAGAACGTCTCGAGTCCAACACGGACTCTCGAGTCGACTGGAAGATCAAGAACGACATTCTTTGCGAAATCAACAACCTTCTTGAAGTTCTTGTGTGTGATACTGCCGGAGGAATCCAATGCGAAGACGACGTCACTTGGGTCCATGCAACCTGAAATAATAATTATAGCGACTTTTATTATTGTGTGTTATCGTGCCGTGTCCAGAGAAAGTTTTCTTCATTGCGATTGGTCGATAATTTGAATGTAATTCATTACATGTAGTTTGAACCGTCATATATACGTCCAGAGTTACACTATGTAATATTACGCTACGTAATGTTCTTTTGTAAGATCCACCTATCGCTGCATATCGATTTTTGTGAAGATGTAAACTGAATAATTACACAACAATTTTCCTGTCAAATACATATTGTATTTCCAATGTGATGTTTTACTCTGTGAAATCATTGCATCACCATCCCTCGGGCGTAGATCTGGTCAGTGACTCGCTGGTTTACAAACGGCACAGTTTGCTCGACGACAAAGGCACTCACGGTACTGGCAGTTGACGCCTCCGTAGTTGTCTGGACAGTGGCACATGTAGATGCCGTCCACGTGGTTCTTGCACGTGCCGCCGTTCTGGCAAGGGTTGCTGACGCACGGAGTGGGTTCTGTAACATAGCGTGGTTTGACGTTAGGAACAGTCCAACACAACATTCGTAGAGATCACTCACGGTTACTACAGTAAGTGGTGTCAGCACAATCACCATGATTATTGTCGATATTTGCGCCCCAAAATGCGGAGCTATCTCCCCATCACTTTAAAATCATCTGAAACTACAGTTACCTTCCGCAAAAACGGGGTCGTTTGTTTGACGGCTGAAATTTAAAAAGATGTAACAAGATTTAACAAGATTGCCATCCAAAGCAAAGGCCCAGAAGGCAAATGGACAAAGAAGCCATTGGCTTATCGAGAGTCCAATATTTTTATCTATGTGTAATCCACCGTCTTGAGATATGTGTCAATCTCGTTTTTAAGCACATTCACGCTGCTAGCAGTTACAAAATCTGTAGATAATTTGTTCCATTCATTGATTGTCCTCTGTGAGAACAAGTAGTTCCTGATATCCAATCTGCACTGAACCTTTACTAATGTTACCTCATGTCCTCTAGTTCTGTTATCTTTCTTGAGTTAGAAAAATTATTTCTATCGATATGTTCATACCCATTCAATATCTTAGAAATTTGATTTACTCTCCTCTTAACCGCCTTTTCTCTAGGGTTGTTAAACCACATTCTTTGAGTTGTTCTTCACAACTAAGGTCTCTCAGTTCTGGACTATTCTTAGTTGCTCTTCTCTGTATTATTTCAAGCGTATCTATATCTTTCTTACGATATGGTCTCCAAGCTTGTATACAGTACTCTAAATGAGGCCTAACTGTTGCGTTATACAGTAATAATTAGCTTGTTTCCTTTAATTTGATCCCTTTGAAGCTGAAATGCCAAACTGCTCTGAAACTTTCATGTCAGCACATATTGTAACTCCTAAATCCTTTTCTTTTACAGTAACACTTAGAACAGTATATCCCATTTAATAGTTTACATCCACGTTCCCATGTCCTGTATATAGGCATTTACATTTCCCAAAATTTAACTACATCTGCCATTTCTCAGACCATTAAACTAGTTTGTCTAGATCGTATCGTAAATGTTGTTTATAACCATCATTGTTAACCTTTCTAAACACTTGTGTCATCCGCAAATGTGAGTTTGTTGCTCGTTATATTATCGTCCAAGTCATTGATATATATATATATATATATATATATATATATATATATATATATATATATATATATATATATATATATATATATATATATATATATATATATATATATATATATATATATATGTATGACTAATCGATTGAATATAACAATGGCTGACTGAACGAAGACAACGAGTAGATGGGGAAGTTTCACACTGGAAATCAGTTTTGATTGGGGTACCACAAGGATCAGTATTAGGACCTTTATTATTCTTAATATATATCCTCCCCATCTACTACAACACGTTGTCTTCTTTCAGTCAGCCATTGTTCTATCCAGTCGATTATGCCACCCCCGATACCATGGGCTTTTAATTTAAGTAGAACTCTTTGATGTGGTACTTTGTCAAGAGGTTTCTGAAAATCTATATAAAGTATATAATAGCTACTGGTGATCCCTCGTCTATCCACTTAGTGATTTCTTAAAAAAAAACATAACATATTTGTTAAGCATGACCTCACTTTTATGAATCCATGTAGAGATGGATTTAATAATTTATGCCTAACAAGGAAGTCCACCATATGGTATTTAATTAACCTTTCTAATAATTTACAAATCACTGATTTTAATCTCAAACTGCGAAGCATCTAGACGAATAACAAAACAAAGAAACGCACACATGCTATCACGATCATATAAAGATTATTAGTATTATCTCATCATCAACATTATCGCAATCATTTTCACAGTAATGAAGAAAGCGACGTACTTCCACACATGTATGAGACGAACGCGTCTTTGTTGTTTCTCAAGTTGTCGTAGCTACTGATGTACATGACATTGCGGCTGTCCGGGTGGCTGGCGATCGACTCGAGCTCGTACTTGTTCAGCCATTTACCGATGCCGACTGCGAGCACGTGCACTGCCTTGGCCTTCAGTCTCAGCCCCTGCGTCACGGTCGCCTTGCGGTCGTTGGAGCCTCCGTCGGTGAGGATGATAACGAGGTCAGCGACGTCACTGCGGTCGCCGTTAGCGGGCGTGTACATCGTGTCGGTGACGTAACGGAGGGCGGAGGCGGTGTTGGTTGTGCCGTGAGTGTATGGTGTGTCCAAGATGGCCTGCTTCACGTCGGCGCTGCAATAGGTTAAGCGTTCCTCTATATAGGACAATATACCACATTTCACGAACACTACACGTTACATTTAGCTACTGTTATTTATACGCTGCAATATGTTAAGCGTTCCTCTATGTAGGACAATATACCGATTTCACGGACACTACACGTTACATTTAGCTACTGTTATTTATACGCTGCAATAGGTTAAGCGTTCCTTTATGTAGGACAATATATCGATTTCACGGACACTACACGTTATATTAACTACTGCTATTTATACACTGCAATATGTTAAGCGTTCTTCTATGTAGAACAATATACCGATTTCAAGGACACTACACGTTACATTTAGCTACTGTTATTTATACGCTGCAATATGTTAAGCGTTCTTCTATGTAGGACAATATACCAATTTCACGGACACTACACGTTACATTTAGCTACTGTTATTTATACGCTGCAACATGTTAAGCGTTCTTCTATGTAGGACAATATACCGATTTCACGGATACTACACGTTACATTTAGCTACTGTTATTTATACGCTGCAATGTTTTAAGCGTTCTTCTATGTAGGACAATATACCAATTTCACGGACACTACACGTTACATTTAGCTACTGTTATTTACCGTCGTGATTCTAAATTGTTCTAATTTAATTAATTTATTTATATGCTTATCTGATCTTAGTTAAGGATTAATTGTTTTTACTCATTTATCTATATATTTAGCTATGCATTCATAATTTTTTAATATTTACATTTGTGATTTTACAATTATTTCAGATAGTTCACATTATTTATTTATGCATTAGATTTTATGAGATATTGCATAGCGACACAGAACAATTATTTTGATGAAACGCTATGTAAGACATCATCATCATCATTACCATCATTATGAACATCATCATCCATCCATCATTATCATCATTACGAACATCATTCATTATCATCATTATTGTCATTATGAAAATCATCATCAATTCATCCTTACCATCATTATGAACATCATCCATCATCATCATTATGAACGTCTTCATCCATTTATCGTTGTTATCATTATGAACATCATCATTATCATCACTATGAACTTAGAGCAACGACATGGCGAATGTCTATCCCAAGCAAGTGCGCCATGGCAGCTAAACTAAAACTGTGATGATGTTACAATATCTTTTGTGAAAGCAACGGTAATGTTAACTTACTACTGCAGAATTCACCATGTCGTCTAAGGAAGTAAACAAAACTAGTGACATTTCTATTCGCTAGGAGGTTCATTGTTTCGAAGATAGCCACCGGGGTTGTAGTGATGAATTCCAGGTCGAATCCATTAATTTTGTTAATCCTTATGAATGTTGCCCATTTGGTTCCACAGAATTGATGGATGAATTATACCGACAGACAAAGTCAGATGGGCCCGGTATAAACCTGACGGTGTGTATGCTAAATGAATAATAAGGTGATTTATTTTTATAATATGAAAGTTTTCGATTGCCCCATTTTCGTATATAAATATTTTCTTCGTTAGTCTTGATGAATAGTATTATGCAGCCGTCTTGAGAAAATTTTATTTTATTTGTTAGGCTTAGAGAGTTATAAATATACCGCGCAGGGCACCATTAGGCTAAGACGGGAGAGATAAACCACACATCTGCACCCACCTGCTAGAGAACTTGTTCAGCTGGAAACGCAGACTGACGTCATTTCCGAAAGTCACGAGACCGACACGCGTGCGTCCTGAGTTGACGTTCAGCTGATCGATGGTGTCAGCGAGGAAGGCCTTCGCCTTGACGAAGTTGTTTTGGCCGATGCTACCAGAAGCGTCGAGCACAATCACGATGTCCATTCGCTGTCGGCAGGCTGCAACAAAGACCACTTGTGCGTGCCCTACAATCATTTACTTGTTTCCAACATTGTTACATTTTCACGTGCAATACAATATTGGGAAAGGAGGAAGCTGAAGCCATGCAACTTATAATTAATATAGTATGAAACGCAACACGACCGCGGTTTACAAAACATCATGTGTGGTCTGCCGGAATTGGTCCAGGAAAACAGACCCCAACGAACGAGTGTTTCTTCGTGTAATACACCCTTCCTATTACCAACACGCTACCTGGTGGTTCATAATATTATCCAAAACTGATCGATCTGAACAGTGAACGCGACTACTAATGACTACGTACTCGGATCGTGAGCATGTGGCTTCGTCGTCGTCGTTGCCATCGTCGTCGTCGTCGTCGTCGTCGTCGTTGTCGTCGTCGTCGTGAGACAAGCGGATGTGATGATGCTATGGAGGAGGGAGTTGAGCTTGTTGAAGTCGGGAGTCGTGAAGTAATCCTGGTCCCTGGCGCGGGGCGGAGAAGACATGTTTCGCAGAAGGTTCTCATTGATCTGCCATGTCACACCGATGGAGATGATCCGGACACCGGAGTCTCGGAGCTCGGCAGCCGCTCGTAATGCAGACGCATTGCCGTCCGTCGGCTTGCCATCAGTCAGGATGATGGCGACGTTCGGCACGACAGCACGATCTCCCGGGGCGCCCTGTCCGAACATCTGCGTCCGTGCTAGGTACAGCGCATACGACATGTTGGTGGCCTCATTGAGGAACGGCAGTTGAGCAGTGGCATTTAGCAGATCCGCTTCCATCTGGTATCTGAGCCGAGATGGTACAGCATACAAGATTAATTCGACAGTCAACAGCGCTCTGGCGAACACAGTAAGGCCAAACGAATCACAACATCAAAATTTATAATTAGCATAGATGTTAAGCAGTGGACTCACATATTAATCGCGGATAACACAATCAGCCGCTTAATATAATAAACATTAATATATTGGCTTTAACCTTTTGACGGAATCGTTCCGCTGTATTAAAATGCGCCGCCTTAAGTAAATCAGACTGCTCGGGCCCGAAATGATTCTATTGAGCGGAGTCCATTGCATTTGTACTTTATTTTATTTTATTCTATTCTATTCCACTTCACAAAAGTTCTGTTGAGTGGATATAATTTATTCGCCGCTTAAAGTACTTATATTTATATATGTAAATTAAAATATGTACATTTCGTATGCTAACAATAATATCACTAGCTGTACAGTTCCATAGCCGTGACTCACAAGGGATGGTATTTAGGGCATGGCATCACACCAAACGTTTGATCTTTGGCCCAACGAAAGGACGTCAGGGATCGGACGGCCAACGACCCCCTTGACTATTGGCCTGAATAGCAATGGTGGCAGGGCTTTTATTCTGGTTGAAAAAAATGTGTTAACGTCAGATAAAAACGGCATATTCCTTTGCATCACTTACGTGTCCAGCTGCCATTTGACCTCGGCGTAGGAGCCGAAGAGGATCATGCCGACGCGAGATTGCGTCTCCTCGATCTTCAGGTGCTGCGTGATGTTCTGAAGGAAGGATCTGACCGACCTCCAGTTGTCACACTCCGTACCCGTGTCGTTACAAATGCTGCCGGAACTGTCGACGAGGAAGGCGAAATCAACCAGGCAATCTGTGGCTGTGACTGAAGAGGACAAATTGGGTATATCGTTTGCAGTCCAAAATTAGATAAAACAGTTGTTTGTGAATTGATCGATTATTTTGTCATATCTCAAAAGGTGTTATAACAAAATAATCGATCAATTCATAAACAACCGTTTTTTCAAAAGTTTTTTTTTTGTTAAACGTACACAACAACATGCAATGTATACAAATTATAATGGTTCTCTGTTCATTTCTTGGGACCCTAAACCCAAGGTGTTTAAATGTGTCTTAACGGCCTTCACACAGAAAGGGCTCGCCATAAAGATTGGGAGAAACGTAGAACGTATCGGAACTTCAGAAACTCGACCAAGGTGGTATATAAAGGAAAACAACCTTCGTCTATGCCGTCCATTCAAGTCTCGATAAAACATTTCTTTAGCCCCATTCCAGTGCTTACATGTTATACAAACGTATTTGGTTTTGGCGTTTTCCTTAGTGATTGTCACACTAGTTAAGTACTTACATCTAAGAGGACATGAAGCTACAGTAGCAGAAGTAGGATTTGAGAATATATATAGTGAAACAAGATGACAGAGAGAAGGTGGAGGAATTAAGAGAAAAGATCAGAATGTAGACACTTGAAAATGAAGGAAATGTGGAGAGAACTGCGATGGGCAGAAAACATTCAGAGAATGATTGATGAGTGGTTGATTGACAAGGACAGCATTGGAAACAGAAGAGGGTGGTCGAAAGAGAAGTGGATGACCGAAATTAAGATGGAGGGACAGTGTTAAGAGATATATCTAAAGGACATATAACAATGGGAGAGAACGTCAGAAGATCGCGATAGACGGAGACGACTTTTCGAGAGGAGGGAACAGACTAAGTGATGTGTAAGCAATAAACGTTGTAACCTTACACGGAGGAGGTGTCGTTGTGATGCAGGTGGACGCGATGATGTTGGCGATGAGGGCGTCCAGCTTGTTGAAGTCGGCGCTCGTGAAGTAGTTCTTGTCCTTCGTATGCGGTGGTGAGGACAACTCCTTCAGCAACTCGGCGTCGATCTTGTTCGTCACACCGACGGTGATCAGTTCGACGTTGGAGTTCTTCAGGTTATCAGCGGCGGTGAGGGCCAGTATTCGTCCGTCGACGGACGAACCGTTGGTCGGCAACCCGTCAGTCAGCAAGATGGCGACATTCCGTACATTAAGTCGGTCTCCGCTGTTGAAGACGGCCGTCCGGGCCAGGTCGAGCGCGTGGGACGCGTTCGTGTTCTGCTGTGGGTGGTATTTCAAATCGCCGATGGCGCGCAGCAGAGAGTCCCGATCGCTGTGCCTGTAACGAACAGCGCGTGAGCGAAATAATGGAGTTGGCAGATTCGGTAAATTAGCTGCAGTTTCGAACGGAGAATTCGTATATCCGTATATTTAATTGCAAACAAGGTTGAAACATTCAGAGAATACAAACGAGTTTCTTAAGGTGTGTGTGTGTGTGGTGCGTGCGTGCGTGCCTGTTCTTGCCAACTTGTTTGATATACCTTAACCTGGCTAAAGTCTATCAGCCCTTACAACGTCGATAAGACGCGACAATGTATCAGCTCTTGCAACGTGAAAACTTATCGCGATATCGTCACTTACTCGTCAAGTTTCCAGATGACGTGTCCGATCGAGCCGAATTGTATCATGGCGACCTTGGATGTATCAGGTCCGATTTTCATATGATTGACGATATTGCTCAAGAAAGACTTTATCAACCGCCAGTTGTCGCATTCAATGTCTTTATTATCGCATATACTACCGGAACCATCGACAATGAAGACAAAGTCCACCTTACCTGCACACAAAAAGACACATAGCTATAACCAGAAAGACAGACAGACACGTGTTTGTTATTTTGCCCATGTACATATCACTCAACTCTCCATAATGGTAAAGTGTATATTGCGATCGACGGCCTGCTCAAAGAGTGTATGCTTTAACATATATCTCTCTTTGATAGACCAATCGAAAGTCATCGACTAGGCCGGTCACATATAGGAATACGCACAATCGAATGTTCCCAAACATTTGGGGGTCGTCAATCCAATGGTAAATATGAACAACGTTAATATAATGGCGATGAGATGTCATCGACAGCCGAGAGACCGTGTCCTCCCGGACCGGGGCTGCTGTGTAACCAGCAAACTACTTCAGAAGGATGAAATAAGTATCAAAAGAATTTAAAGTAAAACTAAATGATGAGTGGTTCATAAAGACGTGTTGGCCGAATTGGAATTATGACAGCACCAGAAGTACCAGCGACAACATTGAAAGTACCAGCGATAGCACTGGAAGTTCCAGCGATTTCCTAGCAAACCCAACATCAACGGCAATTTGTTATTTGTCAATACAGAGTCGATTCCTTCTCTCCGGATATTCACTGCTGACGTCACTAACAGCAGGCATACTTACACTGTGACTTAGCGACGGCGACCAAGGCCGCCGACGTCATCAGGAGAAGAAGTATCCGGTTAGACGCCATCTTTCACTTTCTGCAACAAATAATAATCACCGATACAAATATGCTAACATGATACTTATTGCAAACTGTATCAAATAAAACTACTGAAACATCAATGATGATCTAGATAAATTAATTAAATGGTCAGAAAAATGGCAAATGTTATTCAATTTTGGGAAGTGTAAATGTATACACTTAGGACGTGGAAACATTGACGAAGAATATAAAATGGGGGATGCTGTACTAGGTAGAACCACACAAGAAAAGGACTTCGGAGTAACATTTAGTGATGACATGAAAGTTTCAGAGCAATGTGGTATTGCTGCTTCGAAAGGAAATCAAATTCTAGGGCTAATTAGGAGAACTATCATATATAAGGAGAAACAGCTAATTGTACCCCTGTACAAAGCAATAGTTAGACCACATTTGGAATATTGTATTCAAACATGGATACCATATGGTAAAAAGGACATAGACAAACTAGATAGAATACAACGAAGAGCAACTAAAATGATTCCAGAGACCTTAGTTACGAAAATCGCTTATTACAATGTGGTTTAACATCACTAGAGACCAGGAGACTAAGAGGAGACCAAATAGATGTGTTTGAAATAGCGAATGGTTATGAGGATATTGACAGGAATATGTTCTTCAAACTTAAAGAAGGCAGTAGAACCAGAGGACATCAAGCAGCATTAGTTAAGGAGCAGTGTAGGTTGGACATGAAAAAGTATTCTTTCTCACAGAGGGTGATAAATGAATGGAACGAACGGCCAAATGATTGTGTTAATGCTAGTAGTGTGAATATGTTTAAAAATAGAATTGACACATATTTGATAAGGTCGGGCTACACATAGATGAGGAAATTGTTGGACTCTCGATAAGCCAATGGCTTCCTTGTCCAATTGCCACCAGGAACTTGTTGTTTGGGATGACAACCTTGTTAAACCTTGTTAAAATCTATATAACGTAATTTCTAATCAGTTCAGAACAGGACACTGTGAAGTACAATATTTATTTTCCGTGCTCGTTTGCGTGGGGCTTCGCCAAGCAGCGTCATTATGTCAAAATATCATACATGGAAGCCCTTTGCATACATTCCCGTATCGCCATTAGAACTAAATTGTAGTCACACAAGGTCGGATGCCTGGCTAGAATAACAAACGTGGTTTGCTGTTTTCTGTTTTGTAGAAATGACGTTTTATATAGACCAGTTGATTTTTAAAGACTCAAATATTAAAACAACAAATGAAACCGATTGCTGCTATCAATAAAATATTTGAGTTGTGATTGAAACTAGTAGTCTGCTACCATACGTTTAGTGTTGCAGAGAACAATACATGAAAGGAACACAATATTTATTGGTTGTGTAATGTTAGCAGCGTGAATATGCTAAACATATAATTGACAAATATCTAAGACGGACGGGTTGCACACACACGCACACGCACACACACACACACACACACACACACACACACACACACACACACACACACACACACACACACACACACACACACACACACACACACACACACACACACACACACACACACACACACACACACACACACACACACACACACACACACACACACACACACACCCACACCCACACCCACACCCACACCCACACCCACAACCACAACCACACCCACACCCACACCCACCCACACACACACACACACACACACACACACACACACACCCACACCCACACCCGCACCCACACTCCCCCCACACACACACACCCACACCCACACCCACACACACACACACACACACACACACACACACGCGCGCACGCACACACACACAATTGACAGCAAACACGAGTACACGTGGTCGCATCTGATTGCCTTGCAAAGATAAGCGGCATTGAAAACGTACCGTGTTTTTCTCCAGGCATTGTGTACGTGTCGCAGATAAAACGACGCTATTTCGCCGAACTATACAACGAAGACACTCAAGCTAGTCGGACCTACTACTGGCAAGTCAACACCAGTCTCAGAGGTATTGTGGTATCTGGTGCATCCTGGCAGTGTGAAAGGTGAATGACCGAACATGAGACAGTAAACTCGGTGAACTCACAGGCTGTGTAATGTTGTGCAATGGTCTCCTCCATTTATAAAAACCCGTGCGGCTACACAAATCTATTCAAAGACACAGTGAAGACCTACCCATAAAGGTCACATTATCTTCACAATCAGTAACTGGGAGGGCCTGATCGCCGACGGTCCTCTATGGCTCCAGCAGTCAACGGCCTACTTCGAGAAAGACCGCCTAATGACTGAGGCGGAGATGCGACAAAGAAGAACGGATAATTAGATCTACCCGGTACCATTAGACCTGCAGAAGAGGCTCCTGGGTCGCCACACGACTCACGACTACATGGGTAGACCCCTTCGTTAAAACTCGAACGATCATTGACGTCTTCAAAACCGGAATAAGATCCATGCAGGGAAAGGTTACCAATGAAGGGCACGTTTTAAATCTAAGTAACTTCAACAATGTATCGGAAAATAAAGAAACGTTTATTGCTGTCAGACAAATAGAGAACAGTTTAATGTTCACATATATTATTGCCTAGATATGTATGATTGTTCACAAAATGGTTCTGAAACGTAACGAGTGGAACGTCGACATTCAATTAATCAAGACGGCGTATATTGCAATAAGAGGAGAGCAATGCTTTCTGGTTTGGGTTGGATACATCTAAAATAACTAAACAACTCTAAAACATGTGTTTGCGTTACACGCTTAACGTGTGCGAGATATAATAAATTACTGAGTAAATGACCGCCGGAGATGATTCTGGTTAATTTTGGACTGAAAACACCTCATCAGTTCGCTTCAGTATGACAGCTGTCCCACAGATGCTGGTTAACGAGAATGATTCATCGACACGGGTTAAACGTCGTCGAGACATCTCCCGATTAAAGACCAGACTCTTGTCGACGCCCCATTCGCGTCATATCGACGTGAGAAAAAACAGAAGAAGGAGTCGCCACGGTCCAACTAGAAAGAACCGGCTACAACTGTAGATTGTGCTTTTAGTGGTATTCAATTTGTGGCATCATTGCGTTTCCTGTAATGGAGAGTCCCCAGAGCGTGTGTAACGCCGTTGTAACAGTATATCTCCCCCAGTGTCTTGAGAAGAAAGCTGTGTGTGGTTGAGGCAGCCGACTATGATTAACTCAGTGCATTGAGAAAAGAGCTGCGTGTTTTGTTGCTGAGGTGGCCAATCATGATTTACTCAGCGCCATGATTAACCCAGGAACCACTTCATATCATTCGCTCATTCGTAAACTTGTACTGAATATAAACACACGCAATTTTCTTGCATAATAAAATATGATAGATATTATTCTGACTCACATTTGCTAATTATAAACTTTCTTGCACTTTTATAAAAGGGGGCTACGATATCCACAGTGGGGGAAGATGTCCAGGGGAGAAGATACCCTGCCATACCAACATGCATGTATGGTCTAGAGACAGTGATACTGACAGGGCAGCAGCAACATAAGCTACACGTTCGTCAGTACAACATGGTCAGGAGAATCACAGGAGCAAATGCAAATGGCCTCGGCCATTAAAAAACCTTGTGATATTATATTTCCAGCACTGTCTTCTAGAGGTCCAATTTTGTCTCGTACGTTCTGTTTACTCCTGATATATGCATGAAGGCTCTTGCTGTAATTTTTTTCAAACATGGCGGATAAGAGGATGATGAAAACTTGATGAAAGATATTTAACAAGATTTAACAAGGTTTAACAAGATTGCCATCCAAGGCAAAGGCCCATATGGCAAGTGGATAAGGAAGCCATTAGCTTATCGAGAGTCCAACATTTTTAAACTATGTGTAATTAGTCCTCCTGAGATATGTGTCAACCTTGTTTTTAAACATATTCACGCTGCTAGCAGTTACACAATCTGTAGATCATTTTTTCCATTCATTGATTTTCCTCTGTACAGTGGAACACCTCCTGCAAGATGCATGTGTGGTCTAGAGACAGTGACACTGACAGAGCAGCAGCAATTAAGCTACACGTTCGTCAGTACAACAGGGTCAGGAGAATCACAGGAGCAAATGCAAATGGCCTCGGCCATTAAAAAACCTTGTGATATTATATTTCCAGCACTGTCTTCTAGAGGTCCAATTTTGTCTCGTACGTTTTGTTTACTCCTGATATATGCATGAAGGCTCTTGCTGTAATTTTTTATGTTATATGCTAATTTTTTTCATAACGTCTTTTAGAATGTCTAATTTCAGTCGTAGTTGCATTAAGCGCCTCTTTGTAATTTGTGTAGTCTTCATCCTTTCTGGTGCACCTATAAACCCTCCACATAGTTTGCTTGCGCACTTGTTTTTCTAATAGCTTCTTTTGACAAATGTTTCTTTCTATATCGTTTTCCTTGATACTCTCAATTTCATATTTTGGAATGTTCCAACATTCAATTGCGGTCTTGGGAATCAGTTCAACTTAACTGGAAGAATAAAAAGAAAACGGATGACAGGCAATTACGAGGGAGTATAGTATATCACATATAACTGACAAATGTGTGAAATTGGTAATACGAGAAGTATGTCAAAAAGAAATCACTTAACGGGTCAACCTGGCGTATGAAATGAGATATTAAAAAAGTTGACGACGGTTATTAGGACCTACAAAGTTCACTTACATTGACCGGTTAAGTTATTGTTGATACCATACAGAATCTGGCAGTCCAAAAGATTTATGCACATTCTCAGACATTCTCATTCACAACATTCTTAGGATACCGAAACTCCATCCTCCATCGATATAGGCCATCTCGAATCAGGTTCATTGTCATAGGCTGTTCAAATATGTAGCGTGTGAATGTGTAAGTATTTTACTGTGTGTGAATGTGTAAGTAATATGTAGTGTGTGAATGGGTAAGTATTATGTAGTGTGTGAATGTGTAAGTATTATGCAGCGTGTGAACGTGTAAGTACTATGTAGGGTGTAAATGTGTAAGTATTATGTAGTGTGTGAATGTGTAAGTATTATGTAGGGTGTGAACGTGTAAGCATTATGTAGGGTATGAATGTGTAAGTATTATGTAGTGTGTGAATGTGTAAGTATTATGTAGTGTGTGAACGTGCAAGTATTATGTAGGGTGTGAATGGGTAAATATTATGTAGTGTGTGAATGTGTAAGTATTATGTAGTGTGTGAATGTGTAAGTATTATGTAGTGTGTGAATGTGTAAGTATTATGTAGTGTGTGAACGTGTAAGTATTATGTAGGGTGTGAATGTGTAAGTATTATGTAGTGTGTGAATGTGTAAGAATTATGTAGTGTGTGAACGTGTAAGTATTATGTAGGGTGTGAATGGGTAAGTATTATGTAGTGTGTGAATGTGTAAGTATTATGTAGTATGTGAACGTGTAAGTATTATGTAGGGTGTGGATGTGTAAGTATTGTGTAGTGTGTGAATGTGTAAGTATTATGTAGTGTGTGAACGTGTAAGTATTTTGTAGTGTGTGAATGTGTAAGTATTGTGTAGTGTATGAATGTGTAAGTATTATGTAGTGTGTGAATGTGTAAGTATTATGTAGTGTGTGAACGTATAAATATTATGTAGGGTGTGAATGGGTAAGTATTATGTGCAGCTGGCTTAATAAAAGGGTGGGTACATTTGTTAAAATTATCGAAAGAAATTACATTGATCGTTATATCGGGTAACTTGCGAAATTGTGAATAGTCTTTATGTCGTAGTATATTGAACCGGTCCATTTTTTCATTTTCCCGATGATATCTGACCGGACACAGTCAACAATAATGTAATAGTTTATCCGCTGACGTCATTCCCATCATTCTCAATATTCAGCCTCATCAAACGTTTTACTCCAGCATCTTCATCTGCAAGTTTGGTAAGTATTATGATAGTGTTAATTCCTGTTTCTGTAATTTTGCTATACCAACTTATTGTTCGCAGTATGTTATAACGTCACTTCCTCACTAATAAATGTCAAACCATAGTTTCCATTTAGAATTTCAATACATCTGCAAGATACTTGTCACTAGTGCAACAAAACCATGCGTGCTATCTACCATCGTAAAGTAACAACTTAAAAACAAAACAACCAGTCATAATCCAACTATGGGGCCCGCCTTATGCTGGCCTGATCTAAAGTGTTTTCCCTGGGGGTAGACGTGGGTGTTTCTACAATTGGACATGTTGCGTTACAGATAGGAACGGGCAGATAGCATTCAATCGGTGACCTCTGTCGATGCACCCTCGATCGTGAATTCATTAGAATCATAGCGTTTTCTGCCCGGAGCAAAGTATGTGTGCGATTATGAACACAAACGATAAAAAACGGGTGCGTCGTTGTTCTTTGATGTTACATACAATGAGACCATTTCAGTACGACAATTATAGAACATGCTGGTGACTCATTGGTGCCTCATTGTCAACACAACGCAACAAACACATTCCGATTTCGTCACCCGGCGGCCTCAGTGCATGCTCCAGTTCATACGGCCGTGTAAAAAAACACTGGTCGTTCAACTGTGCACATGAGCACTTGACGCGCCGCTGATAGGTCAGGATTAACCGGCGATACACTGGCGTCACATCCAGAGGTCCTAGTTAACTACATTCCACTTGCGCTGTGCAGACATATTATTATATTAAGCGCCTGCTGTGTTGGCCTAAATGACGGAGGCAGGATTTTATGCTTGCATCACAGACACACTCAGTCACTGACACATATATATAGGGACGCACGCAAGCATGCACGCACGCACGCACGCATGAACGAACGAACGAACGCATGCAAGCACAATCACTAGTACACACGTACACGCACACACATGCACGCACGCACGCTCGCACACATGTACACGCGCACACAGGTACACACACACGCACGCACGCACATACACACGCACGTACACACGTACATTCATGCACACACACACACACACACACACACACACACACACGTACACACGTACGCACGTACACGCGCACGCACGCACACGACCATTTAGTTGACAAAACTTCACAACCCATGAACCTCCGCCCCCCCCATAAAATAATCCCCTTCAATGTGGTGATCAATGCGATCATTTTGTAATTGAGGTACATCGTAGTGGTATATGGACGAACGCATTACAAACAGGGGCATACAGAGAGCTATAGCCAAAGTGGAGAATGGAAAGTCTGAATAGTTCTACGAAACGGCACTAAATTCAAATCGCGTCCGTGCCATTGTCACGCACCGGCGACACTGGGGGTTGTGAAAGACACCTGTTTCAACACAGCGACATTTGAGGCGCGCGGGCGTAAGTTATATAGCTTGTTGTTGTGCCGCCAGCGGGCATTGTCGTAGACGTTAGCTCATTATCTGTCGCCCACTACACGGGTTTTTCACACTAATGAACAACATTAACATCCAACACCGCAGCAAATATAATGTATCCTAAGAGATTGCATACAAGTACATGTTGCCATCTAAAATTTCTACCAGGACGACTAACTTATATTTATTTTTAAAATATATTATTCCCAAATGTCTCAGTTTAGCACTAATTAATTAGACTCGCCCGAAGAATAGTGTTGCTCTTGTTTGTTTGTTTACTTGTTTGCATGTGTGCGTCAGTGCAAACCAATGTTTCAGAAAAATACTGGTCAATATATGCAACGAACTAATGCTAGTCTAAAATTAGTGTATCGCACACAACGAGTGGCACCTGTTGTTGAGTTCAACGACACAGTAGGATGGAAAACAATGACATAATGCCGTTTGCACCCAACCGTGCTACGTCGAATAATATCCAGCACTGTACGAACTGTTCGCCCAACACTACCCGACCTCACTGCAATCACCTTTAGAGAAGTGGCCGCAAACGACTTTCTGCAGCCAGCCATGCTGACATCCACGACTCGATAACCGAACCGTGCTCGTGACAGAAGATACTATCACCAATATGTACAACGTTTCTTGTTTTCCTGCTCGGTTTTGGCATTACTAGATACTTGTTGCTATACTGGAACGAATGTCAACACGTTCAAAATTCACGCCGTATTCATCTACGGAGAACCGTCCTCCATTTGTCGGTAGGTGATTGCAGTAAGGTAGCTGTGACGGAGGGAAGGACATAGCTGCTTAACTTTCAAATAACGAGCGAGAACGAGCACCTGCTCATGTTCAATTTACACTGTTCTTTTACTATTACTACTTCGTTTACCTTGCTTAGGAATATAATATATAAGTGTCTTTGTGGGCAATTTATAAAAAATTGAAATGAGCGTAGCATATGAAACGTTCAGTCGAAGATAACTGACCGTAGTTGTTTTTATTGTGGCCCAGAGTCAGCACGTACGCCTTGCCCGCGTTCGGGACACCAAGCTGTCGCTGCTTTCTGGATACCAACACGATTGAGTACAAAAAAGACAGGTCATTCACGGACCGTTATCTCAATAGGTGATCACGGTTTCTAAGAAAGGTCTTTGCTTCTGGGGTCCGCCGTAGGTCAGCTAAACAAGCCGGGATTTCTCGTGACATAGGTAATTGGTTGGGTAATCGGAGTTCATAAAACGGGATATATTAACATGGCACAACTCGTTTGTTGACCATAAAAGCTGGACTATTGTCGGTGTCATATCAGGGCAAGAGCGAATACTTTAAGTAGGAGACGTTGCAAGAGGTTGTGTTTTTTGAAATGTGCAATACGAGGGGTACCATATTAACAAAACTAAGAACAACGAACGGGTGTAAAGACATGTCTGCAAGAAATGCAGACAAGAAAATAAAGGCACACTAGACATGCTGGTGAAGCCTGTTTGTAAATTACGCCAAACAGTCACGCTAACAATCGCCAGAGGTCAGTGGTCGAACGCAAAGTTGCAAATAACGTCCGCAAAGTCAAAAACAGGTCACCCGTCGACCACAATCACGATAACAATCTAGGGATTCTGTGTAACCAGATCATTGTCGATGTGTGTTTTGTCGAAGCGACTATTTCACGTTGCAACAAACAAAGATCAGTGCTTGGAACCCACGCGTGAGAACATAATACGTCTTGAAATATATGCCACATAGAGGGATTGACATGTATGCAAGATAACGTGCTCATGTTTAATTTTATGGCAGATTATGTTTAAGGAAGCGATTCTCGTTTCTGTCTTGTGTGACTGTTGTTGCCGCGAAACAAGTCAGACCGTAAACTAGCGTAAAGAGGTCGCTGGCTCGATCACGTACATTCACGTGACGTGACTCTGGAATCTAATGCAGGGTTATTGCATTTGCGGACATCCATTATGACGTCACGGAATTTCTATTGAATCAACAGACGCGCCACTTTGTGTTCGTGTGTGTTTGATTCCATGTTATACCAAATTGCAACGCGCCGACATCCAACTGTATTCAGTCAAGGCCGATATATACCTTTGAAAAACTCCTATGTCGAACTAAACATAAACTATATATTCGGTAGCACTATAAATAACGCACAAAAGCTACATAATCAATCATCGTACTATTACGTATGGTCAAGTGTATTTGGATCAACGTTGCACAAACAGGGATTATCCTCCTTCTTCCAAAAGTCTGCCTTGCCTCAACATGCCGAGGGTACAGGCCAACCAATAGGAGAACACAAAAATAATAGCTTATATAACGTGATTTTTTTCAACAATGCATGAAAGAAGATGTCACTATTTCGTTGTCGTGTTTGTATTTTCCACCCTAAAATTATTATAAAACATGTAATTTATTCGCCCCTTGATTAACAGCGACCATTGTATTTATTACTGTGCAATTTAACATCACGGAACAAACACCGAATTTGGGAAGGGAATCGTTCGTGTAACAACTAACTTCATGTAGCAATTGTGATGTGTCCTGCTTTTTAAACGCGACTACAGTTCCGTTCTACGGAGGCCAACAACGGATCCGGTTAGAGAAACACCTTTGCTCACAAGCACGCACTCACCTGAACTAAACGTGATTGACTAACCACGCACATCTACAATTTGGCATACGTATTGTAGCTTTTGTCATTACCATGTTCGAATAAGGTCTTTTATTTGCTAACGCGATTATGTACAAAAGATTCATTCGAATATGGCTACGAATACCTTGCATGATCCTGCCAGCCTGGAAGTGTCTTTTGCAAAATCCTGATGGTGGTATTGTCAGTTTGGTTATTCGTACAAGGTATTCAATTTCTATTATGAGCACCCACTTAGGAGGCGAAATTACACGCACTGCTGATTCATAGTCTACGTGCTTATTGTGTGCTGCATCTTAGATAAACAAGAAACGGCAATACAAATCAGGTGTAAGCAAAGTGTGCTGTAAAAAACATATTCAATTACTAAATGGTTTTTTCAACAAACAGTGGAGTTGTAATACTAAAAAGTTGACTGATACGACCAGTTGTAATACTAAAAAGTTGACTGATACGACCAGATGAATAGGGACAGTGTATACGGAGGCGAAAGAAGGAAAAACCCCTGCGACGAAAACACAA
Organism: Lamellibrachia columna; assembly: GCA_963662155.1. Classification (NCBI taxonomy): domain Eukaryota; kingdom Metazoa; phylum Annelida; class Polychaeta; order Sabellida; family Siboglinidae; genus Lamellibrachia; species Lamellibrachia columna. Next base: position 48,480,828 of record OY759261.1, read on the forward strand.
TCGTGAAACTCCAGTATCGCATTTGGAACAAGAGTGTCACATACATGCAATCAATCAACAATCTCCGTGCAGGACGGAAAACTGGCCAGCTAAACTTTTGCTAATGTCCGTCGGTAATTTGGGAAATCTACAATAACTACACCAGTAACGACGAATTACGACAATTAAATGTCTTCATCCAAGCTCTAGAAATACAAGTAGTTTGCACACTAACCTTCGTTCTACGAACTGTTTCCAATCACTTAATCCGCTTCTCTCGCCAACCCGATCAAGCTGCCGCCGACGACGGTGTGTGAAGTCCGGCTATCGACAGCGCTCGTCTCTACTGAAGTTAAATACACACGGAGTCCGCCGCATCGACCAATCAGCGACGTCCCTGGCGGTTCTCGCCCACCGTGCAATGCAGGTTACAGAAAGGACGTGTGTTCAGCTTCTACCACAACTTGATTAGAATTGTCCAATCTAACCAACTCTCTGAACATTATGTAATCACGAAAGCCATTTTTCCCTGGCATAAACACCAGTTGAAAGGACCTACCGTTTTGTTGAATCATTTGACATGTATGTATTTGCAACGTCCTACATGAATGCTAGGTGCTTAGTGAATCGACAAATTGTACAACGTTTCGATACCACGACTTAGAGGGTCGTCAAGCGGCATCAAATCAACAACCTCTGAACGTTCTGATATTTTGATCTACCATCTAGAAGTAAACTAACTCACATCTTTGCACTGACTGAATCCTTCGAAACTAACACAGAAAAAAACATGTGTTTACAATGAACAAGTATCCTACACTCCTACAGGATATTAACGCCCACGGTGAGACATAGAAATCAAAATCTGCTGAACTAAGCTGCAGAGGTTATGTTTCAGAAGCTAACAAAACAAAGTAAGGCTAAAGTCACTTTAAAGCCATTTGGTATATGACAATCAACGAGTGAAATTTATAATGCTACGTGGGTGTCAGAACTTGCACTGTTAATACAAAATGCAAAGATGAGCCACAATGGTTTGATCCATGACTTATTGAAATAATTCATTACTCAGTAACTGTTCATTTACACATATTTGTTCATCATGATGTGTAATTTACCATTGCCTTCATTATTTACCATAATCTATAACCATAATTTAACGCAAGTTCGTAGATTGTTGTTTCTTGTACTCCTTATAATAGTGTACACACTTTTAGAAAACGTATATGTTGAATAAAGTGACCCTCTCGCTTGTATCATAGCAACAATATTCGCTCATCACGATTCGGAAATCATGATTATTTGAAAGTAGAGTATCTTTGAAGATCATATCACGCACAGAAGCTAGTATCTACAAAAGCACGCCGTTAAATGTACAATGGTGTCCGAATGTCGTAACATGAGTGACAACACTGCTGACAGTGCCAGCGGGTTTAGATCGACAAACCAGTTACTCGTGTAATGTCACCCCGGAAAGTAAACGGAAATCCGGATCCCTATTTAAGCCACTAATCGAATAAAGACAACTGCGTGGGAGGTGTTTGTGTAATGTTTCGTCCGTCCAAGACTCGAATGCATTCTCAAAAAAGTCAGGGCGCTATCTGTTGAATCACTGGTGTTTTAAAGGTGTGGGTGATGCACAAACACACCTCTTGCAGTGTGAAACTAATGATTTGATACAACAGTTTGTGAAACAAAGATTTTAGTTCACGGCGATTAACTCCGTGCATGTCAAACATTCCACGAGAGAACGTAGACTAGTTGTTGTGTGCATTGAACCGATGTCTATGGCAGAACAATGCGACAGAGTGTATTCGCATGGTGATAGCGATCTATAGGCGGGAGAAACACTGTGCAAATGATCTTAATTGACCGCGTTCGCGTCTCGTACCAAGGCTGCTAAAGGCCATAGAGGCCCAGAGAGCATATCGGCGTAGCCATCTTTGTTTGTACTTTTTCTCGTTTGAGGGTGTCGGAATACGTGCGACCAGGTGCGTAGTCGTCTTGTTAACGACAAGGCGGTCGATGACATCGCCATTGCACTAGGCTAATGATACACCCAGGGTATGTTACTTTATGGTTATGGTTAAATATATTTATTAATATATTTATTTATTAATTATAACATCATGTATATTATTTCAGTTATATATATTTACATTGTCTTATTTCTGCATAATATTAATTCAATTTTTTCTCTAATTGTGATATCTATTTTAGCATATTTAATTTATGTGATTAAATATGCTAAAATATGATTGCTCTACTATATTTTATTACACTAGACATATGTTATATTCTTATTTTAAGTAGCTTGCATAATGTATTTGTAAAGAATAGCATGTTTATTTAGTAATTTTATAACTATTTCTCTTGTAAAGCGCCACGACGGTTGATTTGTGAGGCGGAATACCCGAACACGGGAACGGCATTGTTACATTGTTACACTGTTACATTGGTATATTGTCGGAACATTAGATTGTCCCCCCCCCCGTCACAATTTCTCGTCGTCCATCCCTCCTGTCACACTCCGTCTCCCGCACCGCCCCTCCTGTCACCCTCCGTCTCCCCACCACCCCTCCTGTCACCCTCCGTCTCCCCTACCACCCCTCCTGTCACCCTCTGTCTTCCCTACCGCCCCTCCTGTCACCCTCCGTCTCCCCTACCACCCCTCCTGTCACCCTCCTTCTCCCCACCACCCCTTCTGTTACCCCCCGTCTCCCCTACCGCCCCTCCTGTCACCCTCCGTCGCCCCTACCACCCCTCCTGTCACCCTCCGTCTCCCCTACCGCCCCTCATGTCACCCTCCGTCTCCCCTGCCGCCCCTCCTGTCACCCTCCGTCTCCCCTACCACTTCCCCTGTCACCCTCCGTCTCCCCTACCGCCCCTCATGTCACCCTCCGTCTCCCCTGCCGCCCCTCCTGTCACCCTCCGTCTCCCCAACCACCCCCTGTCACCCTCCATCTCCCCAACCACCCCTCCTGTCACCCTCTCTCTCCCCACCACCTCTCCTGTCACCCTCCATCTCCCCTACCACCCCTCCTGTTACCCCCCGTCTCCCCTACCGCCCCTCCTGTCACCCTCCGTCGCCCCTACCACCCCTCCTGTCACCCTCCGTCTCCCCTACCGCCCCTCATGTCACCCTCCGTCTCCCCTGCCGCCCCTCCTGTCACCCTCCGTCTCCCCTACTACCCCTCCTGTCACCCTCCGTCTCCCCAACCACCCCTCCTGTCACCCTCTCTCTCCCCACCACCTCTCCTGTCACCCTCTGTCTCCCCTACCACCCCTCCTGTCACCCTCCGTCTCCCCTACCACCCCTCCTGTCACCCCCGTCTCCCCTACCGCCCCTCCTGTCACCCTCCGTCTCCTCAACCACCCCTCCTGTCACCCTCTCTCTCCCCACCACCTCTCCTGTCACCCTCTGTTTCCCCTACCACCCCTCCTGTCACCCTTCGTCTCTCCTACCACCCCTCATGTCACCCCTCGTCACCCCTACCGCCCCTCCTGTCACCCTCCGTCGCCCCTACCACCCCTCCTGTCACACTCCGTCTTCCCTACCGCCCCTCCTGTCACCCTCCGTCTCCCCAACACCCCTCCTGTCACCCTCCGTCACTTCGAAACTAACGCTTTCATTGGATTCGTCGAAACTGTCGCAATCGCTTCTATGGAACTAGAACCAACCGCTGCTCCGGCGTCGACGCATTCGTCACCAGCGAACCTCGCAACGTCACCTGGAGTCGACCAGTCTGAGATATGAGACGGTTGGAATAAGAATGCGGCTGAAGTACTTGTCGGTATCTCTCACAAACTAGATATACAACATTTGATTTATTTTGAAGATTATTTTAAATATTTGAATTCTTTATCTGAATGCCGGAGTAATCGTTGTACTGTGATACAACGTAAACATTGCTATCGTGAACCATATCCAGTGTGCTAAGTGCGTGAACCATGTCCAATGTGCTAAGTGCGTGAACCAGGTCCAGTATTATTAAGTGCGTGAACCATGTCCACTGTGTTAGGCGCGTGAACCATGTCCGTGTGTTAAGCGCGTGAACCTTGTCCAGTGTGTTAAGGGAACCATGTCCAATGTGCTAAGCGCGTGAACCATGTCCAGTGTGTTAAGTGCGTGAACCATGTCCAGTGTGTTAAGCGCGTGAACCATGTCAAGTATGTTAAGCGCATTAACCATATCCAGTGTGTTAAAAGTGCGTGAACTATGTCCAGTGTGTTAAGCGCGCGAACCATGTCCAATGTGTTAAGTGCCTGAACCATGTCCAGTATGTTAAATGCGTGAGCCACGACCTGTGTGTTAAGTGTGTGAACCATGTCCAGTGTGCTAAATGCGTGAACCATGTCAGCAGCCAAAGAAAGAGCTAGGATAAGCAGTATGCAAAAGTAACGGTCCATTGAACAAGAAGGCCGTGTTAGCTGCGCCAGAATGTGATACAATAAGCATTATGAATACGCAGTCCTTGTCAGCTGCTTATAGTGTGTGTATATGTGTGTGTGTGTGTGTGTGTGTGTGGGTGCGTGTGTGCGTGCGTGCTTGCGTGCGTGCGTGCGTGCGTGCGTGCATGCGTGTGCGTGTGCATGTGCGTGCGCGCGTGCGTGCGCGTGCGCGTGCGCTTGCGCGCGCGAGAGTGTGTGTGTGTCAAAATTGAGGGGAGACGTAACCTCTTTAATAACCATGAATCCAATGCCGATGCATGCGTCCTGGAACTGGTTTACTTCACAGAATACGTTAAACGAATGTTGTTCCTTTGTGCAAAATTTCTTGGTGTGGGTAACCTAGTATGTGGGTAACCTAGTATGCGGGTAACCTAGTATGCAGGTAACCTAGTATGCTGTTTGCACATTTAAGTCTCATTGCGTGACAAAGACCTGGTATCCAGCAGCAAGGGCAAAACCGAATAAAAAATCGTTCAGGCGTCAGACTCGGGAAACAAGTATAGATGTAAAATGATAAGTTATATCTTTGGGTTACAGAAAAGTTGCTGTCAACTCTTACGTTGTTTTCCCCCGAGAAGCATTTACATGTGTAGACCACCACCGCCAACAACGACAACAACAACAACAACAACAACAACAACAATAATAATAATAATAATAACAATAGTATTATAATTACTGTTAATTATTGTAATCATGAGTACGATTATGAATATGAATATGTCATTATTGTAATTATATTGTGATTGTGATTATGGTTGAATTACGATTATGAATATGAATATATCATAATGAGCAGTATTGTAATTATGATTATGATTATGATTGTGACTGTGATTATGATCGTGGTAGTGATTGTGATCGTGATTATGAATATGAATATATCGTTATTTGCTGTATTGTAATTATGATTATGATTATGATTATGATTATGATTATGATTATTATTATGATTATGATTATGATTATGATTATGATTATGATTATGATTATGATTATGATCATGATCATGATCATGATCATGATCATGATCAATATCATGAATATGATTTTGATTTTGATTATAATTATGATTATGATTATGATTATGATCGTGATGGTGATAGTGATAGCGATTATGAATATGAATATGATCGTGATTATCACTATTATTGTCATTATTAACATCATTGGTGTCATCATCATTATTCGATTATTAATACTTTGTGTCAGCAAGTAGGAACGGATATTATGGCACTGCAATCTATCATCTGGATCTGGATAGGATAATTACTTAGCAAAGTCCTTCTAGGCTATTGCACTGAGCGTTTATTTAAGAGTGTCCTTTTCCTGAGTTAGTGAGTCCATCACAGGTTTGTTTCCATTTTCCTGCGTGGGATCTTTTACTTCCTCTGGCACAGACACCAGATCGAAGGGAACAACATGCAATTTCTCGATGTGCTGCGCTGTAGGTCCCCAACTCGTTCAAATCGCGGTCTATTATTCCCAGGACTACATTATTTGACATCGACCAAGGTCAACGTAGAGACAGAACAAACATCGCAGCAATAACTGAACAGGTCAGACCACAGTTAGATGACTATGTTATCTGGTGAAATCGCTGTCAATAAGTATTTTTAGCACCCAAGATACCTTAGTCAAAACCCGTCAACAATAATGCCGTCAATGGAAATGTCTAGCATGTCACAGTGACACAAGTTGTATTGCTGTGCTGCTTGAAAGAGGACTTGCACAGTGTTTCTGCGGAGAAAATTAAACATTATAAATTTGTTAGTAGTACTAGTTAGCATTATAGAGCATTATATAGAATTATACAGATTAGAGATAGAAAGAGAGAGAGAGAGAGAGAGATGAGAGAGACAGAGAGAGAGAGAGAGGAGAGAGAGACAGAGAGAGAGAGAGAGAGAGAGAGAGAGAGACAGAGAGAGAGAGAGAGAGAGAGAGAGAGAGAGAGAGAGAGAGAGACAGAGAGAGAGAGAGAGAGAGAGAGAGAGAGACAGAGAGACAGAGAGAGAGAGAGAGAGAGAGAGAGAGAGAGAGAGAAGAGGAGAGAGACAGAGAGACAGAGAGAGAGAGAGAGAGAGAGAGAGAGAGAGAGAGAGAGAGAGAGAGAGAGAGAGAGAGACAGAGAGACAGAGAGACAGAGAGAGAGAGAGAGAGAGAGAGAGAGAGAGAGAGAGAGAGAGAGGGGAGAGACGAGAGACAGGAGATACGAAAAATACGAGAGAGGGGGAGAGGGGGAGAGAGTCGAGAGAAAGAGAGAGATTGTTAAGACGACGGTGACTAATGTTTTGGCAGCATCCCTGCTTTCGTACGTATGCCACGTTTGTAATAGTAGCTGTAAAAAGTGTCGTTGTTTACTTCGTTTCTCTCGTAAACTACCTAGAAACGATTTGTGTCCTCTGGCGTCTTATTGGGCCGTTTGCTGTACTGTATATTATCTACCTGATCATGATGTCTGCGTTCGTCATACGCCACGCAGTGTTCTCAGTAGTAATCACCTAGTCGGTAAACTACTGATTTGTGCCCTCTGACGTCTTATTGTGTGTTTGACGATGAATGAACTGACTGCGTTATCAAGTAAATGGTCGGGCTTTAACCGTCATAGTCTATTAAACCGAATAAAAACGACGAGAGACAGACAGACATACACACGCACAGGCACAGTACACGCACACGCACGCACGCTCGCACGCACAGCACGCACGCACGCACGCACGCACACACGGAAACGTATAGACACAGAGACAGAGGCACACAAATTAGTTACGAAAAATACCTAAAAGAATGCAGTTTAACTCTAACTAGAAATTAAAACATTGAAAAGAACAAGAAAACATCAAACAGAAGTGTCTATGATACTGAATGGCTTTGATAGAAGTATATGTTCTCACTTAATGATGACAGAAGAACTATAGCATATGATGTAACTATATCTGTGTATATTGGATATCAGAAAGTACTGATTTTCACAGAGCTACTAATTAATGGAACACATTATAGATAATCATATATCTACTGATTATGTAAATGCTAGCAGTTAGATGATGAGTAATCATTGGATTATCGATAAGCCAACGGCACCCTTGTCTATTGGACATTTGCGTTTTTGGTTTGGATGGGAAACTTGTTAAATCGTGCTAAAAATAGATAGATCTTGTTAAATATTAGTAAATCAGGTTAAATCGTGTCACGTGCTCTTCGTGTTGCCAGAACCCAACAGCAGCAGCTACGTGCAGGTAAATGGGAACGATACGGTACGGGAATGCAGCAGTATAATAATTAACGCAACAATATAATATTTAGTACAGCAGTACAATAATTATTTTGCTTCACCCCTTTAAAAAAGGGTACATTGAAGAAGAACATTTATTTTTTAAGACACATTGTAAATGGCAACTTCAATTGGTAGAACGTTGGTTGAGTTAGCTCTTGTGAGACTCAGGCGTTGCTGTAATGTCATATACACGGCAAATAAAATTGCAGATACAGATTGGAGCCAACGGCAACACAAGCGGGCATGGTGCTGCCCAACAGACAGGAATGTGTGACTTGTATGATTTCATATGATGCAGTATCTACTTATATACTAAGACTCCTCTCGCAACGCAGCATTTTTAGGACAATTTGTGCAGACAGAATAAAAACCGGACGATTTTCACCGCACTTGCGTGTTGTGTAGATGGTGCCTGGATCGTGGAACATTAACAAACCTCGATAATGTCGACCGGGACATGGTTCTATGCCTAAGACAGGAGCAGGAAGGTGGACATTTCCTTGTTTTGTGCCACGTTTGAGGTTTCATTCAAGAAAGGCAGAGTCAATGCATGATCCCAACCCAAAGGCTGTTTTCCGCAAACCGAACGTCAGTGTCTTCCCAGCAGCTCACTCTTCCCAAACGCGACGTATCAATGTTGTCGAGTCAATTGCTTCTCACTCTTCCCAAACGCGACGTATCAATGTTGTCGAGTCAATTGCTTTCTACAAGTTGCACATTTTGTAGAGGTTGAGCTCGTTCGCTTGGACGACTACAGCGATAGTTTTGCCAGAACTGCCTGGTTAAACAAGCAATCTATGTTCGCGCGTTCTTCACAATCAATCGCACGTGTCAACATTGGTCGTCGAAGTAGTTGTGAAAAACACAGGTGATGGCCTTCATAGTTTCACATATTGAACAAAACAAGAACTTTGATAAGAAGTATTGTGCAATGTCCTTTATTGGCCGTGACTGGGTGCCCATACCTATGTACAAATGTTCACTCAGCTGCAACGTAAGCGTATATGTCCACATATGCAATTGAGACTTTGGGTGTGCAATGCGCTTCCCTTTATTCACTCTAAAAATTAAACATTTGTCAAACTTAATATTGCATCGCAGCAATCAGAAAAACACAAATGTTGACACTGAACGACACTGTTTGTTATGCCGAAACTGTCTAATGTTGAGCTCGAACGTACTTTGAGCCTTCTGGAGGCGGGACAGTCTGTAGTAGAGGTTGCGTGTGTCTTTCGGTGCAGTAAACAGACTATTCACAGTCTGACGACACATGTCCAGATAAATTGGTCAGTGGCTGATTTCATAAGTTCATAGGCACCTGGTGTTACGTCACGTGGAGAAGACCGACAAATCAGGCTGCAGCGTCTGCGTGATTAGTTTGCGACTGCAATCTCGTCCAGTGAGCAAGTCTTTAGAGGACGGTGACAGTGGAAATCTCCGAAATTGTCTGCACTTGGCAGGAATTGGTTATGTTGGACCCATTCTAAAACCTGTGCACCGTTGTCAGTGACATGTGTTCTGAACCCCACCTAGACATTCTGACCCATAATTGTCCAGTACATGAATATGTACAATAGTCATCGCATCTAACCTTCATGCTGCATGATCAGGACACAATATACCTACATGTCAGGTTTCTTGTTTTGCTCAGTGTATACCGACTTGGTACATTACCCGTCATGCTCTGGGGTTGCTCTGCTATCTGTTTATCACGTGTATGTAATATCATTGTGTGTCTACCGTCATATTAATAACCTGTACCGTTCAAAGGAATGTCTGATTTCCCGATTGTCACAGTGTGCGCGCGTGTTCTTGTGTCGCGCTATATAAGCGATTGTATCTGTAACGACGAACCGAGTTGACCTCATTGTGCGATCAAGTCGGTGCCCATTCTCTGAAAGTATCACGTGGGTGGCCTTGAATAAAATATGGTAAGGTCGATCACCACATGAATAGCATAGCATGCGACTGTAATTAGTACATTGAGTTCACAACATAGTTGCACAATCGGTGACATTCCGAGCCTACGGCAGGGATCAGCAAACGTTTTGGGACGAGGGCCAAAATTGGGAGTGCTATGTTAAGGCGGGCCAAAGCTATTAAGCACTGAAAAACACAGTATTATTATCTGCTTTGCAAGGCTAAAAAATATGATAATATACAAATAGAACGTGGAAACATTTTCGAAACAATGCAAGAGAAGTCAGCACATCTAATGAATACAGTCAATGCTAAGGATGGTGCTGCATATTCTTCGACAAAACAGACCGAACTGTGGGCGGAGCGGTGAGACTGAGAGTCGCAGAAGATCCCTCAAACGTGTGTCCTTGAGTCGGCACCGAAGGTTCTTGATGTGATTCATGGCTGAGAATCCTGATTCACATGGCCATGTGCTGCCGAAAAGCACCAAAAAAATGTCTGTGCTGCTTCTCTGAATGTAGTTGATTGAAATCACATGAACGCGCCACTTTTATCTCATCCTATATATTAACGATCAAGCTGAAATTAAAGGTGACTCCTTAATTCGATTTGGTTCGCTGGGCCCAGATGACATGTTGCGAAAAATGGCAATCGTGGAATATATACACTGTAACATAAAGCTATCCACACTTTCTCACAATTACCCGATATAACGACACAAATCAATTATTTCCATACTTTATCCAATGATAAAAATGCGTCTGCACAATTAGTATATTTCGTACATTGAAAATCACATGTTATTTCCCCACAATGGAAAAACGCTTGCTTAATGCCAAACGCCATTACATAAGAGACCGCCATTGCGCAATAGGAAAGATAATCTCATTATTATGTAAAACACAGCCAACTTCACACCTTTTCCAATGGTGAAGTGTGCACACAGCATACACCACTGTTGGCGTATTCTTGTGGACAGTGGTGTGTACACAGCACACACCACTGCTGGCGTATTCTTGTGGACAGCTGGAATGAGAATACGGATAATTTGAGGATATCTAACTTTCTTGAGGAGAGTAAAGAATGCTTCTCTATTTACATAGACGAGCCAGTATATGAGACCCACAACGGCCTTAGAGACTGGCATATATCATAAATCATAAGTAATCTGAGCAATAGTGTTGGTTGAAGAGAACTTCGTAAACATCGCGTGGTTTGAAAAAAAGATCTATCTTAGTCACACGGATATGTTTACGAGATAGCGTTCGGTCAACCGTAGCCACTTAAATGGCAATCGGTGAGGGTGACATTCAGTCTGTTGTAGACATTGACAATGTTTGTCTGTGCTGGCTCCGCAACAGAGCCACGCTAAGAATGACCGCCAAATGTAATGTGGAAACGGTTGCAAATGTGTACACTTTGTTCAGCTTCGTCCTTGGGTGAGATTCACAACGATACCATGACAAGGAATAGTAGCTGTGAAATCTAACATCGCGCAATTATAATTCGGAAATTACAGGTCTCAAATAAGGTTTCATATATTAGGTGTATGTCTTAGCACACAGCTCGTGCATTGGTTTTTATGATCAACCAACTGTTCATTTGTTGTAAGCATTAATCATTACGATGTTGTCGCGAGCTTCTCAAACTGTTCAACAGATAACGCCTCGACTGTTGTTGGCCTCAACATCACCTTGACACGCTTCTACAGCCTGTTTTAATTCAATAAAGTCTACTTGTTTACTTAAACATTATTAACAAATGTCGCTTTCTTTTTTTTTACTGTAAAAAAATCTCTCGTCTCTCTCCCCCTCTCTCTCTGTTTCTCTCTGTGTTTCTCTCTCTGTCTGTCTGTCTGTCTGTCTCTCTCTCTCTCTCTTTCTCTCTTTCTCTCTCTCTTTCTCTCTCTCTCTCTCTCTCTCTCTCTCCCTCTCTCTCCCTCTCTCTCTCTCTCTCTCTCTCTCTCTCTCTCCGTCTCTCTATCTCCCCCACCTCTCTCTCTCTCTCTCTCTCTCTCTCTCTCTCTGCGTGTGTGTGTGTGCGTGTGTGTGTGAGTGAGTGTGTGTGTGTGTGTGTGTGTATATGCGTGCGTGCGTGCGTGCGTGCGTGTGTGTGTGTGTAACGTAAGTGATCGCCTGTAATGCTACACATGTTTGCAGTAAACTGTGAAGAATCCACCACACGGTTGCAGTGACGATAATGCATGATGCCAGCTACGCATTTAAAGACAAATAGTGCTTCTGCCTACTCAATGTCGGCCTGGTGGATTACCATAAGCGAGATTAGTCAACTAAAGGTACCACTTCCATTCCGCCAATGAGAGAGCTCGAACTCTCTAGCCTGAGATGGCCTTAGTACGATACACGCGTTGGGCAGCACTGGCATGTTTCTCGATATGCTGCGCTGTTGGTCGTCAACGCGTTCAAATCGTGGTGTATTATTCCCAGGACTACATTATTTGACATCGCATCGACCAAGGTCAACATGGAGACAGAACAAACATCGCAGCAATAACTGTACAGTTCAGACCACAGTTAGATGACTATGTTATCTGGTGAAATCGGTGTCAATAAGTATTTTTAGCACCCAAGAAATACCTTTGTCAAAACCCGTCAACAATAATGCCGTCCAATGTAAATGTCTAGCATGTCTCAGTGACGCAAATTATATTGCTGTGCTACTTGAAAGATACCTTGCACAGTTTTTCTGCGGAGAAAATGAAACATCATAAACTTGTTAGTAGTACTGGTTAGCATTATAGAGCATTATAGAGTATTATAGAGATTAGAGAGAGAGAGAGAGAGAGAGAGAGAGAGAGAGAGAGAGAGAGAGAGACAGACAGACAGAGAGACAGACAGACAGACAGACAGACAGAGAGAGAGAAACACAGAGAGAAACAGAGAGAGGGGGGAGAGAGACGAGAGACGAGAGAGACGAAAAATACGAGAGTGTGGGGGGGGGGGGGAGAGAGAGGGGGAGAGAGACGAGAGAAAGAGAGAGATTGTTAAGACGAAGGTGACTGATGTTTTGGCAGCATCCCTACTTCCGTACGTAATGCCACGTTTGTGATAGTAGCTGTAAAACGTGTCGGTTGTTCACTTCGTTTCTCTTGTAAATTACTTAGAAACGATGTGTGCCCTCTGGCGTCTTATTGGGCCGTTTGTTCTACTATATATTATCTACCTGATCATGATGTCTGCGTTCGTCATATGCCACGCAATGTTCTCAGTAGTAATTACCTAATCTGATTTCCGAACCGAATGCACCATAATACATAAGAGTGTTTTTTCACAAGTGACACATAATAAAACCGACTGTGGGTTTGACGATGAACTCAACTGACTGCGTTATCAATGGAAATGGTTGGGCTTTGACCGTCATAGTCTATTAAACCAAATAAAAACGACGAGAGAAAGACATACAGACAGACAGACACACGCACGCACGCTCGCACGCACCCCCGCACGCACGCACGTGCACGCGCATGCGCACGCACGCACGCACGCACGCACGCACGCACACACACACACACACACACACACACACACACACACACACACACACACACATACACACGCACATACGCACGCACGCACGCATGTACGCGCGCGCGTCGGTTGTTTACTTCGTTTCTCTCGTAAACTACTTAGAAACGATGTGTGCCCTCTGGCGTCTTATTGGGCCGTTTGTTCTACTATATATTATTTACCTGATCATGATGTCTGCGTTCGTCATATGCCACGCAATGTTCTCAGTAGTAATTACCTAATCTGATTTCCGAACCGAATGCACCATAATACATAAGTGTTTTTTCACAAGTGACACATAATAAAACCGACTGTGTGTTTGACGATGAACTCAACTGACTGCGTTATCAGTGGAAATGGTTGGGCTTTGACCGTCATAGTCTATTAAACCAAATAAAAACGACGAGAGAAAGACATACAGACAGACAGACACACGCACGCACGCTCGCACGCACCCCCGCACGCACGCACGTGCACGCGCATGCGCACGCACGCACGCACGCACACACACACATACACACGCACATACGCACGCACGCACGCATGTACGCGCGCGCGTCGGTTGTTTACTTCGTTTCTCTCGTAAACTACTTAGAAACGATGTGGGCCCTCTGGCGCCTTATTGGGCCGTTTGTTCCACTGTATATTATCTACCTGATCATGATGTCTGCGTTCGTCATACGCCACGCAATGTTCTCAGTAGTAATTACCTAGTCTGATTTCCGAACCGAATGCACCATAATACATAAGCGTGTTTTTTCACAAGTAACACAATAAAACCGACTGTGTGTTTGACGATGAACTCAACTGACTGCGTTATCAGGTAAAATGGTCGGGCTTTCACCGTCATAGTCTATTAAACCAAATAAAACGACGGGAGACAGATATACAGACATACATACACACGCACGCACGCGCGCACGTGCACGCGCACGCGCACACACACACGCGCGCGCACACACACGCGCGCGCGCACGCACGCGCGCGCGTCGGTTGTTTACTTCGTTTCTCTCGTAAACTACTGATTTGTGCCCTCTGGCGTCTTATTGGGCCGTTTGTTCTATTGTATATTATCTACCTGATCATGATGTCTGCGTTTGTCATACGCCACGCAATGTTCTCAGTAGTAATTACCTAGTCTGATTTCCGAACCGAATGCACCATAATACATAAGCGTGTTTTTTAACAAGTAACACAATAGAACCGACTGTGCGTTTGACGATGAACTCAACTGACTGCGTTATCAGGTAAAGTGTTCGGGCTTTCACCGTCATAGTCTATTAAGCCAAATAAAAACGACGAGAGACAGACCTACAGACAGATAGACACACGCACACGCACACGCACACGCACACCCACACGCACCCGCATACGCACGCACACACACGCACACATATAGACACAGAGACAGAGGCACACAAATTAGTTACGAAAAATACCTAAAATAATGCAGTTTAACACTAACTAGAAATGAAAATATTGAAAAGAACAAGAAAACATCAAACAGATGTGTCTAAGATACTGGATGGCTTTGATAGAAGTATTTGTTCTCATTTAATGATGACAGAAGAACTATAGCATACGAAGTAACTATAGTGAAATAACTGTGTATATTAATATATAAAAGTATTAATTCTCACAGAGCTACTAACTAATGGAACATTATAGATAATCATAGATCTACTGATTATGTAAATGCTGGCAGATAGATATATGAGTAATCGTTGGATTATCGATAGGCAAACGCCACCCTTGTCCATTTGACATTTGCGTTTTTGGTTTGGATAGGAAAATTGTTAAATCGTGTTAAAAATAGATAGATATTGTTAAATATTATTAAATCTGGTTAAATCGTGTCACGTGCTCTTCCTGTTGCCAGAACCAAACAGCTGCAGGTAAATGGGAACGATACGGTACGGGAATGCAGCAGTATAATAATTAACGCAGCAATATAATATTTAGTACAGCAGTACAATAATTATTTTGCTTCACCCCTTTAAAAAAGGGTATATTGAAGAAGAACATTTATTTTTTATGACACATTGTAAATGGCAACTTCGACGTTCGCGTATGGATAACTCAATTTATAGAAAGTTGGTTGCGTTAGCTCTTGTGAGGCTCAAGCGTTGCTGTAATGTCATATATACGGCAAATAAAATTGCAGATACAGATTGGAGCCACCGGCAACACAAGCGGGCATGGTGCTGCCCAACAGACAGGAATGTGTGACTTGTAAGATTTCATATGATGCAGTATCTACTTATATACTAAGACTCCTCACGCAACACAGCATTTTTTGGACAATTTGTGCAGACAGAATAAAAACCGGACGATTTTCACCGCACTTTCGTGTTGTGTATATAGTGCCTGGATCGAGGAACATTGACACACCTCGATAGTGTCGACCGGTGCATGGTTCTATGCCTAAGACAGGATGAAGAAATCCACAAAAAATGTGTGTAGTTGTGTAGAGCTCTGTGAATAGGAAACAGTAAACCAGTGTTTCTCCATCCACGTGATTTCATCAAGATCATTGGTGAGCAAAGCACGTTCAGAGCAGGAAAGTGGACATTTCCTTGTTTTGTGCCACGTTTGAGGTTTCATTCAAGAAAGGCAGAGTCAATGCATGGTCCCATCCCAAAGGTTGTTTTCCGCAAACCGAACGTCAATGTCAATGTCTTCCCAGCAGCTCACTCTTCCCAAACGCGACGTATCAATGTTGTCGAGTCAATTGCTTTCTAAAAGTTGCTAACTAATTAGCTCTTTCGCTTGTTCGTTGCACATTTTGCAGAGGTTGAGCTAGTTCGCTGGGGACGACTGCGGCGATAGTTTTGCCAGAACTGGCTGGTTAAACAAACAATATATGTTCGCGTGTTCTTCACAATCAATCGCACGTGTTAACATTGATCGTCGAAGTAGTTGTGAAAGACACAGGTGATGGCCTTCACATTTTCACATATTGAATAAAACAAGAAAGTTGACAAGAAGTATTGTGCAATGTCCTTTATTGGCCGTGACTGGGCGCCCATACCTCTGTACAAATGTTCACTCAGCTGCTACGCATGCGTATATGTCCACATATGCAATTGAGACATTGGGTGTGCAGTACGCTTCCCTTTTTTCACTATAAAAATTAAACATTTGTCAAACTTAATATTGCATCGCAGCAATAAGAAAAACACAAATGTTGACTTTGAACGACACTGTTTGTTATGCCGAAACTGTCTAATGTTGAGAAATAAATGTGCAGCAACTGCCATCATCTCATTGACATGCTCACCAACTTTTATCAAAATCACATACTTCAGCTCTTTTAAAATGCCCCCACGTGCGATGCCCGTCAACATTTACAAAAATAGCCGTGTATTCATGCGCCCACGTGGCCCATAGCAGAAAATTCGCATAAATCCCTCCGCCAGTTAAACTCTAAAAAATGCACTATTTCACAGCCAATAACTTCTATAAGAAAACATGCGAATATTCCTGCTCAAAGGCACTCATGTCACATAATATAAATTTATTAAATTCACATTTCACAATTTCACGTGCCCTACATGAAACAGTAAACAGGAAGGTCAACTGTTGTCTTACCCCTCCAGATAAATTGGTCAGTGGCCGATTTCCTAAGGTCATAGGCACCTGGTGTTACGTCACGAGGAGAAGACCGACACATCAGACTGCAGCGTCTGCGTGATTAGTTTGCGACTGCAATCTCGTCCAGTGAGCAAGTCTTTAGAGGACGTTGACAGTGGAAATCTCCGAAGTGGTCTGCACTTGGCAGGAATTCGTTATGTTGGACCCATTCTAAAACCAGTGCACCGTGTCACGAGTGAAATGTGTTCTGAACCCCACCTAGACATTCTGACCCATGATTGTCCAGTACATGAATATGTACAATAGTCATCGCATCTAACCTTCATGCTGCATGATCAGGACACAATATACCTACATGTCAGGTTTCTTGTTCTGCTCAGTGTTGACCGACTTGGCACATTACCCGTCATGCTCTGGGGTTGCTCTGCTATCTGTTTATCACGTTTATGTAATATCATTGCGTGTCTACCGTCATATTAATAACCTGTCACAGTGTGCGCGCGAGTTCTTGTGTCGCGCTATATAAGCGATTGTATCTGTAACAACGAACCGAGTTGACCGCAGTGTGCGATCAAGTCGGTGCCACTTGGTGCGCCCATTCTCTGAGAGTTGACCGCAGTGTGCGATCAAGTCGGCGCCACTTGGTGCGCCCATTCTCTGAGAGTTGACTGCAGTGTGCGATCAAGTCGGTGCCACTTGGTGCGCCCATTCTCTGAGAGTTGACAGCAGTGTGCGATCAAGTCGGCGCCACTTGGTGCGCCCATTCTCTGAGAGTTGACCGCAGTGTGCGATCAAGTCGGCGCCATTTGGTGCGCCCTTTCTCTGAGAGTTGACCGCAGTGTGCGATCAAGTCAGTGCCACTTGGTGCGCCCATTCTCTGAGAGTTGACCGCAGTGTGCGATCAAGTCGGTGCCACTTGGTGCGCCCAATCTCTGAGAGTTGACCGCAGTGTGCGATCAAGTCGGCGCCACTTCGTGCGCCCATTCTCTGAGAGTTGACCGCAGTGTGCGATCAAGTCGGCGCCACTTGGTGCGCCCATTCTCTGAGAGTTGACCGCAGTGTGCGATCAAGTCGGCGCCACTTGGTGCGCCCATTCTCTGAGAGTTGACTGCAGTGTGCGATCAAGTCGGCGCCACTTGGTGCGCCCATTCTCTGAGAGTTGACCTCATTGTGCGATCAAGTCGGCGCCACTTGGTGCGCCCATTCTCTGAGAGTTGACCGCAGTGTGCGATCAAGTCGGTGCCACTTGGTACGCCCATTCTCTGAGAGTTGACCGCAGTGTGCGATCAAGTCGGCGCCACTTGGTGCGCAAATTCTCTAAGAGTTGACCGCAGTGTGCGATCAAGTCGGCGCCACTTGGTGCGCCCATTCTCTGAGAGTTGACCGCAGTGTGCGATCAAGTCGGTGCCACTTGGTGCGCCCATTCTCTGAGAGTTGACCGCAGTGTGCGATCAAGTCGGCGCCACTTGGTGCGCCCATTCTCTGAGAGTTGACCGCAGTGTGCACTCAAGTCGGCGCCACTTGGTGCGTCCATTCTCTGAGAGTTGACCGCAGTGTGCGATCAAGTCGGCGCCACTTGGTGCGCCCATTCTCTGAGAGTTGACCGCAGTGTGCGATCAAGTCGGCGCCACTTGGTACGCCCATTCTCTGAGAGTTGACCGCAGTGTGCGATCAAGTCGACGCCACTTGGTGCGCCCATTCTCTGAGAGTTGACCGCAGTGTGCGATCAAGTCGGCGCCACTTGGAGCGCCCATTCCCTGAGAGTTGACCGCAGTGTGCGATCAAGTCGGCGCCACTTGGTGCGCCCATTCCCTGAGAGTTGACCGCAGTGTGCGATCAAGTCGGTGACACTTGGTGCGCCCATTCTCTGAGAGTTGACAGCAGTGTGCGATCAAGTCGGCGCCACTTGGTGCGCCCATTCTCTGAGAGTTGACCGCAGTGTGCGATCAAGTCGGTGCCACTTGGTGCGCCCATTCTCTGAGAGTTGACCGCAGTGTGCGATCAAGTCGGTGCCACTTGGTGCGCCCAATCTCTGAGAGTTGACCGCAGTGTGCGATCAAGTCGGCGCCACTTGGTGCGCCCATTCTCTGAGAGTTGACCGCAGTGTGCGATCAAGTCGGCGCCACTTGGTGCGCCCATTCTCTGAGAGTTGACCGCAGTGTGCGATCAAGTCGGCGCCACTTGGTGCGCCCATTCTCTGAGAGTTGACTGCAGTGTGCGATCAAGTCGGCGCCACTTGGTGCGCCCATTCTCTGAGAGTTGACTGCAGTGTGCGATCAAGTCGGCGCCACTTGGTGCGCCCATTCTCTGAGAGTTGACCTCATTGTGCGATAAAGTCGGCGCCACTTGGTGCGCCCATTCTCTGAGAGTTGACCGCAGTGTGCGATCAAGTCGGTGCCACTTGGTACGCCCATTCTCTGAGAGTTGACCGCAGTGTCCGATCAAGTCGGCGCCACTTGGTGCGCCCATTCTCTAAGAGTTGACCGCAGTGTGCGATCAAGTCGGCGCCACTTAGTGCGCCCATTCTCTGAGAGTTGACCGCAGTTTGCGATCAAGTCGGTGCCACTTGGTGCGCCCATTCTCTGAGAGTTGACCGCAGTGTGCGATCTAGTCGGCGCCACTTGGTGCGCCCATTCTCTGAGAGTTGACCGCAGTGTGCGATCAAGTCGGCGCTACTTGGTGCGCCCATTCTCTGAGAGTTGCCGCAGTGTGCGATCAAGTCGGCGCCACTTGGTACGCCCATTCTCTGAGAGTTGACCGCAGTGTGCGATCAAGTCGGTGCCACATGGAGCGCCAATTCTCTGAGAGTTGACCGCAGTGTGCGATCAAATCGGCGCCACTTGGTGCGCCCATTCTCTGAGAGTTGACCGCAGTGTGCGATCAAGTCGGCGCCACTTGGTGCGTCTATTCTCTGAGAGTTGACCGCAGTGTGCGATCAAGTCGGCGCGACTTGGTGCGCCTATTCTCTGAGAGTTGACCGCAGTGTGCGATCAAGTCGGCGCCACTTGGTACGCCCATTCTCTGAGAGTTGACCGCAGTGTGCGATCAAGTCGGCGCCACTTGGTGCGCCCATTCTCTGAGAGTTGACCGCAGTGTGCGATCAAGTCGGCGCTACTTGGTGCGCCCATTCTCTGAGAGTTGACCGCAGTGTGCGATCAAGTCGGCGCCACTTGGTGCGCCCATTCTCTGAGAGTTGACCGCAGTGTGCGATCAAGTCGGCGCTACTTTGTGCGCCCATTCTCTGAGAGTCGACCGCAGTGTGCGATCAAGTCGGTGCCACATGGAGCGCCCATTCTCTGAGAGTTGACCGCAGTGTGCGATCAAGTCGGCGCCACTTGGTGCGCCCATTCTCTGAGAGTTGACCGCAGTGTGCGATCAAGTCGGCGCCACATGGAGCGCCAATTCTCTGAGAGTTGACCGCAGTGTGCGATCAAGTCGGCGCCACTTGGTGCGCCCATTCTCTGAGAGTTGACCGCAGTGTGCGATCAAGTCGGCGCCACTTGGTGCGCCCATTCTCTGAGAGTTGACCGCAGTGTGCGATCAAGTCGGCGCCACTTGGTGCGCCCATTCTCTGAGAGTTGACCGCAGTGTGCGATCAAGTCAGCGCCACTTGGTACACCCATTCTCTGAGAGTTGACCGCAGTGTGCGATCAAGTCGGCGCCACTTGGTGCGCCCATTCTCTGAGAGTTGACCGCAGTGTGCGATCAAGTCGGTGCCACTTGGTGCGCCCATTCTCTGAGAGTTGACCGCACTGTGCGATCAAGTCGGCGCCACTTGGTGCGCCCATTCTCTGAGAGTTGACCGCAGTGTGCGATCAAGTCGGCGCCACTTGGTGCGCCCATTCTCTGAGAGTTGACCGCAGTGTGCGATCAAGTCGGCGCTACTTTGTGCGCCCATTCTCTGAGAGTTGACCGCAGTGTGCGATCAAGTCGGTGCCACATGGAGCGCCCATTCTCTGAGAGTTGACCGCAGTGTGCGATCAAGTCGGCGCCACTTGGTGCGCCCATTCACTGAGAGTTGACCGCAGTGTGCGATCAAGTCGGTGCCACATGGAGCGCCCATTCTCTGAGAGTTGACCGCAGTGTGCGATCAAGTCGGCGCCACTTGGTGCGCCCATTCTCTGAGAGTTGACCGCAGTGTGCGATCAAGTCGGTGTCACTTGGTGCGCCCATTCTCTGAGAGTTGACCGCAGTGTGCGATCAAGTCGGTGCCACTTGGTGCGCCCATTCTCTGAGTGTTGACCGCAGTGTGCGATCAAGTCGGCGCCACTTGGTGCGCCCATTCTCTGAGAGTTGACCGCAGTGTGCGATCAAGTCGGCGCCACTTGGTGCGTCCATTCTCTGAGAGTTGACCGCAGTGTGCGATCAAGTCGGCGCCACTTGGTGCGCCCATTCTCTGAGAGTTGACCGCAGTGTGCGATCAAGTCGGCGCCACTTGGTGCGTCCATTCTCTAAGAGTTGACCGCAGTGTGCGATCAAGTCGGCGCCACTTGGTGCGCCCATTCTCTGAGAGTTGACCACAGTGTGCGATCAAGTCGGCGCCACTTGGTACGCCCATTCTCTGAGAGTTGACCGCAGTGTGCGATCAAGTCGGCGCCACTTGGTGCGCCCATTCTCTGAGAGTTGACCGCAGTGTGCGATCAAGTCGGCGCTACTTGGTGCGCCCATTCTCTGAGAGTTGCCGCAGTGTGCGATCAAGTCGGCGCCACTTGGTACGCCCATTCTCTGAGAGTTGACCGCAGTGTGCGATCAAGTCGGTGCCACATGGAGCGCCAATTCTCTGAGAGTTGACCGCAGTGTGCGATCAAATCGGCGCCACTTGGTGCGCCCATTCTCTGAGAGTTGACCGCAGTGTGCGATCAAGTCGGCGCCACTTGGTGCGCCCATTCTCTGAGAGTTGACCGCAGTGTGCGATCAAGTCGGCGCCACTTGGTGCGCCCATTCTCTGAGAGTTGACCGCAGTGTGCGATCAAGTCGGCGCCACTTGGTACGCCCATTCTCTGAGAGTTGACCGCAGTGTGCGATCAAGTCGGCGCCACTTGGTGCGCCCATTCTCTGAGAGTTGACCGCAGTGTGCGATCAAGTCGGCGCTACTTTGTGCGCCCATTCTCTGAGAGTTGACCGCAGTGTGCGATCAAGTCGGCGCCACTTGGTGCGCCCATTCTCTGAGAGTTGACCGCAGTGTGCGATCAAGTCGGCGCTACTTTGTGCGCCCATTCTCTGAGAGTCGACCGCAGTGTGCGATCAAGTCGGTGCCACATGGAGCGCCCATTCTCTGAGAGTTGACCGCAGTGTGCGATCAAGTCTGCGCCACTTGGTGCGCCCATTCTCTGAGAGTTGACCGCAGTGTGCGATCAAGTCGGTGCCACATGGAGCGCCCATTCTCTGAGAGTTGACCGCAGTGTGCGATCAAGTCGGCGCCACTTGGTGCGCCCATTCTCTGAGAGTTGACCGCAGTGTGCGATCAAGTCGGCGCCACTTGGTGCGCCCATTCTCTGAGAGTTGACCGCAGTGTGCGATCAAGTCGGCGCCACTTGGTGCGCCCATTCTCTGAGAGTTGACCGCAGTGTGCGATCAAGTCGGCGCCACTTGGTACGCCCATTCTCTGAGAGTTGACCGCAGTGTGCGATCAAGTCGGCGCCACTTTGTGCGCCCATTCTCTGAGAGTTGACCGCATTGTGCGATCAAGTCGGTGCCACTTGGTGCGCCCATTCTCTGAGAGTTGACCGCACTGTGCGATCAAGTCGGCGCCACTTGGTGCGCCCATTCTCTGAGAGTTGACCGCAGTGTGCGATCAAGTCGGCGCCACTTGGTGCGCCCATTCTCTGAGAGTTGACCGCAGTGTGCGATCAAGTCGGCGCCACTTGGTGCGCCCATTCTCTGAGAGTTGACCGCAGTGTGCGATCAAGTCGGTGCCACTTGGTGCGCCCATTCTCTGAGAGTTGACCGCAGTGTGCGATCAAGTCGGCGCCACTTGGTGCGCCCATTCTCTGATAGTTGACCGCAGTGTGCGATCAAGTCGGCGCCACTTGGTGCGTCTATTCTCTGAGAGTTGACCGCAGTGTGCGATCAAGTCGGCGCCACTTGGTGCGCCCATTCTCTGAGAGTTGACCGCAGTGTGCGATCAAGTCGGCGCCACTTGGTACGCCCATTCTCTGAGAGTTGACCGCAGTGTGCGATCAAGTCGGCGCCACTTGTTGCGCCCATTCTCTGAGAGTTGACCGCAGTGTGCGATCAAGTCGGCGCTACTTTGTGCGCCCATTCTCTGAGAGTTGACCGCAGTGTGCGATCAAGTCGGTGCCACATGGAGCGCCCATTCTCTGAGAGTTGACCGCAGTGTGCGATCAAGTCGGCGCCACTTGGTGCGCCCATTCACTGAGAGTTGACCGCAGTGTGCGATCAAGTCGGTGCCACATGGAGCGCCCATTCTCTGAGAGTTGACCGCAGTGTGCGATCAAGTCGGCGCCACTTGGTGCGCCCATTCTCTGAGAGTTGACCGCAGTGTGCGATCAAGTCGGTGTCACTTGGTGCGCCCATTCTCTGAGAGTTGACCGCAGTGTGCGATCAAGTCGGTGCCACTTGGTGCGCCCATTCTCTGAGAGTTGACCGCAGTGTGCGATCAAGTCGGCGCCACTTGGTGCGCCCATTCTCTGAGAGTTGACCGCAGTTTGCGATCAAGTCGGCGCCACTTGGTGCGTCCATTCTCTGAGAGTTGACCGCAGTGTGCGATCAAGTCGGCGCCACTTGGTGCGCCCATTCTCTGAGAGTTGACCGCAGTGTGCGATCAAGTCGGCGCCACTTGGTGCGTCCATTCTCTGAGAGTTGACCGCAGTGTGCGATCAAGTCGGCGCCACTTGGTGCGCCCATTCTCTGAGAGTTGACCAAAGTGTGCGATCAAGTCGGCGCCACTTGGTACGCCCATTCTCTGAGAGTTGACCGCAGTGTGCGATCAAGTCGGCGCCACTTGGTGCGCCCATTCTCTGAGAGTTGACCGCAGTGTGCGATCAAGTCGGCGCTACTTGGTGCGCCCATTCTCTGAGAGTTGCCGCAGTGTGCGATCAAGTCGGCGCCACTTGGTACGCCCATTCTCTGAGAGTTGACCGCAGTGTGCGATCAAGTCGGTGCCACATGGAGCGCCAATTCTCTGAGAGTTGACCGCAGTGTGCGATCAAGTCGGCGCCACTTGGTGCGCCCATTCTCTGAGAGTTGACCGCAGTGTGCGATCAAGTCGGCGCCACTTGGTGCGTCTATTCTCTGAGAGTTGACCGCAGTGTGCGATCAAGTCGGCGCTACTTTGTGCGCCCATTCTCTGAGAGTCGACCGCAGTGTGCGATCAAGTCGGTGCCACATGGAGCGCCCATTCTCTGAGAGTTGACCGCAGTGTGCGATCAAGTCGGCGCCACTTGGTGCGCCCATTCTCTGAGAGTTGACCGCAGTGTGCGATCAAGTCGGTGCCACATGGAGCGCCCATTCTCTGAGAGTTGACCGCAGTGTGCGATCAAGTCGGCGCCACTTGGTGCGCCCATTCTCTGAGAGTTGACCGCAGTGTGCGATCAAGTCGGCGCCACTTGGTGCGCCCATTCTCTGAGAGTTGACCGCAGTGTGCGATCAAGTCGGCGCCACTTGGTGCGCCCATTCTCTGAGAGTTGACCGCAGTGTGCGATCAAGTCGGCGCCACTTGGTACGCCCATTCTCTGAGAGTTGACCGCAGTGTTCGATCAAGTCGGCGCCACTTGGTGCGCCCATTCTCTGAGAGTTGACCGCAGTGTGCGATCAAGTCGGTGCCACTTGGTGCGCCCATTCTCTGAGAGTTGCCGCAGTGTGCGATCAAGTCGGCGCCACTTGGTACGCCCATTCTCTGAGAGTTGACCGCAGTGTGCGATCAAGTCGGTGCCACATGGAGCGCCAATTCTCTGAGAGTTGACCGCAGTGTGCGATCAAGTCGGCGCCACTTGGTGCGCCCATTCTCTGAGAGTTGACCGCAGTGTGCGATCAAGTCGGCGCTACTTGGTGCGTCTATTCTCTGAGAGTTGACCGCAGTGTGCGATCAAGTCGGCGCCACTTGGTGCGCCTATTCTCTGAGAGTTGACCGCAGTGTGCGATCAAGTCGGCGCCACTTGGTACGCCCATTCTCTGAGAGTTGACCGCAGTGTGCGATCAAGTCGGCGCCACTTGGTGCGCCCATTCTCTGAGAGATGACCGTAGTGTGCGATCAAGTCGGCGCTACTTGGTGCGCCCATTCTCTGAGAGTTGACCGCAGTGTGCGATCAAGTCGGCGCCACTTGGTGCGCCCATTCTCTGAGAGTTGACCGCAGTGTGCGATCAAGTCGGCGCTACTTTGTGCGCCCATTCTCTGAGAGTCGACCGCAGTGTGCGATCAAGTCGGTGCCACATGGAGCGCCCATTCTCTGAGAGTTGACCGCAGTGTGCGATCAAGTCGGCGCCACTTGGTGCGCCCATTCTCTGAGAGTTGACCGCAGTGTGCGATCAAGTCGGTGCCACATGGAGCGCCCATTCTCTGAGAGTTGACCGCAGTGTGCGATCAAGTCGGCGCCACTTGGTGCGCCCATTCTCTGAGAGTTGACCGCAGTGTGCGATCAAGTCGTTGTCACTTGGTGCGCCCATTCTCTGAGAGTTGACCGCAGTGTGCGATCAAGTCGGCGCCACTTGGTGCGCCCATTCTCTGAGAGTTGACCGCAGTGTGCGATCAAGTCGGCGCCACTTGGTGCGCTCATTCTCTGAGAGTTGACCGCAGTGTGCGATCAAGTCGGTGCCACATGGAGCGCCCATTCTCTGAAAGTATCACGTGGGTGGCCTTGAATAAAATATGGTAAGGTCGATCGCCACATGAATAGCATAGCATGCGACTGTAATTAGTACATTGAGTTCACAACATAGTTGCACAATCGGTGACATTCTGAGCCTACGGCAGGGATCAACAAACTTTTTGGGACGAGGGCCAAAATTGGGAGTGCTATATTAAGGCGGGCCAAAGCTTTTAAGCACGGAAAAACACAGTATTATTATCTGCTTTGCAAGGCTAAAAAATATGATAATATACAAGTAGAACGTGGAAACATTTTCGAAACAACGCAAGAGAAGTCAGCACATCTAATGAATACAGTCAATGCTAAGGATGGTGCTGCATATTCTTCGACAACTTACCGAACTGTGGGCAGAGCGGTGAGATTGAGAGTCGCAGAAGATCCCTCAAACGTGTGTCCTTGAGTCGGCACCGGAGGTTCTTGATGTGATTCGTGGCTGAGAATCCTGATTCACATGACCATGTGCTGCCGAAAAGCACCAAAAATGTCTGCTGCTTCGAACAGCACTGGAAATCGCACAGGCACTAGCGTTGTCCAGAAAAGCACGAGATCGTCTTTCACAGGATTAAACAAATTTTTTAGTCCTGGCACCACCTTGAAATCGATGAAATTGTCCTAACGCAGTAAAAGGGCTTGCAAAGAAGCAGTAAACGTCGTCAATAGCAGCGAAGTCAGCGAATCGTCCGCTGAATGCAGTCTCCAGGCTGTTAACATCAGCAAGTATCCGGTTGGCGTCTGCGATACGTTCATCGTCTTCGCCAAAAAATTCTCTGGTGAACTTGAAGTGCAGAAAATTGCCGCCTTCTGCATGAACTTGGAAAAGTGTCACATTGTCCTCGAAGCCCTTCACCGCTTCGTACAAATTACACAGCAACTTGTGCTGTCCTTGTAACAGCAGGTTTAGTTTATTTAGGTGTCCGAAAATGTCTGTCAGAATGCAAAGTCGCACCCGAAACTTGTCATCTTCCAGATAGGCACCTGGGTGATCAATTTCTTTGAGAAAACTCACGATACGAGGAAGCAGTGCAGCAAATCTATCAAGAAATGCGCCTCGACTCAGTCAACGGACACTGTTGTAGAATAGCACATCGCCGAATTCTGCATCATCAAGTGCAACCAAGTGATTTTGGAACCACCTATGTTTGAGAGAACGTGCGTGGATAAGGTTCACGCTCTCTGCAACAGTTTTCATCGTGTCCTGCAGACCACAGCCTGCTTTCGCGAACAATGGTTGCTGATGAATTATGCACTGGTATGATATCAGTTTTGGCTTTCCGATTTCTTGACGGAACAACGCAACGAATCCAGCTTGACGACCAAGCATGCTGGGCGCGCCGTCTGCACATAGGGAAACAAAATTTGTCCACGTCAAATCATTTGCTTTGCCGAACTTCAACAGCGCACTGCAAACGTCCCGCGCTGTCGTTGTACCCTTCAATGGGATCAGGCACAGGAAGTCTTCTGATACACCTTCGTTAAATACCGCACAGATATCATCAGCTGTGCCGTGTCACTTTTGTCTGTGCTTTCGTCGAGAGCAAGTGAAAACGCAGGACAGGCTCGCAACTTTGTCATCAGCTGGATGAAAATGCCACCATTCAACTCATCACATCGACGGGCACATGTATCGGTTGAAAGTGGCAGTTTCCCAATCTGTAGCACAATCTTATCTTTGTTCTGAAAACCAGCGAACAGAACTTCGGCACTGGCCATGAAAGCCTTGTTGAACAATTCTGCGTAAGTAAGCGGCACCTGGTGTTGAGCGAGTAAGTAACAGATGCGACAGCTGGCTTCATTAAGATGGCTCGAAGTGTTTGTAAACACAAATACTCTCTTCGTCTCGCCCAAGTATGAAGTCTTTTCATGATCTCCGTCAAAGCACTTTTTATGCTTCGAATTGTAATGCCGTTTCACGTTATAGCGTTTCAAATCAGAAACGCTTTCTCTGCATATCAAACACGCTTTTTGATGATGTTCGCGATAGCAAAAGAAGCACTCATGCTCCCAGGCAGCGTCAAACGCTCTCTTTCCTGAATAATCACAACGACGTTTTTTTCCGATATACGCTATAGTCCTGAGATTCACAAATTCAATGTTAGCTGTGTCGAAGATGACTTGTTATTTAGCGATGTTTTATCCGGGTTTCTGGGAATCGAGCGTTAGCTTCTGTTATATGAACAGTAGCGCCGCCTAGCGAACATCTCTGCAAATGTGAAGGTTGTTACTATTAAATGTGTACAAAGTTTACTCTGGCGAACTGATATTAAGTGAACAACAAAATTAATGCTTCATAATATTTCCAATTTATGTAAGCTCTATGGCTGTTTTGTAAAGTTGAAACAGTTGGCATAATTGTATTGAAAACCACTAGGAAACACGTTATTTAGAGCTTATTGAACAACTGGAAAATTGTTACTGAAACAAAATTATATTGCTGGCAAGGTCACGCGGGCCAGTTGAAAGCAGGCCGTGAGCCAAATTTGGCCAGCGGGCCAGAGTTTGCGGACCGCTGGCCTACGGTTAACCGATACGTTTTTAAACACACTTAAAATAGCATTGGTATAGTCAAACTTTAATTCGACAATGTCAACGTTGTTCAACACCTGTGAATGGTGCCTGTGAACTAATAATGTCAGGTGTTGTTGAGCTGCAGTACCTGTGGCGGTGTGTAATTAAACGAAAGTGATATTATGTGGTACGCCTCCCTGCACGGGCACAACTCCAAACCCGTGGTTTCAGTACCTTTTTAATGTACACATCCTAAATGTGTCCCATTTTGATGACCTTGCAACATTTCTTCCCTTGCCTACCCTACCATGCAAGGGACGAAGGGCTGAATGATCAATCAGGCTGGTGGGAATGGAAGAAAAGGGCTAGGTAGTTGAGTCAATGACTGTTGTTATATCTGTTGTCGACGAATTTTACGTGTGTCTCGCTGGCCCACGTGTAGATATTGTGTTCGCACTTTGAAGCCGCAAAATAATTTTATGCAGTGGTTCATTCAAGAGTCCAACATCCCTGACCTTCACTGTGAACGGACGGGCGGGCAAGCAAACAGGTAAGTAGGTAGGCATTTCGAAGAATGGGTGTATTGGATCCACGTATCCTTTGAAGAATATAAAAGTCTGAACCCTGACCCGTGTGAACTGGCAACGTATCATAAATGACAGTTGTTAACTCCCGACCCTGACTTATGATAGGAATCAGGCGAGCATGTTGGCTGACTGGCTAGCAGGTTGTCGAGAAAATATGCTAGCTGGCAGCCTGCGACATTTCGAGAACAGCCGACGGGGACTGACAACAACTTAGACGTGGTCCGTGTACGATGCCGTGAGTCAGCGTTAGTAACTTGATATAAATAAACAGATAGATACTGCTCCAGATCAAAACCAGTAGAAAAGCCAGATAGGTGGATATGTTAACGAATAGTCTTCTCACAATAATTACGTTGGAATGAACAGGCCTGTCAGAGGGTTAAGTGTAAAGCGCCTTGAGCTGTCCCAAGGATCGGTCCGCTATGACACTAAGGTACCACGTGTACAACGATACATATATGACAAACATTTTTTCACAAACGAACCATAAGTAATGTAAACGTTTCTCCACACGCCACGAGATAGGGTTAATTGATTGAAAACCGTTCCATCCTTTGTCATAGCAGCATTCATTTTTTTCTCCAAAATATTAAACAACTCACGAACCACTGCTACCGTGGTACCCCCCCCCCCACCCCCACCCCCCCCTCCTCGCACACAGTCACTCTCCAGTAGGCAGAATACACAAACAAAGGACGTAATAATTTTATATTTATGCATGGTTATTGTCACGTAGCATTAGTAATGTACATACAAGTATGCATACAGACATGAAATACGAGTTTTTTGTCCTTTTTGTGGCCTTTTTATAAGGAAAAGGTACGTTTTCGGTGAGCGAAAACCTCGACTTTGGCTAAAAATGGCGAGTGCCTTGCATAACTCTCCACATGCAGTTATATAGCCTTAGGACATATGTTACCCTACTTAAGACATACGTTGCCCTATTTCAGACATATGTTACCCTACTTAAGACATGAGTTACCCTACTATTGGGAAATCATATTATGAACGATTACTTTAATCAAAACCTTCGGGACACGCCGAACGAAAAATCGTCGGGATAAACAAAAATCAGTAAATTCTATGGTTTATGGGAAATCTACATATTTAGGTTTGTGTTTGTCTTGTACTAAGCCGTTGGTACCGCAACGTGTCGGTTTGTTGCTGTTGTTGTTGTTGTTGTTGTTGTTGTTGTTGTTGTTGTTGTTGTTGTTGTTGTCATGCTGTAATCCCTCAGACAGAGACAGCGTGTGTTCTCTCCTCCAAATTGCGGTATGCTTCATTGAACGAACGAAACCCTGCAGGTCAATCTTGGGTAAAGGTCTACATTGGAGACAGTGGTGGGCAAGATATTTCAATCAAGAGGTTCGTTTTCGCTAGACACTGCCCCGTTTTATCCGATGTCCTGCCTCCTGCCCTAACTCCTAAATCCTGCAGTAAATGTGCCATTTTTCTCTTCTCCTGCCTCCTGTCTTGACTCCAAAATATCCATCTTTTAGAATTTTTATTTATAAAACGCATCGGTGCATCATGAGTATGCGACTCAGTGGCGCCACCTGCCGATTAAAATGTAACGCGAATAATAAGTCACGCCGAAACATCTATTTTTCATGTGATCTGTTTGAACGCCATGGTACCATATATGAAATATAATTTCTAGAAAACTTGGCATGGCCACAATGTGAAGTGAACTAAAATACAATCACAAACGTCGTGACGTCGCTTGTGACTTTGTGACGTCGCCTGCCTACACCGAGCTCACTTGGCAACACATACCGCCCTCCGACCTCAATACGACGTGTCGACGAGACAGCCCCCATTCACGTGTAATCCTTGCTCGATTAACTGTCGCATAATCCCAGCGATCTGGCCGCTGACACGTGTCAACTATTCGAGCACTCGACCACTTGCATGCCTTGTCGTGTCACTGCATTGAATACTAACCCTTTACTCGTTGCTCCAGTAAACAATACACACGCAGCTGTTTCGTACAGGTAAACGGCTATCGGTCGCTGATCTGCGAATGTGTGGTCGTATCTTTGAATATAGGTAAATCCCAGGATACTAGTAGCATTCTAGTAGCCGCCTGTTGACATATATAGCTACACCTCTATTACAGGCGACACTAAATTACACCGCGACGGCAGCAGTGAGGCCCGGTGCATCCAGGCGTGACGAAACGAATTGTCGTCCCGCATGACTGGATTACTTTATGTAGAATGTTGTGACATTTAACTTAGCATTGATTTAAGACACTTAACCTTGTATGTACTAGTTCCAAATGTGGAACTGCATCCCTCTTATGTTTGACTTTCGCTGATCGTCCGTTGAAGGAAAACAGAAGTGTGAACAATGATTCTCACTGGAGAATGTTTATGAACTCCATGCGGCGTGGATGTAATCGCACAAACTGATTGATGATTGCATCTATGTTCACCTCAACACCGTAATGGACGTGTAACATAGCAAGTCCATTTATGCGGTCCTCTGTCATGGTGCTGCGCATGTAGGTCTCAAGACGACGAAGGGCACTGATTGTTCTCTCACATTCTGCGCTGGTGACACCGAATGTACACACCAATTTCAGACATGTGTGTATATTTGGGAAGAATGCGTTATCTGCAGCCTTGAGTGACGTTGCTGCATCTTTGGGAACATCACAGTTTGCTTCCCCTTCCCATCTAGTCAGGCAACAATGTAATTCGGCTTGAAAATTCTGTGGAATGGGTAGGTCGTCTTTGAACTCGGCAGCAAATGCTTGCACACTGTCAATGACTTGCACCCTTGGAGCAACCTTGATTACAGCGGGAACCAGATGCAACGCATTTGTGATCAACAACTGAGGAGCACCAAACCGGTCTTGTAGACACATCAACAACTGGTCGATTACTGGGATGGTCAGGTTCATTCGATAGTAGGTCTCTGCATCGTCAGCTGGGGCATTAGCACTATGCTGCTGCCGTCCACAAATGCGAAGTCGTGCTGTTTCCGTTCCAACAGCCTGTGCCATCGTAGTAATCTTCAAAAAGAGGTTATGATGAAAATTATCAACATCATTCCTGACTTCTTCAAGGGCAGTGATGGCATGCTTGACTTGATTGGCAGCTTTGATGACATCCATCGTTTTGGACTGAAGGCTGACACTGATGGGTTGCACGTACGCGATAATGTCACGGACTGTGTTGAGTGCCGCAATGAAGGGAAACTGCGTTATTGCTAACAACAGAGCACGGCCATCGTTTACACTTGGTTGATTCCATTCTTCTGCATGTGTTGATGCACCCCTTCATTCTGTTCTATTTATGGCATGCCGCTCTGCTTTCAACAGCGGGAGCCCAGTATAATTCCTGATATGGTCACTCGACGTCTTCAGTGGCGAGCCTCTTTTCCGCTGTTCTTTGAAGCATTGTTTGTATGCATGCCTAACTGTGTTATCTCTTTGTTTGTATGCATGCCTAACGGTGTTATCTCTTTGTTTGTATGCATGCCCAACGGTGTTATCTCTTTGTTTGTATGCATGCCTAACGGTGTTATCTCTTTGTTTGTATGCATGCCTAACGGTGTTACCTCTTTGTTTCTATGCATGCCTAACGGTGTTATCTCTTGTATACGGCAAACATCCCCAAACCACCCGAGTCTTCTGTTTCTGATGACGTCTGTCAGGATGAGAGTCTAATGAATATAATGTGTGCACCCAGAACCTGGATGGATACATCATTTCCGTCATAATGAAAAGAACAGTATGAATCCAGGCGAAGGTGTGTGCGACAAACGGAGCACGGAGCCTGGATAACCGAGGCTACTATATTTGCGGCTTTGATGCGATACAAAAAATTATTTGCCATATAAATGGCATTTTGCTATGCTGAAGCTTCGCTAGAACTAAACTAACTCAACAAACGTTCTACCAATTGAATTATCTACAAACGTGCGGTGAAATTGCCATTGACAACGTGTCGTAAATGTTCTTCCTCAAAGTTGCCTTTGTACAGCGGTGAACAGATTAATTCTTATACAGTTCCACTGCCTTGGTTGTTCTTCTCGTCCGCTGCTCGCGATCAACAACACTGGTCTGTTCCGTTTCTTATACAGGTCCACTGCCTTGGGTGTTCTTCTCGTCCGCTGCTCGCGATCAACAATACAGGTCTGTTCCGTTTCTTATACAGGTCCACTGCCTTGGTTGTTCTTCTCGTCCGCTGATCGCGATCAACAACACTGGTCTGTTCCGTTTATTATACAGGTCCACTGCCTTGGTTGTTCTTCTCTGCCGCTGCTCGCGATCAACAACACTGGTCTGTTCCGTTTCTTATACAGGTCCACTGCCTTGGTTGTTCTTCTCGTCCGCTGCTCGCCATCAACAACACTGGTCTGTTCCGTTTCTTGCTGTCTCGACGTTTCACGGTCTCGTGGTTATTCGGCCTGCTTCCATCCGCATAAAGTGACCCACCCACCAAGGAACGCTTTCGTTAAATGGCATTTAGACACACTGTGGTGGACTTTCTGGCTAATCATATGTACATTAATAAATCAGTCTTAACATTGGGGGCGCCGTAGCTCGGTGGCTAGACCACCACACTATCAATTGAGATGGCCGGGGCTCGAGGCTAGACCACCGCACTATCAATTGAGATGGCCGGGGCTCGAGGCTAGACCACCGCACTATCAATTGAGATGGCCGGGGATCGAGGCTAGACCACCGCACTATCAATTGAGATGGCCGGGGCTCGAGGCTAGACCACCGCACTATCAATTGAGATGGCTGGGGCTCGAGGCTAGACCACCGCACTATCAATTGAGATGGCCGGGGCTCGAGGCTAGACCACCGTACTATCAATTGAGATGGCCGGGGCTCGAGGCTAGACCACCGCACTATCAATTGAGATGGCCGGGGATCGAGGCTAGACCACCGCACTATCAATTGAGATGGCCGGGGCTCGAGGCTAGACCACCGCACTATCAATTGAGATGGCCGGGGCTCGAGGCTAGACCACCGCACTATCAATTGAGATGGCCGGGGATCGAAGCTAGACCACCGCACTATCAATTGAGATGGCCGGGGCTCGAGGCTAGACCACCGCACTATCAATTGAGATGGCCGGGGATCGAGGCTAGACCACCGCACTATCAATTGAGATGGCCGGGGATCGAGGCTAGACCACCGCACTATCAATTGAGATGGCCGGGGCTCGAGGCTAGACCACCGCACTATCAATTTAGATGGCCGGGGCTCGAGGCTAGACCACCGCACTATCAATTGAGATGCCCGGGGATCGAGGCTAGACCACCGCACTATCAATTGAGATGGCCGGGGCTCGAGGCTAGACCACCGCACTATCAATTGAGATGGCCGGGGCTCGAGGCTAGACCACCGCACTATCAATTGAGATGGCCGGGGCTCGAGGCTAGTCCACCGCACTATCAATTGAGATGGCCGGGGCTCGAGGCTAGACCACCACACTATCAATTGAGATGGCCGGGGCTCGAGGCTAGACCACCGCACTGTCTCGAGGCCATCTGCTGCCGTTTCGAAGCTTGGGCAATTTCGTTCACCCCACTTTCCTCCAGTTCACTTAGCTGTATAAATGAGTACCTGGCTACAAAGAGTGGTGGATAAATATAAAAGAATAGTCTTTGCACAGTAATTGCAGCGTGGCTGAAGTCGAGTTGGTGATGGAATGAACAAGTCTGTCAACGGGTGGTGCGTAGAGCGCTTTGAGCTGTCCTGTTGACGGGATACTGCGCAGTATAAATTACCTTTATGTTTAAAGGCGAGGTCATCGTCAACAAATATGTCATACCTTTTCTAAAAGGGTGGACGTGGGGTTACCAGTAGATGTTATTTTACGTGCACACAAGGCGACACAGACACGGAACGCAAGGAACTAACAAACACGATATTGTACGTATAAAATTTAATAATCTACTTCAAGTTAACAAAATACAGTATTCAGTAACATAGTTTAACTATAGTGCATGCAAAATGACGTGACGTGAATAAGAATTTATACATATGATACTAATTTCTTGCTAACGTTGCGGTCGTAACATAGTGAGCGTAACATCAACGTTCAGTAAACGTATGACTATGTGGCCGCGAAAGACGTGGCAAGAATGTAGTAGTTAAGTGTATATCGACCTAACACGATACAAACATCACTTATAAAACATGCGTACGTGCATTCACTCCCACTACCAGTTATTCATAATGATTATGTTTGTTATGTATATTTACCCTTCACAGGACATCCACCATACCAATCACGTGACTGTAACGTGACCGTTTTTAGCAAAATGTCTGCCGTTAGTACAGGCCACCTGCTTTACGAACTTCGGCAGGCATAACTACTGAAACTGTTTTTTTATACCGTACATAATCTATGCATCTTGTGTTAGAACGACATTTCAGTAAAATGGCTCCGGTTTGAACCGATTGGTGAGTAGCTGGGGCGATTTGAAAATGCGCACTAACTGCTCGAAACCCCAATATGAAACAATGAAATGACTGAACATCCACGTTGTGTTCCATTATTTGCAACCGTTTCGACAATGAAGAAATACGTGTGATATGCATGCACGTTCCTGTTTGAAGTCAACACGAATCGTTTACTCTATAAGATTTGAGTATACAATGGAAACGACTGGCAAAGCCGATACGTGTATTGGCGAACACATTTGTTACCCATAATGGAAATACTGATAACCATCTGGACGTAACGAATATATGGCTATGTTTAATCAGATGTACACCCGTTGTTCGCGCCGGACACTTTTTGGCAGCGGAACGTCCATGTCCCGTCGGCACCGCTGTTGCAGGGGGTTTCGTTATTACAGTCGGAGTCGCCGGGTAACCCTCTCCTTTACAATGAAAGTGTCTATGTCGGCCATGTCGATATTTCTGTGCTGTTTCTACATCGTCATTTCTGCTTCATGTCTGCAATTCAAAACAGTTTAGCGTAAGTGCTGGCGTATGCAGAAGCACGTGGACAGCAGCAGCAAAGCGACGTAGCGTACGACTCTCCGCGTGCAGTTGGTGCTCAACAACATGATTTGTATAAAATATGGTAACATTTTGAATTGTCGTGTTTGAAATATGTTTGAATTGTCATGTATAAAATACACAATTGGGAGAATGCTTGACGTTCTGATAAGCTACGACATTTTTAAGCTATTTGTCGTTATCTGTGTCGTAATTTTCAGCCAGACCCAACCGGACATACGATCTGTTTAATAACGCTGCGGTTATGTCGTGGTTTGTTATGACACTTTTTTGGTAAATGACTCATCTGCATCAATGATTGTTTTCTCCACCAATGATTTGGCATTTTTTATTCCAACACATGAAAGATCTACGAACAGGAAACGTCGTGTTAACCACGGAGTAATGTTACGACATTGAACAAATTTAATCAATCGTTTCGTGGTTTTAAATTAATAATAGTAAAACGCCATTTTCACAGAGTGCTCTATGGCGTTTTACATCGCACTACTACTGATTAAAGTATATATTTTTTGGCTAAAACAAAAAATGTGAGACATGAAAATAAATAAATACAAATAAATAGATAAATAAATGTCAGACTATTTAAAAGGTTCGGTGTGAAACGTATACAACATGGCAAAACGACTGTGCAGAAGCTAAGAACTAAATTAAGAATTAAAAAGGCCCTTTCAACATTTAAAGGAGTTCGGTGTATTCTTGCTTAAATAAAATGTCTTAAGTTTTCGAATGGCAAGACAACTTCGCGACGCCGGAGCACGAAGCGGATACTTACGTCTAGCACATCTCAGTGAGGAATCGGCCGGCGACTGAGGCAGCGGCGTTGGCATCACTCATTCGATACACCTTGCGACTGTCACCGCCGACGATATCGTTCACCTCGCTCATGTCCACATGGTCGCCAATGGCAACGACGTAGACCGACGTCGACGGAGCGTCCCTGAGATCGCGCGCGCGTTGTGACGTCATTTCCCTGCGGATGTTGCTTCCGCCGTCCGTCAACAGGACGACGACGTTTTCTACGGAACTACGGTCGCCATTACCGGAAGTGAGCATTGTGTCGCGTGCGACACGCAGCGCCTCCGGTGTGTTGGTGCGGCTGCCGTTCTGGTAGAACGCGAGAGCGTTGAGGACGTCGCGCTCCTCCGAGAACTTGTTCAGATGGAAAGCGATGGTGACGTCATCGCTGTAAGTCAGCACGCCGACGCGAGTGCGTCCGAACTTGAACGACAGACCGTAGACCGTTTCACGTAGGAAGCCGACGATCGCCTTGTACGTCTTGTCGACGCTGCCCGAGAAGTCCAGCAAGAAGACGACGTCTCGTTGGCTCCGGCAAACTGCAGCGACAAAAAGCGAATGACACAGTAAACACTGATGCATATGTTCATCACCAGGTGGTCAATGAGGTGGTTTGTATACTGTTCGTGTGAAAGGTGTGAACTGTTTGTGTGAAATGTTCGTGGGAGAGGGGTAAAATGTTCGTGTGAAAGGTGCGAAGTGTCTGTGTGAAAGGTGTGAAATGTTTGTGTGAACTGTACCTTCTTTCACTAAATGTATGCCGGTAATGATGAAACATGAGTGTTAGATGCGAAATATACTACCACGGGAGCGGGACTTCATCCCAGTGTGAAACCGGACAAAAGCCTAATGTACGACTAATCTCAATATATACTAGTGGATACTACAATATGTTTTTAACTGTTGAATTCCATTGCTGTTGTCCCTAGTTCGCTTCATTCATTATGTGCCATGTCACAAAAAAGGACACCGTGGAGAACTTTATTCGATGGCGTATGCCGAGTGTTACCAGCAATCATACGGACCTAAGAAAATGAGTTAATCAACATACCTCGTTCGCAGTTTTTGCCAGTGTTGTCGATTTGGCAAGAACACAGGTAGTAGTTCAGTGCATCAGTGCATATGGCGCCGTTCTGACAAGGGTTGCTTGAGCACTCGTCTCTCGCTAAAGTGACAACATCGGCAAACAATGAATGAACTATTCCTACCATTGTCGGTGTAATGTTATTCCGAGTATGACATAGCAACAAGCAACACATAAGTAGGTTCGTTAGATGACGGTATTAAACGTGCGTAGTTCAGTTGCCCTACCTTCAAACGTCATATCGAGTATCAAACAATACTTGTACGATTTTCAAATAATCACATATATTATTGGGTATGACGACATAAACATAATATATAGTATTATTATATAATAATATTGCTTAATTAGTATCTATCTTACAGGGATTCGAACACACTTACTGCGTGGCAGCGTAAGCGCAGCAAAGCAGCCAAAGGACATGTGTTTCCCAAGAAGCGATGTTGAAATAGTGTATGCAGTCAATGAAGCTAACATGAAACACCCGGGGTGTAGGAAATGGGGCAGACTGCAACTGAGATGTGAAGCGGAGGAGGTTGACAAGGGAGGGAGAAGGCTACCGGCAGAGAGAAGTGGAAAGGGATAACAGCTGGGGGCGGCGTAGCCATACATTAACTAGCCCCACCCCTTCATAAAGTGAGCTACGAGGAAGAGCAGGTAGGGAACTCATTGATACAGAGAGTAGCAACTCGTGGAAGGAAGGACCGGGGTTCGGTGATCGTTCTAGCTCTTTGTCAGACTCCTCCCCCAACTGCATCAGCGCCAGGTGTAAATACGTATTTGGCTGCAGTCATTGGTGGAATGACAGGATATAATAAACCACCCCCACTAACTGCAGCATGGCTGAATACCCTACAACTAAGTACTCGAATGAAAATGTATGCAAGGCGTAAAATGGGAGGCGATTTCAGGGTGTGGTCAGTTGATGATGCATTTCGGTGGCTCGAGGGAGATCGGAAACCACGACTCACAGTTGCACATTTCGGCTTCGACGATGCCGGTCAACATGTTCATCTTCGTGAAGCTGTCGATGATCTTGATGTTCTGGCTGGCGGGGTAGCTGGCGATGCCCTCCATCTCGACGATGTTCAAGTCCTTTCCGACGCCGACGACGATGGTGTGGATGCCGGCGATGCGAGACTCGATAGCCTCCGGGATTGTTCGATCGGCCTGCACGTTCGCTTCTCCATCGGTGAACAGGACGAGGAAGTTGGGCGCGTCTTGTCGGTCACCCTTGCTCTCGACAAACAGTTCGTCGCGAGCCATCTTCAGGGCGCTGGCGATGTTGGTTCTGCCTCCCGTGTAGGGGATAATGCGCAGGGACTGTGGGCACACGGGAATATGTGGTGAAGAAGGGATATTTCATAAACAGGTACGGCAGTGGGAAAGGTCGTGCACATAATTGTCAAGCAGGTATAAAACAGCTGAATACGGTACTGTAACATCCCATAGAATTAACTTATTACCGACACTAATGTAAATGTTAGGAAATTGTATCTGGCTGGTTTAGACATTCTTTCGCTATGCTTAATGCCAAATATAAAGTACATCATAAGTACCATTTCATATTGATTTTGCTTCCTCCGATTTTTACAGCCGTTTATAGAGCCTACTGGTAAATATAAATGTTGTTTTTATTGCACGCACGTCCTCTTGATAGGTCGTAAGTAGTTTTTTTACTTTAATTCATGCCTTTTATTTTTACGTTGAAGAGCAGTAGATTATGATTTGTTATGCTGCTCCTGGTTTCTAAATCACGTTGATCGGGTTACCGGAAACAAACCTTTTGGGTATGAGACCTGACTAAAAGTACAGCGAACATTGACAGTATGTTCTGACTTTGCCGACTGGTGGCGCCACTTACCTGTACAATATCTTGACGCGAGCTGCGCTCGTTCAGGCGGAACTGCAGGGTGGCTCTGTCGGAGAAGATGAGTGCGCCAACGCGGACCTTATCGTTGTAAACCTCCATGTTCTCGACGATAGACACCAACAACTCGCGCACTTGATCGAAGCGCTCCAGGCGAATACTTCCAGAAACATCGATGGCGAAGACGATATCAGCAGCTCCTTGGCACTCTGCGCAAAGCAAGTTGACCCGTTGATAAACCGACAGACACATTTCCCTAGTGGATAATTATGTAACTACAGACATGTGTATTCTAGTCTCGGTTACCTTTGGCAAACGTGGTTAGTCATCGCATGTTATGCAGTGTCAATCATCTTGAATTTGCAGTGTAAGCGAAATAATTGGCTGTGTGGAGCTGAGAAGATTTGCATAAGAGGGAAGAAAGGTAAAATAAACAACTAATTTCAGCCCGAAACGCATGAGCTGTTCTTGAAATGATCACATTAACGACCGCTGACGCAGTATGTTATATTTATAAA
Organism: Lamellibrachia columna; assembly: GCA_963662155.1. NCBI lineage: Eukaryota > Metazoa > Annelida > Polychaeta > Sabellida > Siboglinidae > Lamellibrachia > Lamellibrachia columna. The sequence continues at coordinate 48,520,764 of OY759261.1, forward strand.
CAACCCGATACAATATACTTTGTCTGGAAACCGGTAAACCAATGCCCTATAGCAAATGGATCCATAATCTGGTGCGATTTCGCACACTATTAACCGTTCAATGTCAGTAGAGTTGAAGTGGCGTTTGCCTACGACCTGGTTCGTCGCAAATGCCCCACTAGCATCTAGATATCTGATAGCTGTAGAGATCTTAGATAGATCTCCTGTAGATCATAATTTTATTGTTGAACAACAATCGTGTTTCATGTAAAGTGTTGCGTGTACATCACTAACACAGCGTCATCTCGTGCAAAATCGTTAAAATGTTAGACGCTGTGGGTCAAACCACCACCATTGCCGACAACCAGATCAGCGTCAGTGAAGATGATCATTCTTTCACACCCCAGTCCCAGAACCTAAGCGTCACTGCTAGCAGTCTCACCGACGTAATACTCACTTCGCTCGCAGTTATTGCCGGTGGCGTCCCGTGGACACTCACAACTGTAGCCGTTCCTCAGCAAGTGGCAGGTGCCGCCATTACGGCACGGGTTGGAATCACACAGCGGCGCTAAAACGGGAAACCAACGTTAGAGATGGGGTCAGTACAAAATCATGTGTGTATTTTGTATTGCCTTCATCATTTTTATTAAACCACAACGCACTGGTGTATTAATTTGTTTGCGTTTATCATGCAATAACAGTGTTTACGGATATGATACTACTATCAAATATGGCTAGTCTGTGTGTGTGCGTGCGTGTGTGTGTGTGCTCGTCCGTGTGTATGTGAAGGGTGTGTGCGAGTGCGCGCGTGTATATACATGTTTGTGCGTGCGTACGTGTGTGCGCGTGCGCATGCGTGTGTTTCAATATCAACCAGCTGTCAAAACTTACTCTTGCAGATGGAGGCTCGCACTTTACCGAGGAGCGAGTTGAGGTTGTCGAAGCTGGAGGCGATGAGGATGTTGTTGTCAACCGGGTCACTGGCGATGGCCCGCAGCTCAGAGTTGTCAATATTTCCACCGACGCCGATAGCTACCAGGTCAATGTTCTGGCGCCGGACAGCGATGGCCTCTGACCATGTGTCAAGTGGTAAGTTCGAGCGGCCGTTGGTGATGACAATACCCACGTTCGGGATGTTGATTTGATATCCTGTTCGGTCAAGTGGAACGGAATGCATAATGTTAAGTACAAATCATGAGTAAAAAAAATACATGTAACAGTTTATTTAATATTAGCTAATGTAGTAGGTTGGTGAATCCGGCTCGGAATATTTGGAATGAACTAAGCTTGTTTGCCCAATACAGTGCTGACTGGAGAAGACGTGTTGGCGCCTCATGCTCCAGTTGGAGCGAAGAGGATTGAGCACAAGTGAGTGAATGGGTTATGTAGTAGGACTGTCAGGAATGTACTGCGATTGGCAAGAAATGTCCGGATGATGGGTGGAAGTGAAAGAAGTGGAAGACCAACATTACTGGAACGCTTTCTTTGGGATATTTGACTGACGTTCGCCTGAAGATCATTATTTATGTGCAGCGAATATGTACTATAATTCTATATGGGGATAAAAAGAGCCACCTACCATTCTCACTGGTAAACATGGTGTTTCGCATGACCTGAAGGGCTTGCGCCGTGTTGGTGGTCCCGTCCATGAAGTAGGGGATGGTCATCTCATTGAGCAGCAGAGAGCGATCTTTGTAGTCTTTTAGGTTGAAGTAAACCTGCAATCAATCAAACTGTTGTTATTTCGCACAAAGCTATTGGTGCTTTTGACGCATTTTGTGAGTCTTACGCAAGCATGCATTTCGTGCAAACCGGACTGTGCAGCCTACATCGCTCTCATCAACAGATTTGACTCGGGTAATCTTCATCGACCTCGCGGGATGTGCAAAGATGGTACACACTCATGTATTACATATGACTGATACAATGATATACCATCGGGTATTCAACGTTTTATGTATAATATGTATTTTATGTATTATTTGGGTTTATTTTTGTATTGTGCATAATTTGTGCATAATTATATTCGTCTTTGTTACAATTATATCTACACAAAAGTTTAATTTAATGTTACTAATATAATATAGTTACAAATGGATTTATCCCATATATGTGTATCCCATATTCTTTTTAAATGTATTGCTATTTTTCATTTATTGTAAAGCGTTTTTGGCAAGCACCTACGTAACCAAAATTAGTATCAATATTTCACTAACACAGACGTAAAAATGCAGATGTCAACGAATTCAAATCTCCGTGTTGTCCGTGTGGGGAATCTGCAGATTATATTTAAAAATCAAAAAAGAGAAACGTCATTCTGACGACGAGCACGCAAAGCATAAGTCAGTCGTCAGACAGCATTGCCGTCGCATTAGACTTTACAATCGCCACGTCTGACGTACCTGTTCGTTGTCCGAGAACGTCTCGAGTCCAAAACGGACTCTCGAGTCGACTGGAAGATCAAGAACGACATTCTTTGCGAAATCAACAACCTTCTTGAAGTTCTTGTGTGTGATACTGCCGGAGGAATCCAATGCGAAGACGACGTCACTTGGCTCCATGCAATCTGAAATAATAATTATTGCGACTTTTATTATTGTGTTCTATTGTCCAGAGAAAGTTTTCTTCATTGCGATTGGTCGATCATTTGAATGGAATTCATAACATGTAGTTTGAACCGTCATATATACGTCCAGAGTTACACTATATAATGTTACGCTATGTAATGTTCTTTTGTAAGAACCACCTTTCGCTGCATATCGATTTTTGTGAAGATGTAAACTGAATAATTACACAACAATTTTCCTGTCAAGTACATATTGCATTTCCAATGTGATGTTTTACTCTGTGAAATCATTGCATCACCATCCCTCGGGCGTAGATCTGGTCAGTGACTCGCTGGTTTACAAACGGCACAGTTTGCGCGACGACAAAGGCACTCACGGTACTGGCAGTTGACGCCTCCGTAGTTGTCTATACAGTGGCACATGTAGATGCCGTCCACGTGGTTCTTGCACGTGCCGCCGTTCTGGCAAGGGTTGCTGAAGCACGGAGTGGGTTCTGTAACATAGCGGGGTTTGACGTTAGGAACAGTCCAACACAACATTCGTCGAAATCACTCACAGTTACTACAGTAAGTGGTGTCAGCACAATCACCATGATTATTGTCTTCAACATAACTGATATTTGTGCCCCAAAATCCGTAGCTATCGCCCCATCACTTTAAAATCGTCTGAAACTACAGTTACTTTCCGCAAAAATGGGGTAGTTTGTTTGACGACCGAAATTTAACAAGATGTAACAAGATTTAACAAAATTGCCATCCAAAGCAAAGGCCCAGATGGCAAATGGACAAGGAAGCCATTGGCTTGTCGAGAGTCTAATATTTTTATCTATGTGTAACCCGCCCTCTTGAGATATGTGTCAATCTCGTTTTAAGCACATTCACGCTGCTAGCAGTTACACAATCTCTAGATAATTTGTTCCATTCATTGCTTGTCCTCTGTGAGAGCAAGTAGTTCCTGATATCCAATCTGCACTGAACCTTTACTAATGTTACCTCATGTCCTGTAGTTCTGTTATGTTTCTTGAGTTATAAAAAAATAGTTCTATCAATATGTTCATATCCATTCAATATCTTAGAAATTTCGATTTACTCTCCTCTTAACCGCCTTGTCTCTAAGGTTGTTAAACCATATTCTTTGAGTCGTTCTTCACAACTAAGGTCTCTCAGTTCTGGAGTACTCTTAGTTGCTCTTCTCTGGATTATTTCAAGCGTATCTATATCTTTCTTACGATATGGTCTCCAAGCTTGTATACAGTAATTTAAATGAGGCCTAACTGTTGCTTTACACAGTAATAATTAGCTTGTTTTCTTTTATGTTATATTTCTCCAAATCAACCCAATAATTGTATTACCCTTTGAAGCTGCAATGCCACATTGCTCTGAAACTTTCGTGTCAGCACATATGGTAACTCCTAAATCCTTTCCTTTTACAGTAAAACTTAGAACAGTATATCCAATTTTATAGTTTACATCCACGTTCCGGTGTCCTGCATATAGGCATTTACATTTCCCAAATTTGAACAACATCTGCCATTTCTCAGACCATTTAACTAATTTGTCTATATCGTTTTGAAATGTTGTTTATAACCATCATTGTTAACCCTTCTAAACACTTGTGTCATCCGCAAATGTCAGTACGTTGCTTGTTATATTATCGTCCAAGTCATTGATATATATATATATATATATATATATATATATATATATATATATATATATATATATATATATATATATATATATATATATATTGATGTGGTATTTTGTCAAGAGGTTTCTGAAAAACTAAGTATATAATAGCTACTGGTGATCCCTCGTCTATCCACTTAGTGATTTCTTTAAAAAAAGCATAACATATTTGTTAAACATGACCTCGCGAAGCGTCTACGATGAATAGCATAACATAAAAACGCACATATGCTAGCACGATCATATCAAGATTATTAGTATTATCTCATCATCAACATTATCGCAATCAATGGTCACAGTAATGAAAAAGTGACGTACTTCCACACATGTAGGAGACGAAAGCGTCTGTGTTGTTTCTCAAGTTGTCGTAGCTACTGATGTACATGACATTGCGGCTGTCCGGGTGGCTGGCGATCGACTCGAGCTCGTACTTGTTCAGCCAGTTACCGACGCCGACTGCGAGCACGTGCACTCCCTTGGCCTTCAGTCTCAGCCCCTGCGTCACGGTCGCCTTGCGGTCTTTGGAGCCTCCGTCGGTGAGGATGATAACGAGTTCGGCGACGTCACGGCGGTCGCCGTTAGCGGGCGTGTACATCGTGTCGGTGACGTAGCGAAGGGCGGAGGCGGTGTTGGTTGTGCCGTGAGTGTATGGTGTGTCCAAGATGGCCTGCTTCACGTCGGCGCTGCAATAGGTTCAGCGTTCTTCTATGTAGGACAATACACCGATTTCACGGACACTCCCCGTTACATTTAGCTACTGTTATTTATATGCTACATTAGGTTAAGCGTTCCTCTATGTAGGAAAATATACCGATTTCACGGACACTACACGTTACATTTAAATACTGTTATTTATACGCTGCAATATATTAAGCGTTCTTCTATGTAAGACAATATACCGATTTCACGGACACTACACGTTACATTTAGTTACTGTTATTTATGCGCTGCAATATGTTAAGTGTTCTTCTATGTAGGACAATATACCGATTTCACGGACACGACACGTTACATTTAGTTACTGTTATTTATACGCTGCAATAGGTTAAGCGTTCTTCTATGTAGGACAATATACCGATTTCACGGACACTTCATGTTACATTTAGCTACTGTTATTTATACGCTGCAATATGTTAAGCGTCCTTTTATGTAGGACAATATACCGATTTCACGGACACTTCACTTTACATTTAGCTACTGTTATTTATACGTGCAATATGTTAAGCGTTCTTCTATGTAGGACAATATACCAATTTCACGGACACTTCATGTTACATTTAGCTACTGTTATTTACCGTCGTGATTCTAAATTGTTCTAATTTAATTTATTTATTTATATGCTTATCTGATCTTAGTTAAGGATTAATTGTTTTTTTTATTCATTTATCTATATATTTAGCTATGCATTCATCAATTTTTAATATTTACATTTGTGATTTTACAATTATTTCAAATAGTTCATATTATTTATTTATGTATTAGATTTTATGAGATATTGCATAGCGACACAGAACAATTATTTGGATGAAACGCTATGTAAGACATCATCATCATCATTACCATCATTACGAACATCATCATCCATCCATCATTATCATCATTACGAACATCATTCATCATCATCATTATTGTCATTATGAAAATCATCATAAATTCTTCGTTACCATCATTATGAACATCATCCATCATCATCATTATGAACGTCTTCATCCATTTATCGTTGTTATCATTATGAACATCATCATTATCATCACTATGAACTTAGAGCAACGACATGGCGAATGTCTATCTCAAGCAAGTGCGCCATGGCAGCTAAACTAAAACTGTCATGATGTTACAATATGTTTTGTGAAAGCAACGGTAATGTTAACTTACTGCTGCAGAATGCACCATGTCGTCTAAGGAAGCCACCGTGGTTGTAGTAATGAATTCCAGGTCGAATCCATTAATTTTGTTAAACCTCATGAATGTTGCCCATTTGGTTCCATCGAATGGATGGCTGAATTATACCGACAGACGACGTCAGATGGGCCCGGTATAAACCTGACGGTGTGTATGCTAACTGAATGATTTGTAAGGTGTTTTTTTATAATATGAAAGTTTTCGATTGCCCCATTTTCGTATGTAAATCTTTTCTTCGTTAGTCTTGATGAATAGTATTAGGCAACTGTCTTGAGAAAAATGTGTTTTATTTGTTAGGCTTAGAGAGTTATAAATATACCCATTAGGCTAAGACGGGAGAGAAAAACCACACATCTGCACCCACCTGCTAGAGAACTTGTTCAGGTGGAAACGCAGTCTGACGTCATTTCCAAAAGTCACGAGACCGACACGCGTGCGTCCTGAGTTGACGTTCAGCTGATCGATGGTGTCAGCGAGGAAGGCCTTCGCCTTGACGAAGTTGTTTTGGCCGATGCTACCAGAAGCGTCGAGCACAATCACGATGTCCATTCGCTGTCGGCAGGCTGCAACATAGACCACTTGTGCATGCTCAGCATCATTTACTTGTTTCCAACATTGTTACATTTTCACGTGCAATACAATATTGGGAAAGGAGGAAGCTGAAGCAATGCAATTTATAATTAATATATTATGAAACGCAACACGACCGCGGTTTACAAAACATCACGTGTGGTCTGCCGGAATTGGTCCAGGAAAACAGACCCCAGCGAACGAGTGTTTCTTCGTGTAACACCCCCTTCCCATTACCAACACGCTACTTGGTTGTTTATAACTTTAAGAATCTGGTAACTCCGACGACACCACGCTGTTTAACACCGAGGAGTGTTAAGTCTAAGACCTTTCCTGTAGGCGTATTTGTCGCGTGTTATCACATAGATAATATGCAAATATTTCAACTATTTTACTTGATATTTATGTAATTTTTGCTGGTATTGCATGTACAAAATCTACTTAATTGACGCATGCCTGATGCTGAGACAGTGTATCGTTGTCTTAATTTACTATGTTATGTGCGTTGAGGCAACTTACTCAATATTTGCTCACAACGGTAAATTAACAAATAGCTGTCCAATCATATCGATAACATTGTATTGCTCAGCCGCCTTGAAAACAACACGATACAGAAGTTACTATCCAAAACTGGCAGGATCGATGTGAACAGTGAACGCAACTACTAATGACTACGTACTCGGGTCAGGAGCCGGTGCCGTCGTCGTCGTCGTCTTCGCTGTCGTCGTCGTCGTCGTCGTCGTTGTCGTCGTTGTCGACGTTGTCGTCGTCGTGTTGGGACAAGCGGATCTGATGATGCCATGGAGGAGGGACTTGAGCTTGTTGAAGTCGGGACTCGAGAAGTAATCCTGGTCCCTGGCGCGGGGCGGAGAAGACATGTCTCGCAGAAGGTTCTCGCTGATCTGCCGTGTCACACCGATGGAGATGATCCGGACACCGGAGTCTCGGAGCTCGGCAGCCGCTCGTAATGCAGACGCATTGCCGTCCGTCGGCTTGCCGTCAGTCAGGATGATGGCGACGTTCGGCACGCCAGCACGATCTCCCGGGGCGCCCTGTCCGAACATCCTCGTCCGTGCTAGGTAGAGCGCATACGACGTGTTGGTGGTCTGATCGAGGAACGGCAGTTGACCAATGGCATTTAGCAGATCCGCTTCCCTCTGGTATCTGAGTCGAGATGGTACAGCTTACAAGATACATTCGACTGTATGAACAGCACTCCGGCGAACGCAGTAAAGCAAAACGAATCACAACATAAACATTTACAATTACTATAGATATTAAGCAGTGGACTCACATATTAATCGCGGATAACACAATCGACCGTTTAATATAATAAAAATTAATACATTCGCTTTGACGGAATCGTTCCGCTGTATTAAAATGCGCCGCCTTAAGTGAATCAGACTGCTCGGGCCCGAAATGATTCTACTGAGCGGAGTCCATTGCATGTGTGCTTTATTTTATTCTATTCTATTCTATTCCACTTAACAAAAGTTCTGTTGAGTGGATATAATTTATTCGCCGCTTAAAGTACTTATATTTATATATGTAAATTCCGTATGCTAACAATAATATCACTAGCAGTACAGTTCCGTAGCCGTGACTCAAAAGGGAACAAAAGAACATCAGGGATCGGACGACCAACGACCCCCTATTGGCCTGAATAGCAATGGTGGCAAGGCTTTTATTCTGTTTGAAAAAAATGTGTTAACTTCAGATAAAACAGCATATACCTTTGCATCACTTACGTGTCCAGCTGCCATTTGACCTCGGCGTAGGAGCCGAAGAGGATCATGCCGACGCGAGATTGCTTCTTGTCGATCTTCAGGTGCTGCACGATGTTCTGAAGGAAGGATCTGACCGACCTCCAGTTGTTACACTCCTTACCCTCGTCGTTACAAATGCTGCCGGAACTGTCTACCAGGAAGGCGAAATCAACCAGGCAATCGGTGGCTGTGACAGAAGAGGACAAATTGGGTATATCGTTTGCAGTCCAACATTAGATAAAACAGTTGTTTGTGAATTGATCGATTATTTTGTCATATCTCAAAAGGTGTTATAACAAAATAATCGATCAATTCATAAACAACTGTTTTCTCAAAAGGTTTTTTTTGTTAAACGTACACAACAACATACAATGTATACAAATTATAATGGTGCTCTGTTCATTTCTTGGGACCCTAAACCCAAGGTGTTTAAATGTGTCCTAACGGCCTTCACAGAGAAAGAACTCTCCATAAAGATTGGGAGAAACTTAGAACGTATCGGAACGTCAGAACCTCGACCAAGGTGGTATATAAAGGAAAACAACCTTCGTCTATGCCGTCCATTCAAGTCTCGATAATTTTTTTTTAGCCCCATTCCAGTGCTTACATGTTATACAAACGTATTTGGTTTTGGCGTTTTCCTTAGTGATTGTCACTCTAGTTAAATACCTACATCTAAGAGGACATGAAGCTACAGTAGCAAAAGTAGGATTGGAGAATATATATAGTGAAACAATATGACAGAGAGAAGGTGGAGGAATTAAGAGAAAAGATCAGAATGTAGAAACACTTGAAAATGAAGGAAATGTGGAGAGAACTGCGATGGGCAGAACACATCCAAAGAATGATTGAGGAGTGGTTGATTGACAAGGAGAGCATGGAAAACAGAAGAGGGTGGTCGAAAGAGAAGTGGAAGACCGAAATTAAGATGGAGGGACAGTGTTAAGAGATATCTCTAAAGGACAGATAACAATGGGAGAGAACGTCTGAAGATCGCGATAGACGGAGACGACTTTTCGAGAGGACGGAACAGACTAAGTGATGTGTAAGCAATAAACGTTGTAACCTTACACGGAGGAGGTGTCGTTGTGATGCAGGTGGACGCGATGATGTTGGCGATGTGGGCGTCCAGCTTGTTGAAGTCGGCACTCATGAAGTAGTTCTTGTCCTTCACATGCGGTGGTGAGGACAAGTCCTTCAGCAACTGGGCGTCGATCTTTCTCGTCACACCGATGATGATCAGTTCGACGTCGGAGTTCTTCAGTTTATCAGCGGCGGTGCGGGCCAGTATTCGTCCGTCGACGGACGAACCGTTGGTCGGCAACCCGTCAGTCAGCACGATGGCGACATTCCGTACATTATGTCGGTCTCCGCTGCTGTTGAAGACGGTGGTGCGGGCCAGGTCGAACGCGTGGGACGTGTTCGTGCTCTCCCCTGGCTGGTATTTCAAATCGTCGATGGCGCGCAGCAGTGAGGCCTGATCGCTGTGCCTGTAACGAACAGCGCGTGAGCGAAATAACGGTGCTAGCAAATTCGGTAAATTAGCTGCAGTTTCGAACGGAGAATTCGTATATCCGTATATTTAATTGCAAACAAGGTTGAAACATTCGGAGAATACAAACGAGTTTCTTGAGGTGTGTGTGCGTGCGTGCGTGCGTACGTGCATATGTGTGTGGGTGCGTGCGTGCGTGCCTGTTCTTGCCAACTTGTTTGAGATACCTTAACCTGGCTAAGGTCTATCAGCCCTTACAACGTCGATAAGACACGACTCTTGCAACGTGAACACTTATCGTAATATCGTCACTTACTTGTCAAGGTTCCAGTTGACGTTTCCGGAAGAGCCGAATTGTATCATGGCGACTTTGGATGCATCAGGTCCGATTTTCATTTCTTTGACGATTTTGCTCAAAAACGACTTTATCGACCGCCAGTTGTCGCATTCATTTGTTTTATTATCGCATATACTACCGGAACCATCGACAATGAAGACAAAGTCCACCTTACCTGCACACAAACATACACGTAGCTATAACCAGAAAGACAGACAGACACGTGTTTGTTATTTTGACCATGTACATATCACTCAACTCTCCATAATGGTAAAGTGTATTTTGCGATCGACGGCCTTCTCAAAGAGTGTATGCTTTAACATATATCTCTCTTTGATAGACCAATAGAAAGTCATCGACTAGGCCGGTCACATATAGGAATACGCACGATCGAATGTTTCCATATATACATTTAGGGGTCGTCAATCCAATGGTAAATATGAACAACGCTAATATAATGGCGATGAGATGTCATCGACAGCCGAGAGACCGTGACCTCCTGAACCCGGGCTGATGTGTAACCAGCAACCTACTTCAAGATGATGAAAGAAGTATCAAAAGGATTTAAAGTACAACTAAATGATGAGTGGTTCATAAAGACATGGTGGCCGCATTGGAATTGTCAATGTTACAACGGAATAAGCAATTGAAGTACCAACTACATAAACGGAAGTACCAATGACAGCACCAGAAGTATCAGCGACAACACTGAAAGTACCAGCGATAGCACTGGAAGTACCAGCGATTTCCTAGCAAACCCAACATCAACGGCAATTTGTTATTTGTCAATTCTCAGCAGATTCCTTCTCTCTGGTTATTCACTGCTGACGTCACTAACAGCAGGCATACTTACCCTGTGACTTAGCGACGGCGACCATGGCCGCCGACGTCATCAGGAGAAGAAGCATCCGGTTAGACGCCATCTTTCACTTTCTGCAACAAATAATAATCACCAATACACAATATGCTAACATGATACTTATTGCAAACTGTATCAAATAAAACTACTGAAACATCAATATAACGTAATTTATAATCAGTTCAGAACAGGACACTGTGAGGTACCATGTCTATTTTCCTTGCTCGTTTGCGTGGGGTTTCGCCAACCAACGTCATTATGTCAAAGATATCGTACGTGGAAGTGTTATGCGATTCATGCAAGCCTTTTAGATACTTTCCCGTATCGCCATAAGAACTAATGTGTAGTTACACAACGTGGGATGCCTGGCTAGAACAACAACCATCGTTTGCTGTTTTCTGTTTTATAGAAATTACGTTTTCTATAGACCAGTTGACTTTTAAAGACTCAAATATTAAAACAACAAATGAAGCAGATTGCTGCTATCAATAAAAAATATGAGTTGTGATTGAAACTAGTTGTCTGCTACCATACGTTTAGTGTTGCAGAGAACAATATATGAATGGAACACACTATTTATTGGTTGTGTAATGTTAGCAGCGTGAATATGTTAAACATATAATTGACAAATATCTAAGATGGGCGAGTTGCATACACACATACACACACACACCCGCACCCGCACCCGCACACACACCCGCACCCGCACCCGCACACGCACACGCACACGCACACACGCACACGAGTACACTTGGACGTATCTGATTGCCTTGCAAAGATAAGCGGCATTGAAAACGTAACGTGTTTTTCTCCAGGCATTGTGAACGTGTCGCAGATAAAACGACGCTATTTCGCCGAACTATACAACGAAGACACGCAAGCAAGTCGGACCTATCACTGGCAAATCAACACCAGTCTCAGAGGTATTGTGTTACCTGGTGCATCCTGGCAGTGTTGAAGGTGAATGACCGAACATGAGACACATAGACTAGACGGTGTAATGTTGTGCAATGGTCTCCTCCATTTAAAAAAACCCGTGCGGCTACATAAATCTATTCAAAGACACATTGAAGCCCTACCCAAAAAGGTCACATTATCTTCACAATCAGTAACTGGGAGGGCCTGATCGCCGACGGTCCTCTATGGCTCCGAGCAATCCAGTAGGCAACGACCTACTTCGAGAAAGACCGCCTAATGAATGAGGCGGAGATGCGACAAAGAAGAATTAGATGAATGAAGACCAAGCGTCACATCTACCCGGTACCGTTAGATCTGCAGAACAGGCTCCCGAGTTGCCACACGACTCACGACTTTATGGGTAGACCCCTTCGTTAAAACTCGAACGATCATTGACGTCTTTAAAACCGGAGTAAGATCCATGCAGGGAAAGGTTACCAATAAAGGGCACGTTTTAAATCTAAGTGACTTCAACAATGTATCGGAAAATAAAGAAACGTTTATTGCGGTTGTCAGCTGTCAGACAAATAGAGAACATAGTTTAATGTTCACATATATTATTGCCTAGATATGTATGATTGTTCACAAAATGGTTCTGAAACGTAACGAGCGGAACATCGACATTCAATTAATCAAGACGGCGTATATTGCAATAAGAAGAGAGCAATGCTTTCTGGTTTGGGTTGGATATATATAAAATAACTAAACAACTTTAAAACATGTGTCTGCGTTACACGCCTAACGCGTGCGAGATATAATAAATTACTGAGTAAATGACCGCCGGAGATGATTCTGGTTAATTTTGGACTGAGAACACCTGACCAGTTCGCTTCAGTATGACAGCTGTCCCACAGATGCTGGTTAACGAGAATGATTAATCGACACGGGTTAAACGTCGTCGAGACATCTCCCGATTAAAGACCAGACTCTTGTCGACGCCGCATTCGCGTCATATCGACGTGAGAAAAAAACTAAAAAAGGAGTCGCCACGGTCCAACTACAAAGAACCGGCTACAACTGTACATTGTGCTTTTGGTGGTATTCAATTTGTGGCATCATTGCGTTTCCTGTAATGGAGAGTCCCCAGAGCGTGTGTAACGCCTTTGTACAGTATATCTCTCCCCTCTGGATAGTTTCCCTCCAGTGCCTTGAGAAGAAAGCTGCGTGTTGTTGAGCCGACTATGATTAACTCAGTGCATTGAGAAATGAGCTGAGAGTTTTGTTGCTGAGGTGACCAATCATGATTTACTCAGTGCTATATTTAACTCAGGAACCACTTCATATCATTCTTTCATTCGTAAACTTGTACTGAATATAAACACACAAAATGTTCTTGCAGAATAAAATATGGTAGATATTATTCTGACTCACATTTGCTAATTATAAACTTTCTTGGACATTTATGAAGGGGAGCTACGATATCCAGAGTGGGGGAAGATGTCCAGGGGAGAAGATACCCTGCCATACAAACATGCATGTGTGGTCTAGAGACAGTGACACTGACAGGGCAGCAGCAACATAAGCTATAAGTTCGTCAGTACAACAGGTTCCGGAAAATCACAGGAGCAAACATGGCGGATAGAAGGATGATGAAAACTTGATGAAATATATTTAACAAGATTTAACAAGGTTTAACAAGATTGCCATCCAAGGCAAAGGCCCATATGGCAAGTGGATAAGGAAGCCATTAGCTTATCGAGAGTCCAACATTTTAAAACTATGTGTAATTAGTCCTCCTGAGATATGTGTCAACCTTGTTTTTAAACATATTCACGCTGCTAGCAGTAACACAATATGTAGATAATTTTTTCCATTCATTGATTTTCCTCTGTACAGTGGAACACCTCCTGCAAGATGCATGTATGGTCTAGAGACAGTGACACTGACAGAGCAGCAGCAACATAAGCTACACGTTCGTCAGTACAACAGGGTCCGGAGAATCACAGGAGCAAATGCAAATGGCCTCGGCCATTAAAAAACCTTGTGATATTATATTTCCAGCAGTGTCTTCTAGTGGTCCAACTTTGTCTCGTACGTTTTGTTTACTCCTGATATGTGCATGAAGGCTCTTGCTGTCATTTTTTTATGTTGCATGCTAATTTTTTTCATAGCGTCTTTTAGATTGTCTAATTTCATTCGTAGTTGCATTAAGTGCCTCTTTGTAATTTGCGTAGTCTTCATCCTTTCTGGTGCACCTATAAACTCTCCACAAAGTTTGCTTGTGCACTTGTTTTACTAATAGCTTCTTTTGACAAATGTTTTTTTCTATATCGTTTTCCTTGTTTTTTTCATCGGAACAAATTTATCAATGTGCCAACATTCAATTGCGGTCTTGGGAAGCAGTTCAACTTAACTGGAATAATAATAAGAAATCGGATGACAGGCAATCACGGGGAAGTATAGTATATCACATATAACTGACAAATGTGTGAAATTGGTAACACGAGAATGCGGATGAAATGAGATATTTTAAAAGTTGACGACGGTTATTAGGACCTACAAAAGTCACCTACATTGACCGGTTAAGTTATTGTTGATACCATACAGAATCTGACAGTCCAAAAGATTTATGCACATTCTCAGACTTACTCATTCACAACATTTTTAGGATATCGAAACTCCATCCTCCATCGATTTTGGCCATCTCGAATCAGGTTCATTGTCATAGGCTGTTCAAATATGTAGCGTGTGAATGTGTAAGTATTTTACTGGGTGTGAATGTGTAAGTAATATGTAGTGTGTGAATGGGTAAGTATTATGTAGTGTGTGAACGTGTAAGTATCAAGTAGGGTGTGAATGTGTAATTATTATGTAATGTGTGAATGTGTAAGTATTATGTAGTGTGTGAATGTGTAAGTATTATGTAGTGTGTGAAAGCGTAAGTATTATGTAGGGTGTGAATGGGTAAATAGTATGTATTGTATGAATGTGTAAGTATTATGTTGTGAGTGAATGTGTAAGTATTATGTAGTGTGTGAACGTGTAAGTATTATGTAGGATGTGAATGGGTAAGTATTATGTAGTGTGTGAATGTGTAAGTATTATGTAGTGTGTGAAAGTGTAAGTATTATGTAGTGTGTGAATGTGTAAGTATTATGTAGTGTGTGAACGTGTAAGTATTATGTAGTGTGTGAACGTGTAAGTATTATGTAGTGTGTGAATGTGTAAGTATTATGTAGTGTGTGAATGTGTAAGTATTATGTAGTGTGTGAATGTGTAAGTATTATGCGCAGCTGGCTTAATAAAAGGGCGGGTACATTTGTTAAAATCATCGAAAGAAATTACATTGATCGTTATATCGGGTAACTTGCGAAATTGTGAATAGTCTTTATGTCATAGTATATAGAACCGGTCCATTTTACAGTCAACAATAATGTAATAGTTTATCCGATGACATAATTTCCATCATTCCCAATGTTCAGACCCATCTAACGTTTTACTCCAGCATCTTCGTCTGCAAGTTTGGTAAGTATTATGATAGTGTTAATTCCTCTTTCTGTAATTTTACTATAGCAACTTATTGTTCGCAGTATGTTATAGCGTCACTTCCATACTAATAAATGTCAGACCATAGTTTCCATTTAGAATGTCAATACATCTGCAAGGTACTTGTCACTAGTGCAACAAATCCATGCGTGTTATCTACCATCGTATAGTAAAAAATCAAAAACAAAACAACCAGTCATAATCCAACTATGGGGCCCGCCTTAAGCTGGCCTGATCTAAAGTGTTTTGCCTGGGGGTAGACGTGGGTGTTTCTACAATTGGACATGTTCCGTGACATATATGAACGGGCAGATAGCATTCAATCGGTGACCTCTGCCGATGCACCCTCGATCGTGAATTCATTACAATCATAGCGTTTTCTGCCCGGAGCAAGGTATGTGTGCGATTATGAACACAAACAATAAAACACGGTTGCGTCGTTGTTCTTTGATGTTACATGCAATGAGACCATTTCAGTACGACAATTATAGAACATGCTGGTGACTCATTGGTGATTCATTGCCAACACAACGCAACAAACACATTCCGATTTCGTCACCCGGCGGCCTCGGTGCAGGCTCCAGTTCATACGGCCGTGTAAAAGAACACTGGTCGTTGAATTGTGCACATACGCACTTGACGCGTCGCTGATAGGTCAGTGTTAACCGGCGATACACTGTCGTCACATCCAGAGGTCCTAGTTAACTACATTCCACTTGCGCTGTGCAGACATATTATTATATTAAACGCCTGCTGTTTTGGCCTAAATGAAGGAGGCAGGATTTTATGCCTGCATCACAGACACACTCAGTTACTGACACATATAAATAGGGACGCACGCAAGCATGCACGCACGCACGCACGCACGCACGCACGCACGCACGAACGAACGAACGAACGCATGCCGGCACACGCACTAGTACACACGTACACGCACACAAATGCACGCACGCTCGCACACACGTACACGCGCACACAGGTACACACACACGCACGCACGCACGCACGCACGCACGCACGCACATACACACGCACCTACACACGAACATACAATCGCACGTACACACGTACATTCACGTACACACACGCACACACATACGCACGTACACGCGCACGCTTTAGTTGACAAAACGTCCCAACCCATGAACCTTCGCCCCCCATAAAATAATCCCTTTCAATGTGGTGATCAATGCGATCATTTTGTAATTGAGATACATCGTAGTGGTATATGGACGACCGCATTACAAACAGGGGCATACAGAGAGCTATAGCCAAAGTGGAGAATGGAAAGTCTGAATAGCTCTATGAAACGGCACTAAATTCAAATCACGTCCTTGCCATTGTCACGCAACCGGCGTCACTGGGAGTCGTGAATGACACCTTCTATTTCAACGCAGCGACATTTGAGGCGCGCGGGCGCAAGTTATATAGTTTGTTGTTGTGCCGCCAGCGGGTATTGTGGTAGACGTTAGCTCATTATCTGTCGCACAGTACTCGGGTTTTTCACACTAATGAACAAAATTAACATCCAACACCGTAGCAAATATAATGTATCCTAAGAGATTGCACACAAGTACATGTTGCCATCTACGAAGAGAAAATGTCTACCAGGACGACTAACTTTTATTTATTTTTAAAATATATTATTCCCAAATGTCTCAGTTTAGCACTAATTAATTAGAATCACCCGACGAATAGTGTTGTTCTTGTTTGTTTGTTTACTTGTTTGCGTGTGTGCGTCAGTGAAAACCAATGTTTCAGAAAAATACTGGTCAACATATGCAACGAACTAATGCTAGTCTAAAATTAGTGTATAGCACACAACGAGTGGCACCTGTTGTTGAGTTCAACGACACAGTAGGATGGAAAACAATGACATAATGCCGTTTGCACACAACCGTGCTACGTCGAATAATATCCAGCACTGTACGAACTGTTCGTCCAACACTACCCGACCGCACTGCAATCACATATAGAGAAGTGGCCGCAAACGACTTTCTGCAGTCAGCCATGCTGGCATCCACGACACGATACCCGAACAGTGCTCGTGACAGAAGATACTCTCCCCAATATGTACAACGTTTCTTGTTTTCCTGCTCGGTTTTGACATTAATATAAGCTTGTTGCTATACTGGAACGAATGTCAACACGTTCAAAATTCACGCCGTAGTCATCTACGGAGAATCGTCCTCCATTTGTCGGTAAGTGATTGCAGTAACGTAGTTAAATTACAAAAGAAAGTTTCATATCCGAATCGCTGACTACAATATTCCAATAGTTGTTTTCCTGTTTTGTTTAAAATACGGTGTTTTGTTTAGCAACCGGTTTCTTGAGCTACCGTCGTACAACGATTACATTATTTGTTCAAGTGAACTTGTTAGAAACAACACACCACACGACTAGCTGTGACGAGGGAAGGACATAGCTGCTTAACTTTCAAATAACGAGCGAGAACGAGCACCTGCTCATGTTCAATTTACACTGTTCTTTTACTATTACTCAGCAAGGGTGTCGTTGATCAGAGTCAAAAACAGGTCAACCGTCGACCACAATCACGTTAACAATCTAGGGAATCTGTGGAACCAGATCATTGTCGATGTGTGTTTTGTCGAAGCGACTATTAAATAAACAAGAAACGGCAATACAAATCAGGTGTAAGCAAAGTGTGCTGTAAAAAACATATTCAATTACTAAACGATTTTTTCAACAAACAGTGGAGTAGTAATAATAAAAATTTACTGATACGACCAGTTGTAATACTAAACAGTTGACTGATACGACCAGATCAATACGGACAGTGCACACGGGGGCGAAACAAGGAAAAAACGCTGCGACGAAAACACAATCGTGAAACTCCAGTATTGCATTTAGAACACGAGTGTCACAGACATGCAATCAATCAACAATCTCATTGCAGGACGGAAAAGTGGCCATCTAAACTTTTGCTAATGTCCGTCGGTAATTTGGGAAATCTACAATAACTACACCAGGAACGACGAATTACGAAAATTAAATGTCTTCATCCAAGCTCTAGAAATACAAGTAGTTTGCACACTAACCTTCGTTCTATGAACTGTTTCCAATAAACTAATCTGCTCCTCTCGCCAACCCGATCAAGCTGCGTCCACGGGGTAACACGCTACAATTCACTTATCTGGCGTAGCAGTGGCTGGTTTTATAACTACCGGTCGTTATGGTCAAATGGTCGTCTGATACGCACGCATTAGCAGCGACTTTAGAGTGTTGCAACGATGTTGCAATACAGCTATTTAGGGAGTCATTCTTCCGCGGTTCATTCATTTCACCGCGTGTAACCATGAAAAGAATTGTCGTGACTAAGATGTGTACGCGCGTGCATTGTTTCCCACGGCAGTGTCATTCTAACTAGTCGACCTTTAGTTCTTTTCTCGACTCACGGAGCGTGGGCCTGAATGTTGTGAAACACACGAATCAGTGTAACGGCTGCACCGGATACAACAGTTT
>OY759261.1:48547349-48604849 GCA_963662155.1 Lamellibrachia columna
AGAGATTATCGCTGAAGAACAAGCGGGTTTTCGAGCAGGACGGAGCACCAGTGAACAGATCTTCAACCTTAGAATCCTTTGCGAGAAACACCTTCAACATCAGCAAAGCCTGTATCATGTCTTTATAGATTTCAAGAAGGCCTTTGATAAGGTATGGCATGCGGCCCTATGGGCAACCATGAGGAAGTACAACATTGGCTCCAAGCTTGTCCGAACCATTGAACACCTATATGACAATGCCACCAGTGCAGTAACCTTCAACAGCAGCATAGGAGACTGGTTTCGAACAACAGTCGGAGTTCGACAAGGATGCCTACTATCACCAACGCTCTTCAACATTTTTCTGGAAAGGATCATGACTGATGCTTTAGAAAACCATCAAGGCACTGTCAGCATTGGAGGCAGGACAATCACCAACCTTCGTTTTGCTGACGACATCGACGGCTTAGCAGGAGATGAACAAGAACTAGTCACTTTAGTGGAGCGCCTTGAAAAAACATCTACATCATATGACGAACAACACACAAGGCATCAGCACAGAGGTCAAAGTTAATGGACAGAGACTTCAGACAGTAACAAGCTTCAGGTACTTGGGATCAATTATCACAGATGAGGGTTCCAAACCGGAGATACTTGCCAGGATTGCACAGACAACAGCAGCACTAACAAGGTTGAAACCCTTATGGAACGACATAAACATCACGGTCAGTTCGAAGATAAGGCTGATGCGCTCCCTTGTCATGTCCATCTTTCTGTACGCTTGTGAAACATGGACCCTCTCAGCAGATCTACAGAAGAGGATACAAGCCATGGAAATGAGATGCTTTCGGAAGATCTTGCGCATATCATACAAAGACCATGTTACTAACGAAGCTGTCCGCAACAAGATCAAAGAAGCCATCGGACCATATGATGACCTTCTTACAACAGTTAAGAAGCGTAAACTGAAGTGGTACGGTCATGTATCACGATCATCTGGCCTTGCAAAGACTATCTTGCAAGGTACCGTAAGAGGGGGGAGACGAAGAGGTAGACAGAAGAAGAGGTGGGAAGACAACATCAAAGAGTGGACAGGAATGGAGTTCGCTGACTCCCAGAGGGCTGTCGAGAACAGGGAAACGTGGAGAGAGCTGGTTAGAAAGTCATCAATGGTGCCCCAACGATCCTTACGGGTTATGGGAAAGTGAAGTGAAGTGCCTGGTTAAACAAGCAATATATGTTCGCGTGTTCTTCACAATCAGTCGCGCGTGTCAACATTGGTCGTCGAAGTAGTTGTGAAAGACACAGGTGATGACCTTCACATTTTCACATATTGAACAAAACAAGAAAGTTGACAAGAAGTACTGTGCAATGTCTTTTATTGGCCGTGACTGGGTGCCCATACTTCGGTACAAATGTTCACTCAGCTGCTACGCATGCGTATATGTCCACATAGGCAATTGAGACATTGGGTGTGCAATGCGCTTCCCTTTTTTCACTCTAAAAATTAAACATTTGTCAAACTTAATATTGCATCGCAGCAATCACAAAAACACAAATGTTGACTTTGAACGACACTGTTTGTCAAGCCGAAACTGTCTAATGTTGAGCGAGAACGTACTTTGAGCCTTCTGGAGGCGGGACAGTCTGTAGTAGAGGTTGCGTGTGTCTTTCGGTGCAGTAAACAGACTATTCACAGTCTGCGGACACATGTCCAGACCACAATAGAGAATTGCATTTGTGGCAATGTTAACGTTTTGTCTGATTATAAGAACACTTGACCATCAAAAATTCTGAAATAAATGTGCAGCAACTGCCATCATCTCATTGACATGCTCACCAACTTTAATCAAAATCACATACTTCAGCTCTTTTAAAATGCCCCCACGTGCGATGCCCGTCAATATTTACAAAAATAGCCGTGTATTCATGCGCCCACGTGGCCCATAGCAGAAAAATTCGCATAAATCCCTCCGCCAGTTAAACTCTAAAAAAAGCAATATTTCACAGCCAATAGCTTCTATAAAAAAATGTGAATATTCCCGCTCAAAGGCACCCATGTCACATAATATAAATTTATTAAATTCACATTTCACAATTTCACGTGCCCTACCTGCAACAGTAAACAGGAAGGTCAACTGTGGTCTTACGCCTCCAGATAAATTGGTCAGTGGCCGATTTCCTAAGGTCATAGGCACCTGGTGTTACGTCACGCGGAGAAGACAAATCAGACTGCCGCGTCTGCGTGATTAGTTTGCGACTGCAATCTCTTCCAGTGAGCAAGTCTTTAGAGGACGTTGACAGTGGACATCTCCGAAGTGGTCTGCACTTGGCAGGAATTCGTTATGTTGGACCAATTCTAAAACCAATGCACCGTGTCACATGTCACGTGTGAAATGTGTTCTGAACCCCACCTAGACATTCTGACCCATGATTGTCCAGTACATGAATATGTACAATAGTCATCGCATCTAACCTTCATGCTGCATGATCAGGACACAAAATATCTACATGTCAGGTTTCTTGGTTTGCTCAGTGTATACCCACTTGTCACATTGCCCGTCATACTTTGGGTTTGCTATGCCATCTGTTTATCACGTCTATGTAATATCATTGTGTGTCTACCGTCATATTAGTAACCTGTCACAGTGTGCGTGCGTATTTGTGTCGCGCTATATAAGCGATTGTGTCTGTAACGACGAACCGAGTTGACCTCATTGTGCGATCAAGTCGGCGCCACGTGGTGCGCCCATTCTTTGAAAGTATCACGTGGGTGGCCTTGAATAAAATATGGTAAGGTCGATCACCACACGAATAGCATAGCATGCGACTGTAATTAGTACATTGAGTTCACAACATAGTTGCACAATCGGTGACATTCTGAACCTACTGCAGGGATCAGCAAATTTATGGGACGAGGGCCAAAATTGGGAGTGCTATGTTAAGGCGGGCCAAAGCTTTTAGGCACGGAAAAACACAGTATTATTATCTGCTTTGCAAGGCTAAAAAATATGATACTATACAAGTAGAACATGGAAACAGTTTCGAAACAATGCAAGAGAAGTCAGCACATCTAATGAATACAGTCAATGCGAAGGATGGTGCTGCATATTCTTCGACAACTGACCGAACTGTGGGCTGAGCGGTGAGATTGAGAGTTGCAGAAGATCCGTCAAACGTGTGTCCTTGAGTCGGCACCGGAGGTTCTTGATATGATTCATGGCTGAGAATCCTGATTCACATGACCATGTGCTGCCGAAAAGCACCAAAAATGTTCTGCTTCGATCAGCACTGGAAATCGCACAGGCATTAGCGTTGTCCAGAAAAGCACGAGATCGTCTTTCACAGCATTAACAATTTTTTTTAGTCTTGGCACCACCTAGAAATCGATGAAATTGTCCTAACGCTGCTTCGTCGACTGCAACCGTTTGCGACAATGTTTGGCAAATAGCTGGCTCCGCAGTAAAAGGGCTTGCAACAGAGGAGCACACGTCGTCAATAGCAGCGAAGTCAGCGAATCGCTTGGCGTCTGCGATACGTTCATCGTCTTCGCCAGAGAATTCTCTGGTGAACTTGAAGTGCTGAAAATTGCCGCCTTCTGCATGAACTTTGAAAAGTGTCACCTTGTCCTCGAAGCCCTTCACCGCTTCGTACAAATTACACAGCAACTTGCGCCGTACTTGTAGCAGCAGGTTTAGTTTATTTAGGTGTCCGAAAATGTCTGTCAGAATGCAAAGTCGCACCCGAAACTTGTCATCTTCCAAATGGGCAACTGGGTGATCAATTTCTTTGAGAAAACTCACGATACGAGGAAGCAGTGCAGCAAATCTCTCAAGAAATGCGCATATACTCAGCCAACGGACACTGTTGTAGAATACCACATCGTCGAATTCTGCATCATCAAGTGCAGCCATGTGACTTTGGAACCTCCTGTGGTTGAGAGAACGTGCGTGGATAAGGTTCACGCTCTCTGCAACAGTTTTCATCGTATCCTGCAGACCACAGCCTGCTTTCACGCACAATGGTTGCTTGTGAATTATGCAGTGGTATGATATCAGATTTGGCTTTCCGATTTCTTGACGGAACAACGCAACGAATCCAGCTTGACGACCAAGCATGCTGGGCGCGCCATCTGTACACAGAGAAACAAAATTTGTCCACGTCAAATCATTTTCTTCGCCGAACTTCAACAGCGCACTGCAAACGTCTCGCCCTGTCGTTGTGCCCTTCAATGGGATCAGGCACAGGAAGTCTTCTGATGCACCTTCGTTGAAATACCGCACAGATACCATCAGCTGTGCCGTGTCACTTTTGTCAGTGCTTTCGTCGAGAGCAAGTGAAAACGCAGGACAGGCTCGCAACTTTGTCATCAGCTGCGTGAAAATGCCACCATTCAACTCATCACATCGACGGGCACATGTGTCGGGTGAAAGTGGCAGTTTCCCAATATGTTGCACAATCTTATCTTTGTTCTGAAAACCAGCGAACAGAACTTCGGCACTGGCCATGAAAGCCTTGTTGAACAATTCTGCGTAAGTAAGCGGCACCTGGTGTTAAGCGAGTAAGTAACAGATGCGATAGCTGGCTTCATTAAGATGGCTCGAAGTGTTTGTAAACACAGATACCCTCTTCGTCTCGCCCAAGTATGAAATCGTTTCTTGAACTCCGTCATGCGTTCGTCCGTTTCACGTTATAGCGTTTCAAATCAGAAACGCTTTCTCTGCATATCAAACACGCTTTTTTATCATGTTCGCGATAGCAAAAGAAGTACTCATGCTCCCAGGCAGCGTCAAACGCTCTCTCTCCGGAATAATCACAACGACGTTTTTTCCCGATATACGCCATAGTCCTGAGATTCACAAATTCAATGTTAGCTGTGTCGAAGATGATTTGTTATTGAGCGATGTTTCATCCAGATTTCTGGGAATCGAGCGTTAGCTTCTGTTATATTAACAGTAGCGCCGCCTAGCGAACATCTCTGCAAAGGTGAAGGTTGTTGCTATTAAATGTGTACAAAGTTTACTCTGGCGAACTGATATTAAGTGAACAACAAAATTAATGCTTCATAATATTTCAAATTTGTGTAAGCTCTATGGCTGTTTTGTAAAGTTGAAACAGTTGGCATAATTGTTTTGAAAACCATCAGGAAACACGTTATTTAGTGCTCATAGAACAACTGGAAAATTGGTACTGAAAAATATTATATTGCTGGCACGGTCACGCGGGCCAGTTGAAAGCGGGCCGCGGGCCAGAGTTTGCGGACCGCTGGCCTACGGTTAACCGATACGCTTTTAAACACACTTAAAATAGTATTGGTATAATCAAACTTTACTTCCGCAATGTCAACTTTGTTCAACACCTGTGAATGCTGCCTGTGAACTAATAATGGCAGGTGTTGTTGAGCTGCAGTACCTGTAGCGGTGTGTAATTAAACGAAAGTTATATTATGTGGTACGCCTCCCTGCACGGGCACAACTCCAAACCCGTGGTTTCAGTACATTTTTAATGTACACATCCAAAATGTGTCCCATATAGATGACCTTGCAACATTTCTTTCCTTTGCCTACCCTACCATGCAAGGGACGAAGGGCTGAATGATCAATCAGGCTGGTGGGAATGGAAGAAAAGGGCTAGGTAGTCCAGTCAATGACTGCTGTTATAACTGTTGTCGACGAATGTTACGTGTGTTTCGCTGGCCCACGTGTAGATATTGTGTTCGCACTTTGAAGCCGCAAAATAATTTTATGCAGTGGTTCATTCAAGAGTCCAACATCCCTGACATTCACTGTGAACGGACGGGCGGGCAAGCAAACAACTAAATAGGTAGGTATTTCGAAGAATGGGTGTATTGGATCCACGTATGAAGAATCTAAAAGTCTGAACCCTGACCCGTGTGAACTGGCAACGTATCATAAATGACAGTTGTTAACTCCCGACCCTGACTTATGATAGGAATCAGGCGAGCATGTTGGCTGACTAGCTAGCAGGTTGTCAAGAAAATATGCTAGCTGGCAGCCTGCGACATTTCGAGAACAGCCGACGGGGACTAACAACAACTTAGACGTTTTCCGTGTACGATGCCGTGAGTCAGCTTTAGTAACTTGATATAGATAAACAGATATAAACAGTGTAAGGCGCCTTGAGCTATCCCAAGGACCGTGCTGTTCAAGAACTGTTATGTAATTAATCTGGGACTTACAGAATCAAATCGTTGCAGCAATGACATGTTCGGTCCGCTGTGACACCAAGGTACCACGCGTACAACGATACATATATGACGAACATCGCGAACGATCAGTTTATGTAAGTTTTCACAAACGAACCATAAGTAATGTAAACGTTTCTCCACACGCCACGAGACAGAGTTAGTTGATCGAAAACCGTACCATCCTTTGTCATAGCAACATTAATTTTTTTCTAAAAAATATTAAGCAACTCACGAACCACCGCCACCCTGGTACCCCCCCCCCCCCCACCTCGCACACAGTCACTCTCCAGTAGGCAGAATACACCAAAAAAGGACGTCATAATTTTATATTTATGCATTGTTATTGTCACGTAGCATTAGTGATGTACAGTGTCCATACATTAGTGATGTACAGTGTGCATACATTAGTGATGTACAGTGTGCATACATTAGTGATGTACAGTGTGCATACATTAGTGATGTACAGTGTACATACATTAGTGATGTACAGTGAGCATACATTAGTGATGTACAGTGTGCATACATTAGTGATGTACAGTGTGCATACAGACATGAAATACGAGTTTTTTGTCTTGTTTGTTGCCTTTTTATAAGGAAAAGGTACGTTTTCGGCGAGCGAAAACCTCGCCGTTGGCTAAAAATGGCGAGTGCCTTGCATAACTCTCCACATGCAGTTATAAGGACTTCCTTATAACACTAAAACAGACGCGGGTTGAGCAGGTAATACTGTCAGGGATTTTACCTGTAATGGGCAGGAGGGGTCATAAATATCGAAATTGTCGGGGGATGGCAATTAACATGTTAGTCCAGAGGCTGTGTAGGGAAGAGGAAGTTGGATTTGTGGATTTATGGGGAAGTTTTGTTGGGAGGGCTGATATGTACATGAAGGATGGGCTTCATTTAAGTGGAAAGGGGGCGGCAGTATTCGCGGACAAACTTTCAGCAGCAGTAGATAGCGACTTGGGTACAATGACAAATATTTTTGGAAGTAAACATTCTTTAAACTAGAAGTGCAGGGGGGTTACCTAGAGGTGTTTCAAGCAGAACAAGAGGCCACTAGCACAGATAAACCAATATCAAATCATCCGAAAATCATCTCTGAAAAAGGTTATAGATGCGTATGTTTAAATGCAAGGAGCATAGTAAATAAGAAAAACGAATTAAACATTATGGTAGAAGATATTGACCCTCACATAATTGGTATAACTGAATCATGGGCTAACATAGATATAACAGATGCTGAATTAGGACTGACAGGATACGTAATGTTTAGGAAAGATCGAATAGCAAGAAGGGGCGGGGGAGTTATTTTATATGTTAAAGAATCTATTCAGGCTTATGAAATAAAACTAGAATGGGAAGCAGATTGCGATGAAGCTGTTTGGTGCAAAATTGTTTCAGGAAATTCAAAATTAACTATTGGATTAGTTTACCGAAGTCCAAACATAAACGAAGAGGACAACACAAAAATAAAAAACGCTATAAAGGAAGTTAGTAAAGGGGAATGTATCATAATGGGAGATTTTAACCATGGACACATACAATGGAATTCTCTAGAGAGCACAGGGATTGAGGATCAACAATTTCTATGTTTAATCCAGGATAGCTTTCTTACTCAGCACGTACTAGAACCAACCAGGGGAGAAAATGTATTAGATATAGTTTTGTCATCACAACAAGAATTAGTGGACAATGTAAAAATATTTGAACCATTGGGTAATAGTGACCATAATCAAATACATTTTGACATCAATGTAAAATCAGAAAGTAAAAATAAGAAAACGTACAAGAGAAACTTCCACAAAGGTAACTACAAAGATATGAGAAAATACTTAGCACAGCTAGATTGGAATAACATGCTGATGGATAAGACTGCAATTGAATGTTGGAATATTCTAAAATATGAAATTGAGAGTATCATTGATAAATTTGTTCCCTTCCGAAAACAAGGAAAACGGTGTAGAAAGAAACACTTGTCAAAAGAGGCAATTAGAAAAATAATGCTAAAACAAACTATGTGGAGGGTTTATAGGCGTACCAGAAAGGAAGAAGACTATGCAAAATACAAAGAGGCACTTAATGCAGCTACAACTGAAATCAGACAATCTAAAAGAAGCTATGAGCAAAAACTGGCATGTAACATAAAAACTGACAGCAAGAGTTTTTATGCATATGTCAGGAGTAAACAAAACGTACAAGACAAGGTTGGACCTCTAGAAGACAGTGCTGGAAATATAATATCACAGGGGTTTTTAATGGCGGAAGACCTAAATGGTTACTTCAGTTCAGTGTTTACAAAAGAAGATATTAGTTCATTACCAGTTGCTGATGCTAAATTTCAGGGGGCTAAATCTGACTATTTAGGACCGTTAGTTGTAACTCCAGAATTGGTAGCTAGGAAAATAAAGGCAA
Organism: Lamellibrachia columna; assembly: GCA_963662155.1. NCBI lineage: Eukaryota > Metazoa > Annelida > Polychaeta > Sabellida > Siboglinidae > Lamellibrachia > Lamellibrachia columna. The sequence continues at coordinate 48,555,949 of OY759261.1, forward strand.
TGAAGGATAACAAATCACCGGGAGTGGATGGGATTCCTCCAAAATTACTAATGGAAACAGTAGATCAAATCAGTATACCACTTGCAAGAGTATTCAACTTGTCATTAAAAGAGGGAGTTGTTCCGTTTGAATGGAAAGAAGCAAACATCATACCATTATTTAAAAAGGGTTCGAGAAATAAGTCAGAGAATTACAGACCAGTGAGTTTAACGTCAGTGATTTGTAAATTATTAGAAAGGTTAATTAAAGACCATATGGTGGACTTCCTCGTTAAGCATAAATTATTAAATTCATCTCAACATGGATTCCTTAAAGCGAGGTCATGCTTAACAAATATGTTATGTTTTTTGGAAGAAATCACTAAGTGGATAGACATGGGATCGCCAGTAGATATTATCTACTTAGATTTTCAGAAAGCTTTTGACAAAGTGCCACATCAAAGATTGCTACTTAAATTAAAAGCCCATGGTATCGGGGATAGCATAACTGACTGGATAGAACAATGGCTGACTGACAGAAGACAACGAGTTGTAGTAGATGGCGAAGTTTCAAATTGGAAATCGGTTTTGAGTGGGGTACCTCAAGGATCAGTATTAGGACCTATATTATTCTTAATTTATATCAATGACTTGGACGAGAGTATAACAAGTAACGTACTGAAATTTGCGGACGACACAAAACTGTTTAGAAAGGTTAATACTGATGGTGATAAACAACATTTACAAAACGATCTAGACAGATTAGTGAAATGGTCTGAGAAATGGCAGATGCTGTTCAATTTTGGGAAATGTAAATGCCTACACACAGGACATGGGAACTTGAATGTAAACTATAAAATGGGAGCTACTGTTCTTGGTACTTCTGTAAAAGAAAAGGACTTAGGAGTTACAATAAGCGCTGATATGAAAGTTTCAGAGCAGTGTGGTATTGCAGCTTCAAAGGGTAATCAAATTCTTGGATTGATTAGAAGAAACATAACATATAATGGAAAAAAGTTAATTATACCTCTTTATAAAGCAATAGTTAGACCTCATTTAGAATACTGTATACAAGCATGGAGACCATATCGTAAGAAGGATATAGATACGCTTGAACGCATACAAAGGAGAGCAACTAAAATGATTCCAGAACTTAGAGACCTTAGTTATGAAGAACGCCTGAAAGAATGTGGTTTAACAACTCTAGAGACAAGGAGGTTAAGAGGAGATCAGATTGAAGTTTTTAAGATATTGAATGGGTATGAAAATATTGATAGAAATATGTTTTTCTCACTCAAGAAGGATAGCAGAACTAGAGGACATGAGGTAAAATTAGTAAAGGATCAATGTAGATTGGACATCAGGAAGCACTCGTTCTCACAGAGGACAATAAATGAATGGAACAAACTGTCTACAGATTGTGTAACTGCTAGCAGCGTGAATATGTTTAAAAACAAGGTTGACACATATATCAGGAGGGCGGGTTATAAGTAGGTGAACATTGTTGGACTCTCGATAAGCCAATGGCTTCCTTGTCCACTTGCCATCTGGGCCTTTGGCTTGGATGGCAAATCTTGTTAAATCTATATAGCCTTAGGACATATGTTACCCTGCTTAAGACATACGTTGCCCTATTTCAGACATATGTTACCCTACTTAAGACATATGTTACCCTACTATTGGGAAATCATATTATGAACGATTTTTAATAAAAACCTTCGGGACACGCCGAACGAAAAATCGTCGGGATAAACAAAAATCAGTAAATTCTATGGTTTATGGGAAATCTACATATTTAGGTTTGTGTTTGTCTTGTACTAAGCCGTTGGTACCGCAACGTGTCGGTTTGTTGCTGTTGTTGTTGTTGTTGTTGTTGTTGTTGTTGTTGCTGTTGTTGCCATGCTGTAATCCCTCAGACAGAGACAGCGTGTGTTCTCTCCTCGGAATTGCGGTATGCTTCATTGAACGAACGAAACCCTGCAGGTCAATCTTGGGTAAAGGTCTACATTGCAGACAGTGGTGGGCGAGATATTGCAATCAAGTGGTTCGTTTTCGCTGGACACTGCCCCGTTTTATCCGATGTCCTGCCTCCTGCCCTAACTCCTAAATCCTGCAGTAAATGTGCCATTTTTCCTCTTCTCCTGCCTCCTGTCTTGACTCCAAAATATCCATCTTTTAGAATTTTCTATATTAAATTTTATAAAACGCATCGGTGCATCATGAGGATGGGACTCAGTGGCGCCACCTGCCGATTAAAATGTAACGCGAATAATAAATCACGTCGAAACATCTATTTTTCATGTGATCTGTTTGAACGCCATGGTACCATATATGAAATATAATTTCTAGAAAACTTGGCATGGCCACAATGTGAAGTGAACAAAAATACAATCACATGTGCAAGTTTATGTATTCCAAACAGTTGTAGGCCTACTGGACTAATATTACATTTGTAATTCAAACTTTAGAAAATGCCTCACTAGCGCGGGGGGCCGCCAGACAAATAATAATAAAAGTTTAAATTGACAAGACGGAAGCCGTAAGAAAGATCGGAAACAACTAATGGCGTGAAAGTATCATTAAAATCTCGCTACGTGGTGAGCCTGCTTGAACAGATTCAGTTATTTAATTTCACAGTCAGTTCTCACAATCAGACACTGACAAGCTCTACATGTATGAACAACTGTTGGACTCTCGATAAGACGACGGCCTCCTCATCCACTCGCCATATGGAGCTCGTTGCTGCCTTCTTAAAATTCTTGCATAACATGCTGCCACCTGCCGGGTTAATATAATCGGATTCTTCAAACCAATTGGCGTCGTATATAACCCGTTTGGGCCATGTTGGCAATTATCCTTTTTGAAGCATGCAGAACACATTGATGTTGTCTTCACACACATTTAAACGTAGTTCGCACGAATTCTGAACATATTGACAAAAGCCCAGTTCATTATTTCCAAACGTCAGACGTGCACGTTTCCAAATGCTGTAGGCATATAATGTAAAAAAGATCAGTTTTTTTTCAGAATGCATTCCTTCAGTGTCCACTATCAATGCGTCATCACCCATATATCTATGACACGCAATTGTGGCGATAGGTAGTTCGATAACAGTATCGCTTATCCGCCTTCGTGAACTCGCTGAGGAGAGTCTGACTCCGAACACACGGTTCAACTGTTACCCACTCCATTTTAGGCGTTACTCTGAAGCGCCACCAGCCAACCAGCGTCATTACCCAGATTCCACACTATAACATTACATCACCCATGATTGTTTTTGCCTTCTGTATGGTTCGTTCCGTGTACAGTTGTTCTAAGGAGGGGGGAAGTAATGTAACTTAATGTAAATTTGCTGAAAATAATTTTCCAATGGGAAACATACATGTCTGTCTGCAATATGTACTCACTAAAGACATATTAACACAGTGTAATGGTGCACAATTTGAAAGTATCCTTAGGGGGCCCCCTGCCCCAGGTTACCCTACTACCTTTCCTTCTCTTAGAGTCATAAAAGAATCAGAATCTTAAAAAAGGTTCTTTTAAAAATGTCCTTAGCCTTTCACTTTTTCCTTTTCCAGTTGAATTCCACGTACAATTTGTATTGTTTAGTTTTGGTAAAATCATCGGACAAATGACTGGGCACCGTCGAAATTCGGCGAAAATGGGTAAAACTGGCTTCGCCTTTATGACATAAGGATTGTCACATTTTGGCGCAAGTTACCAGATCTAACAACCACAGTCAATTCTGTTGATGAACCCGGTTCACGATGGTGTAAATTAATCGAGGGACTTAACTTGGGGAATGTGAGGCTCACGTCTGGTGCTGGAGTCGTCCAGCAGGATGACCTCGTGTAGATACTGCGGCGGACTGCGGTTGATCACGCTGTGGACAGTGCGCAGAATCGGACTCCAAGCCTCGTTGTAGTAGATGATGATGACGCTGACAGTCGGAAGATCCTTCGGGTAGACCTTCGTGCGACATCTAGGAGAGGATGATCGCCATTGTATACACAGAACGTGGCTACTCCGTCACAACATCGCATGAAGTAGTTGGGGTTATTCTGGCTACGCTATGCCACGAACCCCGTTTCTAAATTGGGAAGGTTTTGAAACTGAAAATATCTTGAAAATTAAGATTCTATTGAAGAATATAGCCAGGCTATTAATTACAACCCAGTCCGGGAGGGTAATTAAGCGTTTTTCAAATATCAGCATAGTATAGATGTATTGGATTTTTCAAACATTAGCATAATATAGATGTATTGGATTCTGATAAATATGCTAAACTGAATTCGCACATCTGAGGAATGATCACATAATTACAAGGGAATCCAGACTTATGGTACCTATGGACTTATGTGAGGTAAATAGGCACATCATTTTTATGGCAATCTTATATCTCGCAATTTTAGACTCGAGCAAGTTAAATAAGTACATAATTTAGGCTATGAATACCATTACCCTGTTAGTTATGTCCACGTTGTGGTCAACGTAGGTTTAAAGATAAAGTTCCTCATCTTATTTTTCTTCAAAAAACCAGCCTACTCTAACATCTTGGGAACCCAAATGTGCTTAAAATTAACTTCAATTGTTTGCATATAATTTGACCTTCATCTAATTAATTTGAATGTCTCGGTTAGAATATCACCTTTACATCGCATGCTGAGGAGAACGCAATTTCACGGGTGTTATTGATATGCCCATCGATCCCGTGAACACTTGACGCCGATCAACTTTATCCACGGTTATTGGACATTTCGACAGCTGTTCGTGAATGTACGGAATAGCAAGGTCGATATTCATAGACAGATATAACGGTAGTTATTCTTTAAAAAACGTGGTTCGTTGTGTCATGTCCCCTTTGCTTAAAGTTTTTGATTGTTCCGTATTTTTCCGTTGCGCCACTACATGGTAGAATGGTAAACTAATGGGTGACTAGGCTTGCCCTACATTGGCCTCCCCCTTTGGTTTCCCTCTTTACGAGATCGTAGGCACGCCACTGGCTTCACCCGACTGTAAGAAGCCTTCTAATTTTAGCCAAATATTTTATTTGCACTTTTTTGTTTTAACAATATTTTCTTACGGGCATACACCTATTGCGTGCACACTTTATGTACAACTTTCACGTAGGTAATACGATCACACAAGACAGAGGCGCCATCTAGCGAGTGAGGAGTTACCTACGCGAGACTGCGGGAGTCGACGAGCGCCCTCTCGAGTGAAACCTTATCGCTCGCCACGATGTTCATCCCTTCCTTCTCGTGCAGTTCCTTAGCCCGATTCTGCTCTTACGCTGTCAGTGGAACTGGGGCGTCGTTTTCTCCCAGGCCCTTCCTCTCTCCCTGTGTCCTCTAGTAGTCATAATAACGCTTCAGCCGCATGTCCATGACGTCATCCCGCATCCTCGCGTTGGTGCTTCGGCCACTGAACAAGTCCAGTTTGTAGAGGACGAACAGTAGGAAGAGACCCGCGGCCACTTGTTTGAGGCGGGTTCTCCGTCGCCGCAAGAGCCAATGTATCTCGCACCTTCGACCAAAACAACACTCGAATAAACAATCACGGGTGTCTATCTCCGCAAAAAAAGTCACCAGAAAGTTCACTTAGTTATATCCACAGTTACACTGTTGACACTGCCTCGAATCGTCACATCGCATTGGTATTCACCGCGACAACTAAAACGGTCGTTTGGTGAACGCCTACCATAAGAGGGCGCCACTGCGAGGTTGATACTTTGTACGCGTGATCGGTGTACGAACAAAGCTACAGTAGAACATGCTTCTGGGTTGAACATCGACGGCGTAATGTGACGGATCCCCGACCTTTTCCAAGTCAACAAATCGTCCTGGCCGCACGTATCGCTTGTTTCATATACTTGGGCGATATTATAGCAGCGTGTGCTTTTAAATAGAACACTACAAACGTCGTGACGTCGCTTGTGACTTTGCGACGTCGCCTGCCTACACCGAGCGCACTTGGCAACACATACCGCTCGCCGACCTCAATACGACGTGTCGACGAGACAGCCGCCATTCACGTGTAATCCTTGCTCGATTAACTGTCGCATAATCCCAGCGATCCGGCAGCTGTCAACTATTCGAGTACTCGACCACTTGCGTGCCTTGTCGTGTCACTGCATTGAATACTAACCCTTTACTCGTTGTTCCGTTGGTCGCGCGGTGTGATCCAGTAAACAATACACATGCAGCTGTTTCGTACAGGTAAACGGCGTTCGGTCGCTGCTCTGCGAGTGTGTGGTCGTATTATTGAATATCGGTAAATCCCAGGATACTAGTAGCATTCTAGTAGATGCCTGTTGACATATATAGCTACACCTCTACTACAGGTGACACTAAATTACACCGCAGCGGCTGCAGTGAGGCCCAGTGCAGCCAGGCGTGACGAAACGAATTGTCGTCCCGCTTGACTGGATTACGTTGTCGCTACGGCGAGGGCAAGTGATTGATACAGTATAGCGTGCGTCGTTAAAACGCCGTCGACTGTTCTTTACGACATGAAAACATTACATTGAAATAAACACCAATACTACATTCAATACCATTCTGCCATGATTACTTCCAAGATGTCTGTCTGTCTGTCTGTCTGTCTGTCTGTATGTATGTATGTATGTATGTATGTCTGTATGTATGTATGTATGTATGTATGTATGTATGTATGTATGTATGTATGTCTGTCTGTCTGTATGTATGTATGTATGTATGTCTGAATGTATGTATGTATGTCTGTATGTCTGTATGTCTGTCAGTCTGTTTTTCTGACTTGGTGTTTGGGGGCTGATCGTGATAAATCATTTTATGCGCCGCTATGAATGGGCAACGAATATTTCGTATGTAATTACGTATGTGGCGCAGCAGCTCAGTGGTCGCAACGTCGGATTTTCAATCTAGAAGGTCAGTGTCCGAATCCCTATGCTTCAATTTCGAAACACTGCCTCAGTTCACTCAGCTGTACAAATATAGATATAGACACTGGTGGTTGTGTATGAACGAACAGTCTTCGCGCAGTAATTGCAACTTGGTTGAATGCGTCCCAGAGAAGTTGAGTTGCTGTTGGAATGTGTACCAGTGTGCCAGCTTTGAGCGATTCAATCGACTGGAATCATATTTATTCCGTTATGTAAGAATTAATAAGAACTTTTCTCTACACAGGGATGTTGCCGAAGCAAGCAGTGCTAATGGCGGTGATCATGTCTGGTATATTAGTTACATATTTATTGCATTTCAACAATATCTTGTTATCTGTGGTTCAGCAGTATATTTTATGTACATTGAATTGTGTATAACCTGGCGACAAGTACGTCGTGTGCAACGTTATACGCAGGCATAAGTTATGTTCTGTTGTACGACGCGCATCGAGAGGCGAACGTTGTTGAAAGCACAACTCCATTTACAAAGCATATCTAATAATAGACAAGTCAACGCATATTTTCTGCTTATTGCGTTAACCCCCTCGCCCATTTTGGATACAAGACTTGGCAATTTAAGGTGTTATAAATAATGATGTATGATAGGGTTATAGGTCATGCGACCGATGAAGGTGACGTGCGCCAATGGGGACGATCTCGACTTGGCCTATCCCGTGGGGCCAGTGAATAACTGGTTGCATTCGCTGTTCAGTCAAGTCGACGTCTACCTGAACGGCACGCCCGTGACCCCTTCGACCAATACGTACGCACGGCACGGTTACACCTTCTTCGGTTTTGATCTGACCCCCGACCAGTGCGATGGCCCCTGCTTCCATCTAGTGCAAAGGGGCAACCTTCGCATAGAGCTGCATTTCCGTGACGCGCTGACGACCACCGTGAACGTTATCGCCTACGCAGAATTCGAGTCCGTGCTGGAAATCGACAAGAGCCGCAACGTCATCTACGACTACTGAGATGGACACCCTGCAGATCGCCAGACTACTGGCGATGGACCCGCGCACCAGATCAATATTTCGCAGTGTCGTGACCTCTCTATGGAGGCTGAAATCTTGTTTGCTGCCATGTTGTTTTGCGATGACACGGTCACCAAGTGCGCTACGAGTCAAGGTCAAATGTGTCGACGGTTCTGTTTGGTCTAGAGAAGTCACGTGACCCTTATTATCGAAAATGAGGAGATTTAGGATCACAGTTTTGCGATGATACGATAGCCAGGGGACGCTACAGGTCAAGGTCAAAGGTCGGTGGCGAGCGTTCTGATTGGTCGAGAGTTCTATGACGTCACCTCATCAAGTGTGAATACAATTGTCAGTTAGGGTTAGTAACCCTGATAGAAAATTCCAGAAAAAACTGGTAAACTGTAGGAACAATTACCAGTTATGGTTAGGGTTAGGGTTAGTAACCCTAATGAAAGTCAAAGATCAAAGGTCACCTACCTTTTGTATTGATACAATTGCCATTTAGGGTTAGGGTTAGGTTTAGTAACCCTAATTCTGTCGTCTGTAGTGAACCCTAATACGAATCCTGACCCTATCTCTAAAAAAACATTCAAGAAGAACGGTTGTGCTGACAGTGGCGGCTCGGTTTACTACTAACGATTATGGCGCGTTTTTCGAGACGTGTCTGGGTACAGAACCGTTTTGAACCGGTTCAAACCGGTATCGGTTTCATGTAATTTTTTTTTCTTTTCTGGAACGTTCGAACGACGTCATGGAATTTTCCACACTCACGAAAAGAAACACGATGCCACATTTTCACCCTGCTAGCAGACTGAAACCTAGCGGACGAATGTATGTGCATGCAGCGGGAAAAACGTAGCCGTGCATGTAAGCTATACGACGCATATTGCATCATTGCATTATATCGAGAACTTTTCGACGTATGTCGTTTCGCGTTGACACCTACATACCGCCTATTTCACCACGAATCTGCAAGAACACCGCGAGGTCAAAAGGTCAAGGTCAATAATGCATAAACACCGCCGCACCTGCGAGTTGTGTGTGTCTTACGCCAGCTGCATTATATATATATATATATATATATATATATATATATATTATGTATTGGAGGTCCAAGGACCTGCTACTTTAGGTTTTGTGGGTCCAAGAACCTACAACTTTATTTACTCTAGGTCCAAATACCTGCTAATTTATATTTTGTAGGTCCAAAGACGAACAACTTTATGTATTGTAGGTCCAAGAACCTACAACTTTATGTATTGTATGTCCAAAATCATACATCTTTTTGTATTGTCCAAAGACCTGCTACTTTTTGTATTGTAGGTACAAAGACCTGCTACTTTATGTATTGTAGGTCCAAAGACCTGCTACTTTATGTATTGTAGGTCCAAAAACCTACATATTTTAGTTTTGTAGGTCAAATGACCTACAACTTTATGTATTGTAGGTCCAAATACCTGCTACTTTATGTTTTGTAGGTCCAAATACCTGCTACTTTATGTATTAAAGGTCCAAAGACTTGCTACTTGATGAATTGTAGGTCCAAGGACCTACAACTTTATGTATTGGGCGTCCAAGGACATACAACTTTATGTATTGTACGTCCAAATACCTAACACATTAGGTTTTGTGGGTTCAAGGACCTACAACTTTATGTATTGGTGGTCCAAAGAACTGCTACTTTATGTATTGTAGGTCCAAAGACCTGATACTTTATATATTGTAGGTCAAAAGACCTGCTACTTTATGCATTGCAGGTCCAAAGACCTGCTACTTTATGCATTGTAGGTCCAAAGACCTGCTACTTTATGTATTGTAGGTCCAAGGACCTACAACTTTATGTATTGTAGGTCCAAGGATATACAACTGTATGTATTGTAGGTCCAAATACCTACAACTTTATGTATTGTAGGTCCAAGGACCTACAACTTTATGTATTGTAGGTCCAAAGACCTGCAACTTTATGTATTGTAGGTCCAAATACCTACAACTTTATGTATTGTAGGTCCAAGGACTTACAACTTTATGTATTGTAGGTCCAAAGACCTGCCACTTTATGTATTGTAGGTCCAAAGACCAGCTACTTTATGTATTGTAGGTCCAAAGACCTGCTACTTTATGTATTGTATGTCCAAAGACCTGCTACTTTATGTATTGTAGGTAAAAATACCTGCTACTTTATGTAATGTAGGTCCAAAGACCTGCTACTTTATGTGTTGTAGGTACAAATACCTGCTACATTATGTATTGAAGGTCCAAAGACCTGGTACTTTATGTATTGTAGGTCCAAAGACCTGCTACTTTATGTGTTGTAGGTCCAAATACCTGCTACTTTATGTAGTGTAGGTCCAAAGACCTGCTACTTTATGTATTGTAGGCCAAGGACCTACAACTTTACGTATTGTAGGTCCAAGAACATACAACTTTATGTATTGTAGGTCCAAATACCTACCACTTTATGTATTGTATGTCTAGGCTTTGTGGGTTCAAGTACATACAACTTTATGTATTGGAGGTCCAAAGACCTGCTACTTTATGCATTGCAGGTCCAAAGACCTGCTACTTTATGTATTGTTGGTCCAAAGACCTGCTACTTTATGCAATGTTGGTCCAAAAACATACATATTTTTGTATTGTTGGTCCAAAGACCTACAACTTGATGTTTTGTAGGTCCAAAGACCTGCTACTTTATGTATTGTAGGTCCAAGGACATACGACTTTATGTATTGTAGTTCCAAGGACATATAACTTTATGTATTGTAGGTCCAAATACCTACAACTTTATGTATTGTAAGTCAAAAGACCTACAACTTTATGTATTGTAGGTCCAACGACCTGCTACTTTATGTATTGTAGGTCCAAAGACCTGCTACTTTATGTATTGTAGGTCCAAAGACCTACAACTTTATGTCTTGTAGGTTCCAACATCTGCTACTTTATGTATTGTAGGTCCAAAGACCTGCTACTTTATGTATTGTTGGTCCAGAGACCTGCTACTTTATGTATTAAAGGTCCAAAGACTTGCTACTTGATGAATTGTAGGTCCAAGGACCTACAACTTTATGTATTGTACGTCCAAGGACATACAACTTTATGTATTGTACGTCCAAATACCTAACACTTTAGGTTTTGTGGGTTCAAGGACCTACAACTTTATGTATTGGTGGTCCAAAGAACTGCTACTTTATGTATTGTAGGTCCAAAGACTTTATACTTTATATATTGTAGGTCAAAAGACCTGCTACTTTATGCATTGTAGGTCCAAAGACCTGCTACTTTATGCATTGTAGGTCCAAAGACCTGCTACTTTATGTATTGTAGGTCCAAGGACCTACAACTTTATGTATTGTAGGTCCAAGGATATACAACTGTATGTATTGTAGGTCCAAATACCTACAACTTTATGTATTGTAGGTCCAAGGACCTACAACTTTATGTATTATAGGTCCAAAGACCTGCAACTTTATGTATTGTAGGTCCAAATACCTACAACTTTATGTATTGTAGGTCCAAGGACTTACAACTTTATGTATTGTAGGTCCAAAGACCTGCCACTTTATGTATTGTAGATCCAAAGACCAGCTACTTTATGTATTGTAGGTCCAAAGACCTGCTACTTTATGTATTGTATGTCCAAAGACCTGCTACTTTATGTATTGTAGGTCAAAATACCTGCTACTTTATGTAATGTAGGTCCAAAGACCTACTACTTTATGTGTTGTAGGTACAAATACCTACAACTTTATGTATTGTAGGTCAAAATACCTGCTACTTTATGTATTGTAGGTCCAAAGACCTGCTACTTTATGTGTTGTAGGTCCAAATACCTGCTACTTTATGTATTGTAGGTCCAAAGACCTGCTACTTTATGTATTGTAGGCCAAGGACCTACAACTTTACGTATTGTAGGTCCAAGAACATACAACTTTATGTATTGTAGGTCCAAATACCTACCACTTTATGTATTGTATGTCTAGGCTTTGTGGGTTCAAGTACATACAACTTTATGTATTGGAGGTCCAAAGACCTGCTACTTTATGCATTGCAGGTCCAAAGACCTGCTACTTTATGTATTGTTGGTCCAAAGACCTGCTACTTTATGCAATGTTGGTCCAAAAACATACATATTTTTGTATTGTTGGTCCAAAGACCTACAACTTGATGTTTTGTAGGTCCAAAGACCTGCTTCTTTATGTATTGTAGGTCCAAGGACATACGACTTTATGTATTGTAGTTCCAAGGACATATAACTTTATGTATTGTAGGTCCAAATACCTACAACTTTATGTATTGTAAGTCCAAAGACCTACAACTTTATGTATTGTAGGTCCAACGACCTGCTACTTTATGTATTGTAGGTCCAAAGACCTGCTACTTTATGTATTGTAGGTCCAAAGACCTACAACTTTATGTCTTGTAGGTTCCAACATCTGCTACTTTATGTATTGTAGGTCCAAAGACCTGCTACTTTATGTATTGTTGGTCCAGAGACCTGCTACTTTATGTATTAAAGGTCCAAAGACTTGCTACTTGATGAATTGTAGGTCCAAGGACCTACAACTTTATGTATTGTACGTCCAAGGACATACAACTTTATGTATTGTTCGTCCAAATACCTAACACTTTAGGTTTTGTGGGTTCAAGGACCTACAACTTTATGTATTGGTGGTCCAAAGAACTGCTACTTTATGTATTGTAGGTCCAAAGACCTTATACTTTATATATTGTAGGTCAAAAGACCTGCTACTTTATGCATTGTAGGTCCAAAGACCTGCTACTTTATGCATTGTAGGTCCAAAGACCTGCTACTTTATGTATTGTAGGTCCAAGGACCTACAACTTTATGTATTGTAGGTCCAAGGATATACAACTGTATGTATTGTAGGTCCAAATACCTACAACTTTATGTATTGTAGGTCCAAGGACCTACAACTTTATGTATTATAGGTCCAAAGACCTGCAACTTTATGTATTGTAGGTCCAAATACCTACAACTTTATGTATTGTAGGTCCAAGGACTTACAACTTTATGTATTGTAGGTCCAAAGACCTGCCACTTTATGTATTGTAGGTCCAAAGACCAGCTACTTTATGTATTGTAGGTCCAAAGACCTGCTACTTTATGTATTGTATGTCCAAAGACCTGCTACTTTATGTATTGTAGGTCAAAATACCTGCTACTTTATGTAATGTAGGTCCAAAGACCTGCTACTTTATGTGTTGTAGGTACAAATACCTACAACTTTATGTATTGTAGGTCAAAATACCTGCTACTTTATGTATTGTAGGTCCAAAGACCTGCTACTTTATGTGTTGTAGGTCCAAATACCTGCTACTTTATGTATTGTAGGTCCAAAGACCTGCTACTTTATGTATTGTAGGCCAAGGACCTACAACTTTACGTATTGTAGGTCCAAGAACATACAACTTTATGTATTGTAGGCCCAAATACCTACCACTTTATGTATTGTATGTCTAGGCTTTGTGGGTTCAAGTACATACAACTTTATGTATTGGAGGTCCAAAGACCTGCTACTTTATGCATTGCAGGTCCAAAGACCTGCTACTTTATGTATTGTTGGTCCAAAGACCTGCTACTTTATGCAATGTTGGTCCAAAAACATACATATTTTTGTATTGTTGGTCCAAAGACCTACAACTTGATGTTTTGTAGGTCCAAAGACCTGCTACTTTATGTATTGTAGGTCCAAGGACATACGACTTTATGTATTGTAGTTCCAAGGACATATAACTTTATGTATTGTAGGTCCAAATACCTACAACTTTATGTATTGTAAGTCCAAAGACCTACAACTTTATGTATTGTAGGTCCAACGACCTGCTACTTTATGTATTGTAGGTCCAAAGACCTGCTACTTTATGTATTGTAGGTCCAAAGACCTACAATTTTATGTCTTGTAGGTTCCAACATCTGCTACTTTATGTATTGTTGGTCCAAAGACCTGCTACTTTATGTATTGTTGGTCCAGAGACCTGCTACTTTATATATTGTAGGTCCAAAGACCATTGCGCGTCCACTCGTCTTGTCTTTTTGACATTGGTCAGTCACTGTTGGTGGACTTTGACTTGCGCGCTTTCACTCGTCTTGTAATTTTCACACAGGTCAGCGACTGTTGATGGACATTGACTAGTGCGCTCCCACTCGTCTTATTTTTTTGACATTGGTCAGCCACTGCTGCTGGACATTGACTTGTGCGCTCCCACTCGTCTTATCTTTTTGACATTGGTCAGCCACTGTTGGCGAACTTTGACTTGTGCGTTCCCACTCATCTAGTCTTTTGACATTGGTCAGTCATTGTTGGTGGACTTTAAATTTTGCGTTCCCACTCGTGTTGTCTTTTTGATATTGGTCAGTCACTGTTGGTGGACTTTGACTTGTGCGTTCCCACTCGTATTGTCTTTTTGACATTGGTCAGTCACGGTAAATTGTAGAAGGTATGGATAAACTGTAGGAGTTATAGGTAATCTGGTCTTTTTTGACATTGTTCACCAATTATTGGTGGACTTTGACTTGTGCGCTCCCACTCGTCTTGTCTTTTTTGACATTGATCACCTATTATTGGTGGACTTTGACTTGTGCGCTTCCACTCGTCTTGTCTTTTTGACAATGGACAGCCACTGTTGGTAGACTTTAACTTGCGCACTCCCCCACTCGTCTTGTCTTTTTGACATTGGTCAATCACTGTTGGTGGACTGTGACTTGTACGCTTCCACGGACTTTGACTTGGGCGCTCCCACTCGTCTTGTCTTTTTCACACTGGTCAGCTACTGTTGGTGGACATTGACTTGTGCGCTCCCATTCGTCTTGTCTTTTTTGACATTGGTTAGCCACTGTTGGTGGACTTTGACTTGTATGCTTCCACTCGTCTTGTCTTTTTGACATTAGTCTGCCACTGTTGATGGACTTTAACTTTGACGCTCCCACTCGTCGTGTCTTTTTCCACTGGTCAGTCACTGTTGGTGGACTTTGATTTGTGCGCTCCCACTCATCTTGTCTTTTTGACATTGGTCAGTCACTGTTGGTGGACTTTGATTTGTGCGTTCCCAATCGTCTTGTCTTTTTGACATTGGTCAGTCACGGTAAATTGTAGGAGGTATGGATAAACTGTAGGAGTTATGGGTAAACTAGTTTTTTTGACATTGGTCACCAATTATTGGTGGACTTTGTCTTGTGCGTTCCCTCTCGTCTTGTGTTTTTTGACATTGATCACCTATTATTGGTGGACTTTGACTTGTGCACTCCCACTCGTCTTATCTTTTTGGTATTGGTCAGTCACTGTTTGTGGACTTTGGCTTGTACGCTCCCAAAACATCTTGTCTTTTTTGACATGTCTTGTCATTTTGATTCAGTCACTGTTGGTGGACTTGGGCTTTTGCGGTCCCTCTCGTCTTGTCTTTTTTACTTTGGTCAGTCACTGTTGGTGGACTTTGACTTGCGTGCTTCCATTCGTCTTGTCTTTTTTCACTGGTCAGCCACTTTTGGTGGACATTGACTTGTGTGCTCCCACTCGTCTTATCTTTTTGACATTGGTCAGCCACTGTTGGCGGACTTTGACTTTTGCGTTGCCACTCATCTTGTCTTTTTGAAATTGGTCAGTCTCTGTTGGTGGACTTTTACTTTTGCGTTCCCACTCGTCTTGTCTTTTTGACATCGGTCAGTCACTGTTTGTGGATTTTGACTTGTACGCTTCCACTCGTCTTGTCTTATTGATATTGGTCAGTCACGGTAAATTGTAGGAGGTATGGATAAACTGTAGGAGTTATGGGTAAACTATATCTATAAGAACGTTTTGTTTTTTCCTGCATACATGGCAAATACTTGTTGAGGCGGCTTTTTATGAAAAATTCATATTATCGTTATGATAAATATATCAAATGTTAGCTGTGGCTCTGCTGACATGTAAGCTGTGGCTCTGGTGACATGGTTAGTCGCGCCATTGGTGATGAGTTATAAGCTATAAATGAAACATGACTCAATTTTGCAATTCCCAAAAAATGGCAAGTGATACTGACCACCTTATTATCAATGCCCTGTTATTATCCATTGTTGTTTTACAAATGTTTTGGGCATCGTAAGTGCAATTATCAAGTCTTTTGAATCGTTTTGCGTTAGTATGTTGATCCAATATGTCTTTGACACTTCATTCGCTTGTTTGCTTTTGCTGACTTTGGCGAAATGGTTCCGTTTCCCACACAAGGCTTGTTCCCCAGTATCGACAGTTTTGAGATGCTTACTGGTGCCACGAAGACCGCGAGGGGGCGCCTCTAAGGCCACTCGGTTGTGGTCCGCTCTTTCCCTTGAGTAAACGTTAGCACCAGCCGACCTCTTACTGTCCTTATACTTCACTTAATTGACCTCTGTTCTAGGTGCAAACTGATTTTCTTCTCTCTGCTGTGCTAGAATGAGTTCTTTAGTTTTCACTCTATTTGTTGCCGTAGCCAATGTGAGGTTTTCTTCCATTTGCAATTCACGTGACAGATCTTTGTCCAAAATGCCACTGACAATTCTATCACGAATGTATGTGTCTTTATTTTGTCCATAATCACATCTTTCTGCCATAACATGCAGTGCTCTGACTGGATAATTGCACTTACGATGCCCAATGAGAGAGATGCACGTTTCAAATTAGACACTGGGGCTCAATGCAATATGACTCCCCTGGACATGTATAAACAGATGAAAGGTGAAACAACCAAGCTAAAACCATCCAGTGTCAAACTAACATCCTATAGTGGACACCATATTGAGGTTGTTGGGATGGATCAACTTGACGTTACACATCGGGGGCAGAAACACTGTCTCCCATTTCAAGTTGTGAAAGGAAATGTGTCGCCACTTCTAGGTCTGGTGTCAAGTAAACTGATGGGGTTGGTTGTCAGAGCAGATGAAGTAAAAGAAAAGACACTGAAAGAAGAATACGCAGATGTGTTTGAAGGCACAGATAAACTCAGCATGAAAGACACCATCAGATTGAAGAAAGGAGCGCAGCCGACAATTTGTGCACCGATACAAGTTCCACACCGGAACACGCACTCAGAGAGAAATTGAAGGAGGAACTAGATCGCCTAGAAGCAGAACACATCATTGCGAAAGTTGATTAACCGACTGAATGGGTGAATCCTATTGTCAACGTACTGAAACCCAACATGCAACTCAGAATTTGCCTGGATCCGCAGAAGTTAAACGAAGCAATCACGAGAGAGCATTATGCGCTGCCAGTAGCGTCAGACATATTTGAGAGAATCAGTGGAGCAAACGTGTACTCAACACTTGATGCAACTGCAGGGTTTCAACAGATTGAGCTAGAAGAACATAGCAGCTATTACACGACATTCATTACTGCATATGGCAGGTACAGGTACCTTAGGTTGCCATTTGGAGTGAAGTCTGCACCTGAAGTGATGCACAAAGCGATCAGTCAGATGTTTGATAGCATTGAAGGGGTTGAATGCTACATCGATGATATTCTGGTCTGGGGAAGAGATCAGGCAGAACATGATGAAAGACTTAGAAAAGTTCTTCAGAAATGCAGGGAAGAAAAACTTACCCTCAATAAGGACAAATGCAAAATCTCACAGCCGACAGTAAAGTTCATTGGTCATTAACTGAGCAAAGGACTGGCACCTAGTCGGGATCGGGTCCAATCGGTTGTTGAAATGACAACGCCACAAACAATGGAGGATGTACAAAGGTTAATCGGATTTGCGACATACTTGAGCAAGTTTTGTCCAAAACTTTCCGAAGAGACAAAACCATTGAGAGAAGTGCTAAGTGTTAAGTGTTAAGTGTTAAGTGCTAAGAAAGAACAGTTCTTCTGGAAAGAACCACAACAAGAAGCTTTCAGAAAAGTCAAGGAACTATTGACTCAGGCACCAGTACTCAATTTGTTTGACCCAGGAAAATACATCACACTGACAGTTGATGCTAGTAGCACCAGCCTGGGAGCAGCGTTGCTCCAAGATGGAGGTTGAGTATGCTGCTAAAGCTCTCACAGATCAATTCTGCACAAATCGAAAAAGAATTGCAAGCTATAGTGTTTGGTTGCGAAAGATTTCACAGCTACATCTATGGCAGAGAAGTGACTGTGGAGACAGATCACAAACCATTGATCGGCGTCTTCAACAAGCAAATTGACACGGCTTCACCACGAATTCAAAGAATGATGCTGAAGTTACAGAGGTATGACTTCAAGCTGGTCTATAAGCCAGAAAAAGATCTGTACATTGCAGATACGCTGAGTCGCACATGTCAACTAGAACGACAATCCAGACATGACGAGCGAGAAGAAGAAGATCCATTGAAGGACATTTGTGCCGTCATAATCCATTCAGAGAAGTCCAGAAAGACATACAAAGATGCAACACGGCAAGACCCACAGTTACAAGATCTCCTGGTGCATGTGAGGAAGGGATGGCCGAGTGCGAGGAAGCACTGCACTTCAAGTAGCAAACCATACTGGGACGTCCGTACTGAGATCAGTGAATGTGACGGGCTGCTCTTCAAAAGCGAGCGCTTGATTGTACCAACATGCATGAGATCAACCATTCTGAAAGATCTCCACTCGGCACATCAAGGCATTGTCAAAACAGTAGAGAGAGCGAAGACGTACTGGCCGGGGATGCAGAAGCAATTAGCAGATCTGATTGAAACATGCGACATCTGTCAAGAGAACACATCAACAAATCGACATGAGCCACTAATGCCTCAAGAAGTGCCAGCTTATCCAAACAGAAGATAGCAGCTGACCTGTTCACTGTCGGTGGAAAAGACTACATGGTGAGTGTCGATTACTACAGCAAATAGAGCGCAGATGTCATCGAGGCACTCCAGAGACAGTTTGCAGATTTTGGAATACCGGAGGAGCTAGTATCAGATAATGGCCCTCAATTCGGAAGCTGGGAGTTCAGGTTGTTTATGCAAAGTTTGGAAATTGTCCACAGGACATCAAGTCCAACATATGCATGGGCAAATGGACAAGCAGAGAGAATGGTTCAAGTCGCTAAGAACCTGATCAAGAAGTCGAGTGCTGAAGGAACATCGTATCATGTGGGACTTCAAGAAATCAGAAACACTCTAATAACAATCCCAATGTTAACGCCAGCTCAACTGTTGCAAGGAAGGACTCTTAGTAGTAAGATACCTGCTCCTGAGAAAGCACTCTTTCCGCATACTTACCATCAGGCGAGGGTCAAGCAGGCGAGGGTCAAGCAGGCACTGCAAAAGAAAATCAATGATCACAAGTTCTACCACGACAAAAAGGCAGGTCCGGAGAAAGAAATCATGAAGCCGGGAAATCAAGTAAGGGTACACCTGCAAGTGGAGAAGAGCAGTTGTCAACAAACACCTGCCTGAACCAAGATCATATCAAGTAGAGACTGATGATGGAACGCGATACCGTCGCAATCGGATGCACATAAACCGCAACTATGGCTTACCAATGGCACGACGCGAGCTGTTTCGTACAATGCAAGCGACAGCTCCGAACAATGTCATTGACGCGCCCACGGCAACTAGAGATATCGCGCGACCACCCGAGATGAGTCAACCATCGCGACCACCTGAGATGACACAACCGACATCTCAACCGTCATCGACGAGTGACCGAGTTTACACCCGACGTGGACGGGAAGTCAAACCACCGCAATGGACAAAGGACTATGTCTAGAACTGTGTACTAGAACTGAATACCACGAACTTTAGTTAGACAACCTTAAAAAAAGGAGATGCCATATAGAGTGGTGCTAAACATTTCATGAGACACGAAAGTGAGAAACAGAACTTGTCGTCCATATTTCGATCTTGTAATTTGTGTTCATTAAACAATGTTAATCAAAGCCATCCGTCTTTATTAACTAGACATATGACAATATGGTTGGTTTACATTATAGAGGCCCTTCCTCTGTATTTTGAAAAGAGGGGTTCGAGTGTATACAATCAACAGGGGATTTCTGGGATGATTTCTAAAAAAAATTACAGTTAAAAAAAATTCTCCCCCCCCCGAGGACGAGCATGATTATAGTCTCTGTTTGATTCCCAACAGTGACGCAAATGGGGAATTCCAAACAATAATTTTTCAATATCTAGCTATGTTGACGACATAAGCTCATTAACAATCTTATTATTGTTGTGTTTTAACACAAAATGTATAAATTGTACAGTATCGATTACACATACACCCATATATCATGTGAATATTATGTTGATGTTTCTATACATTTTACTTGGTCAACTTTGTTTTTAAAGTTTCCTGTTGTTTTTCCACGGCTACAATATTGATATGTTGCTCTTGTGTAAACATGGCATGTATGTGATATATATTTGGAATGTGTCAGTAACATTCGTTGTAATTTTTTTATTAAAGCCGTCCATGATGATGCAACCGAAATTTACTTTTGTCTGACAAGTTGGAGGGTTTAATTGTTCCACTTTTGCGGTCTGGTGGCTGTGGCCTGAATCGTAGGTACTCGATGTGTAGGACATATTGCATGGTGTAAACTTGGTAGACGTTTTACATCCAGGCCTAAATAGTATTGTTCTATGCGCAGGGTTATTCGTGTCAATGCGCCGTGGGCTCGAGATAAATCATTGGACAAATCCTTTGGTGCCAGTCGCCATTGTTTGCCTTGACCAGAGAAGTTCTTTGCCTCAACGTCATTGATAACACGTGTAAGTTACGTCAGAATATGGTGTGACGTCATTGACAACACGTGAACGTCACGTCAAAGTATGGTGTGACGTCATTGGTTTTGTGGATATTACCGCACGACGGAATGTATTTGCGCCCGTGTAAAGTCGATAAAATCGGTTTAAAACGTTTAGTACAATTTCATTGGCGCCTAGAGCTGGATGGTCTGCTTTGAAGCTTCACCGCTGGCGAACTTGGGCGAACAGAAAGCAAATCAGTTACGTAAGTCTTGCTTTCTTCCTTTCTTTATTCTACTGTATATGCCCCGAGAATCGAGGAGTAAATTCTACATGAGGAATAGCATGCGAAGCGAGCACTTGTCCGGTGATTAAAAGGCGGCAGTGTTAAAAGTTACGTTAAGAGTTAAAAACAAAATTAAAAACGATAATAATAATATAAAAAGTTAAAAACTAATAAAAAGATAATGTCACCGATGTCTGCCTGTCTGACTTTCTGCCTGCCTAGCTATTTGCCTGCCTAGTTATATTCCAACGTAGCTGTCTTCCTGTCTAGCTGTTTGTCTGTCCATCTGTCTGCCTGTCTAGCTGTTTGTCTGTCCATCTGTCTGCCTGCCTAGCTGTTTGTCTGTCCATCTGTCTTCCTGTCTAACTGTTTGTCTGTCCATCTGTCTTGCTGCCTAGCTGACATTAAGTATTCGGTCCTATCGCGCAGTAACACTCTCTTGTGTAACATATTTCGTTATTGAGCATTTGTTACCATTGTGACGCTATAATGTGTGATTTACTGGAATGTGCGAATCGAATTAATTTTATCGTTCCTTAATACCAGTTTAATCTTCCGTATGTAGGGTGAAAAAATGGTGCATTCTTGTGATTTAGATCAACTATATTCAGGGAATTGGCGAACTTTTCGCAGTTTTATTTTTAAACACATCCATTTGATCGGATGATGGAGTCAATCAGGTTCGTCGTCGAAGATACAATCGTTCGTATTGCATGACACAAGAGTATGCACAAACATTGCAGTCAACCGTGAAACCAGAAATGACTATAGGGCCGGTCACAATCGTCGACATTTACCTTTTTGTACAAAGCGTACTGAAGGGGGAGGGAGGGTCAAGGATTGTCTATTATTTTTGTTAATGCTGAACTCGTGAAATATGACCACCGTTGCGCCATGCAGCGCCGCTTGGTGAACTGTAACGGAACTACTATTGTTTTAAATCGCGTAACCGTGTGGAAATACACAATCTCGTGGAAAGCAATTATTAATATGGGGATACGTCAAGGGTGTGAAGATTAATGTTCCGGGAAGATATTGTCAATGAAGGTTTTAGGAAATCAACCCCTGTGTTGTGATCACTAAATTGACTTTTAACATACATTGGCCTCTGCCTTTCATGAAGGAAACCACATATGTCGCACAGCAAGGGCATATTCACATTCTCAATCTGTCTTATCCATGGTTCAACAATGATCTTGCAGAAATCTGTTGGCATGAACATTGCTGAATCATTGTTAATATTTGCTACGCCTTTTTACAGAGAATCACATGTGGAAACGCATACCGAGTCGGCCATCTTACAAATATGACACTCTTGACTTGATACATAGGCCATATTGACCCCTCGTTGTCTTCCGGGACGTTGCACCCCTTCATTCTGTTCTATTTATGGCATGCCGCTCTGCTGTCAACAGCTGGAGCCCAGTATAATTCCTGATATGGTCACTCCACGTCTGCAGTGGCGTGCCTCTTTTCCGCTCTCCGTTGAAGCATTGTTTGTATGCATGCCTAACGGTGTTATCTCTTGTATACGGCAAACATCCCAAAACCACCTGAGTCTTCTGTTTCTGATGACGTCTGTCAGGATTAGAGTCTAATGAATGTAACGTATGCACTCAGAACCTGGATGCATGCATCATTTCCGTCACAATGAAAAGTACAGTATGAATCCAGGCGAAGGTGTGTGCGACAAACGTAGCACGGAGCCTGGATAACCGAGGCTACTATACCTGCGGCTTTGATGCGATAAAAAAAAATATTTGCAATATAAATGGCATTTTGCTATGCTGAAGCTTCGCTAGAACTAAACTAACTCAACAAACTTTCTAGCTATTGATTTATCTACAAACGTGCGGTGAAATTGCCATTGAAAATGTGTCGTAAATGTTCTTCCTCAAAGTTACTTTTGTACAGCGGTGAGCAGATTAATTCTTATACAGGTTCACTGCCTTGGTTGTTATTCTCGTCCGCTGCTCGCGATCAACAACACTGGTCTGTTCCGTTTCTTATACAGGTCCGTTGCCTTGGTTGTTCTTCTCGTCTGCTGATCGCGATCAACAACACTGGTCTGTTCCGTTTCTTATGCAGGTCCACTGCCTTGGTTGTTCTTCTCGGCCGCTGCTCGCGATCAACAACACTGGTCTGTTCCGTTTCTTATGCAGGTCCACTGCCTTGGTTGTCCTTCTCGGCCGCTTCTCGCGATCAACAACAATGGTCTGTTCCGTTTCTTATGCAGGTCCACTGCCTTGGTTGTTCTTCTCGGCCGCTGCTCGCGATCAACAACACTGGTCTGTTCCGTTTCTTATGCAGGTCCACTGCCTTGGTTGTTCTTCTCGTCCGCTGCTCACGATCAACAACACTGGTTATTCGGCCTGCTTCCATCCGCATATGGCCGGGGCTCGAGGCTAGACCACCGCACTATCAATCGAGATGGCCGGGGCTCGAGGCTAGACCACCGCACTATCAATCGAGATGGCCGGGGCTCGAAGCTAGACCACCGCACTATCAATCGAGATGGCCGGGGATCGAGGCTAGACCACCGCACTATCAATTGAGATGGCTGGGGCTCGAGACTAGACCACCGCACTATCAATCGAGGTGGCCGGGGATCGAGGCTAGACCACCGCACTATCAATTGAGATGGCCGGGGATCGAGGCTAGACCAAGGCACTATCAATCGAGATGGCCGGGGATCGAGGCTAGACCACCACACTATCAATCGAGATGGCCGGGGATCGAGGCTAGACCACCGCACTATCAATCGAGATGGCCGGGGATCGAGGCTAGACCACCGCACTATCAATTGAGATGGCCGGGCTCGAGACTAGACCACCGCACTATCAATCGAGATGGCCGGGGATCGAGGCTAGACCACCACACTATCAATTGAGATGGCCGGGGCTCGAGGTTAGACCACCGCACTATCAATTGAGATGGCCGGGGCTCTAGGCTAGACCACCGCACTATCAATTGAGATGGCCGGGGATCGAGTCTAGACCACCGCACTATCAATCGAGATGGCCGGGGCTCGAGGCTAGACCACCGCACTATCAATTGAGATGGCCGGGGCTCGAGGCTAGACCACCGCACTGTCAATTGAGATGGCCGGGGCTCGAGGCTAGACCACCGCACTATCAATTGAGATGGCCGGGGCTCGAGGCTAGACCACCGCACTATCAATTGAGATGGCCGGGGATCGAGGCTAGACCACCGCACTATCAATCGAGATGGCCGGGGCTCGAGGCTAGACCACCGCACTATCAATTGAGATGGCCGGGGCTCGAGGCTAGACCACCACACTATCAATTGAGGTGGTCGGGGCTCGAGGCCAGACCACCGCACTGTCTCGAGGCCATCTGCTGCCGTTTCGAAGCTTGGGCAATTTCATTCACCCCACTTTCCTCCAGTTCACTTAGCTGTATAAATGAGTACCTGGCTACAAAGAGTGGTGGATAAATATAAAAGAATAGTCTTTGCACAGTATTTGCAGCGTGGCTGAAGTCGAGTTGGTGATGGAGTGAACAGGTCTGCCAACGGGTGGTGCGTAGAGCGCTTTGAGCGGTCCTGTTGACGGGATACTGCGCAGTATAAAGTACCTTTATGTTTACAGGCGAGGTCATCGTCAACAAATATGTCTACCTTTTCTAAAAGGGTGGACGTGGGGATACCAGTAGATGTTATTTTATGTGCACACAAGGCGACACAGACACGCAACGCAAGGAACTAACAAACACGATATTGTACGTATACAATTTAATAATCTAATTCAAGTTAACAAAATACAGTATTCAGTAACATAGTTTAACTATAGTGCATGCAAAATGAGTGACGTGAATAAGAATTTATACATATGATACTAATTTCTTGCAAATGTTCCAGTAAGTAATGCTTTAATCAACAACATTTCGGCTAACGTTGCGGTCGTAACATAGTGAGCGTAACATCAACGTTCAGTAAACGTATGACTATGTGGCCGCGAAAACGTGGCAAGAATGTAGTAGTTAAGTGTATATCGACCTAACACGATACAAACATCACTTATAAAACATGCGTACGTGCATTCACTCCCACTACCAGTTATTCATAATGATAATGTTTGTTATGTATATTTACCCTTCACATGACATCCACCATACCAATCACGTGACTGTAACGTGACCGTTTTTAGCAAAATGTCTGCCGTTAGTACAGGCCGCCTGCTTTACGAACTTCGGCAGGCATAACTACTGAAACTGTTTTTTTATACCGTACATAATCTATTCGTCTTGTGTTAGAACGACATTTGAGTAAAATGGCTCCGGTTTGAACCGATTGGTGAGTAGCTGGGGCGATTTGAAAATGCGCACTAACCCCAATATGAAACAATGAAATGACTGAACATCCACGTTGTGTTCCATTATTTGCAACCGTTTCGACAATGAAGAAATACGTGTGATATGCATGCACGATCCTGTTTGAAGTCAACACGAATCGTTTACTCTATAAGACTTGAGTATACAATGGAAACGACTCGCAAAGCCGATACGTGTATTGGCGAACACATTTGTTACCCGTAATGGAAATACTGATAACCATCTGGACGTAACGAATATATGGCTATGTTTAATCAGATGTACACCCGTTGTTCGCGCCAGACACTTGTTGACAGCGGAATGTCCAAGTCCCGTCGGCACCGTTGTTGCAGGGTTTCGTTATTACAATCGGAATCGCCGGGTAGCCCTCTCCTTTACAAGGAAAGTGTCTATGTCGGCCATGTCGATATTTCTGTGCTGTTTCTACATCGTCATTTCTGCTTCATGTCTGCAATTCAAAACAGTTTAGCGTAAGTGCTGGCGTATTCAGAAGCTCGTGGACAACAGCTGCAAAGCGATGTAGCGTACGACTCTCCGCGTGCAATTGATGCTCAGCAACATGATTTGTATATAATATGGTCACATTTTGAATTGTCGTGTTTGAAATATGTTTGAATTGCCATGTATAAAATACACAATTGGGAGAATGCTTGACGTTCTGATAAGCTACAACATTTTTTAGCTATTTGTCGTTATCTGTGTCGTAATTTTCAGCCAGCCCCAACCGGACATACGATCTGTTTAATAACGCTGCGGTTATGTCGTGGTTTGTTATGCTACGTTTTGGTAAATGACTCATCTGCGGCAATGATTGTTTTCTCCACCAATGATTTGGCATTTTTTATTCCAACACATGAAAGATCTACGAACAGGAAACGTCGTGTTAACAACGGAACAATGTTACGACATTGAAAAAATGTAATCAATCGTTTCGTGGTTTTAAATTAATAATAGTAAAACGCCATATACCCAGAGTGCTCTATGGCGTTTTACATGGCACTACTACTGATTAAAGTATATATTTTATAGATAAAACAAAAAATGTGAGACATGAAAATAAATAACAAACAAATAAATAGATAAATAAATGTCAGACTATATAAAGGGTTCTGTGTGAAACGTATACAACATGACAAAAAGACTGTGCAGAAACTAAGAACTAAATTAAGAATTAAAAAGGCCCTTTCAACATTTAAAGGAGTTCGGTGTATTCTTGCTTAAATAAAATGTCCTAAGTTTTCGAATGGCAATACAACTTCGCGACGCCGGAGCACGAAGCGGATACTTACGTCTAGCACATCTCAGTGAGGAATCGGTCGGCGACTGAGGCAGCGGCGTTGGCATCACTCATTCGATACACCTTGCGACTGTCACCGCCGACGATATCGTTCACCTCGCTCATGTCCACATGGTCGCCAATGGCAACGACGTAGACCGACGTCGACGGAGCGTCCCTGAGATCGCGCGCGCGTTGTGACGTCATTTCCTTGCGGATGTTGCTTCCGCCGTCCGTCAACAGGACGACGACGTTTTCTACGGAACTACGGTCGCCATTACCGGAAGTGAGCATTGTGTCGAGTGCGACACGCAGCGCCTCCTGGGTGTTGGTGCGGCCGCCGTTCTGGTAGAACGCGAGAGCGTTGAGGACGTCGCGCTCCTCCGAGAACTCGTTCAGATGGAAAGCGATGGTGACGTCATCGCTGTAAGTCAGCGCGCCGACGCGAGTGCGTCCGAACTTGAACGATAGACCGTAGACCGTTTCACGCAGGAAGCCGACGATCGCCTTGTACGTCTTGTCGACGCTGCCCGAGAAGTCCAGCAAGAAGACGACGTCTCGTTGGCTCCGGCAAACTGCAGCGACAACAAGCGAATGACACAGTAAACACTGCTGCATATGTTCATCACCAGGTGGTCAATGTGGTGGTTTGTATAAGCAGTGGAAAGGTGTGAACTGTTCGTGTGAAAGGTGCGAACGGTTCGTGTGAAAGGTGTGAACTGTTTGTGTGAAATGTTCGTGGGAGAGGGGTAAAATGTGCGTGTGTAAGGTGCGAAGTGTCTGTGTGAAAGGTGTGAAATGTTTGTGTGAAGGGTACCTTCTTTCACTAAATGTATGCCGGTAATGATGAAACATTAGTGTTAGATGCGAAATATAATACCATGGGAGCGGGACTTCATCTTAGTGTGAAACCGAACAAAAGCCTAATGTACGACTAATCTCAATATATACTAGTGGATACTACAATATGTTTTTAACTGTTGAATTCCCTTGCTGTTGTCCCTAGTTTGCTTCATTCATTATGTGCCATGTCACAAAAAAAGGACACCGTGGAGAACTTTATTCGATGGCGTATGCCGAGTGTTACCAGCAATCATACGGACCTAAGAAAATGAGTCAATCAACATACCTCGTTCGCAGTTTCTGCCAGTGTTGTCGTTTTGGCAAGAACACAGGTAGTAGTTGAGGGCATCAGTGCATCTGGCGCCGTTCTGACAAGGGTTGCTTGAGCATTCGTCTCTCGCTGAAGTCACAACATCGGCAAACAATGAATGAACTATTCCAACCATTGTCGGTGTAATGTTATTCCGAGTATGACAAATAAGTAGGTTCGTTAGATGACGGCATTAAACGTGCGTAGTTCAGTTGCACTAACTTCAAACGTCAGATCGAGTATCAAACTATACTTGTACGGTTTTCAAATAATCACATATATTATTGGGTATGACGAAATAAACATAATATATAGTATTATTATATAATAATATTGCTTAATTAGTATCTATCTTAGAGGGATTCGAACACACTTACTGCGTGGCACCGTAAGCGCAGCAAAGCAGCCAAAGGACATGGGTTTCCCAAGAAGCGATGTTGAAATAGTGTATGCAGTCAATGAAGCTAACATGAAACACCCGGGGCGTAGGAAATGGGGCAGACTGCAACTGAGATGTGAAGCGGAGGAGGTTGACAAGGGAGGGAGAAGGCTACCGGCAGAGGGAAGTGGAAAGGGACAACAGCTGGGGCGGTGTAGCAATACATTAACTAGCCCCACTCATTCATAAAGTGAGCTACGAGGAAGAGCAGGCAGGGAACTCATTGATACAGAGAGTAGCGACTCGTGGAAGGAAGGACCGGGGTTCGGTGATCGTTCTAGCTCTCTGTCAGACTCCTCCCCCAACTGCATCAGCGCCAGGTGTAAATACGTATTTGGCTGCAGCCATTGGTGGAATGACAGGATATAATAAACCACGCCCAGTAACTACAGCATGGCTGAATACCCTACAACTAAGTACTCGAATGAAAATGTCTGCAAGGCGTAAAATGGGAGGCGATTTCAGGGTGTGGTCAGTTGATGATGCATTTCGGTGGCGCGAGGGAGATCGGAAACCACGACTCACAGTTGCACATTTCGGCTTCGACGATGCCGGTCAACATGTTCATCTTCGTGAAGCTGTCGACAATCTTGATGTTCTGGCTGGCGGGGTAGCTGGCGATGCCCTCCATCTCGACGATGTTCAAGTCCTTTCCGACGCCGACGACGATGGTGTGGATGCCGGCGATGCGAGACTCGATAGCCTCCGGGATTGTTCGATCGGCCTGCACGTTCGCTTCTCCATCGGTGAACAGGACGAGAAAGTTGGGCGCGTCTTGTCGGTCACCCTTGCTCTCGACAAACAGTTCGTCGCGAGCCATCTTCAGGGCGCTGGCGATGTTGGTTCTTCCTCCCGTGTAGGGAATAACGCGCAGGGACTGTGGGCACACGGGGATGTGTGGTGAAGGAGGGATCTTTCATAAACAGGCACGGCAGTGGGAAAGGTCGTGCACATAATTGTCAAGCAGGTATAAAACAGCTGAATTAGATACTGTGACATCACATAGAATTAACTTATTACCGACACTAATGTAAATGTTATGAAATTGTATCTGGCTGGTTTAGACATTCTTTCGCTATGCTTAATGCCAAATATAAAGTACATCATAAGTACCATTTCATGTTGATTTTGCTTCCTCCGAATTTTACAACCGTTTATAGGGCCTACTGGTAAATATAAATGTTGTTTTTATTGCACGCACGTCCTCTTGATAGGTCGTAAGTAGTTTTTTTACATTAATGCTTGCCTTTTATTTTTACGTTGAAGAGCAGTAGATTATGATATGCTATGCTGCTCCTGGTTTCTGAATCACGTAGATCGGGTGACCGGAAACAAACCTTTTGGGTTTGACACCTGACTAAAAGTACAGCGAACATTGACAGTATGTTCTGACTTTGCCGACTGGTGGCGCCACTTACCTGTACAATATCTTGACGCGAGCTGCGCTCGTTCAGGCGGAACTGCAGAGTGGCACTGTCGGAGAAGATGAGTGCGCCAACACGGACCTTATCGTTGTAAACCTCCATGTTCTCGACGATAGACACCAAAAACTCGCGCACTTGATCGAAGCGCTCCTGGCGGATACTGCCAGAAACATCGATGGCGAAGACGATATCAGCAGCTCCTTGGCACTCTGCGCAAGGCAAGTTGACCCGTTGATAAACCGACATACACATTTCCCTAGTGGATAATTATGTAACTACAGACATGTGTATTCTAGTCTCGGTTACTTTTGGCAAACTTGGTTAGTCATCAGATGTTATGCAGTGTCAATCATCTTGAATTTGCAGTATACGCGAAATAATTGGCTGTGTGGAGCTGAGAAGATTAGCATAAGAAAGGTAAAATAAACAACTAATTTCAGCGTGAAACGCTGAAAATGTTCTTGAAATGATCACATTAACGACCGCTGACGCAGTATGTTATATTTATAAACAACCCGATACAATATACTTCGTCTGGAAACCGGTAAACCAATGCCCTATAGCAAATGGATCCATAATATGGTGCGATTTCGCACACTATTAACCGTTCAATGTCAGTAGAGTTGAAGTGGCGTTTGCTTACGACCTGTTTCGTCGCAAATGCCCCATTAGCATCTAGATGTCTGATAGCTGTAGAGATCTTAGATAGATCTCCTGTAGATCATAATTTTATTGTTGAACAACAATCGTGTTTCATGTAAAGTGTTGTCGTGTACGTCACTAACACAGCGTACGTCACTAACACAGCGTCATCTCGTGCAAAATCGTTAAAATGTTAGACGCTGTGGGTTAAACCACCCTCATTGCCGACAACCAGATCAGCGTCAGTGAAGATGATCATTCTTTCACACCCCAGTCCCAGAACCCAAGAGTCACTGCTAGCAGTCTCCTCGACATAGTACTCACTTCGCTCGCAGTTATTGCCGGTGGCGTCCCGTGGGCACTCACAACTGTAGCCGTTCCTCAGCAAGTGGCAGGTGCCGCCATTACGGCACGGGTTGGAGTTACACAGCGGCGCTAAAACGGGAAACCAACGTTAGAGATGGGGTCAGTACAAAATCATGTGTGTATTTTGTATTGCCTTCATCATTTTTATTAAACCAAAACGCACTGGTGTATTAATTTGTTTGCGTTTATCATGCAATAACAGTGTTGACGGATATGATACTACTATCAAATATGGCTAGTCTCTGTGTGTGTGTGTGCGCGCGCACACCGGCGTGCGTGTGTGCGTGCGTGCTCGTCCGTGTGTATGTGAAGGGTGTGTGCGCGTGCGCGCGTGTATATACATGTTTGTGCGTGCGTGCGTACGTGTGTGCGCGTGCGCATGCGTGTGTTTCAATGTCAACCAGCGGTCAAAACTTACTCTTGCAGATGGAGGCGCGCACTTTATCGAGGAGCGAGTTGAGGTTGTCGAAGCTGGAGGCGATGAGGATGTTGTTGTCGACCGGGTCACTGGCGATGGCCCGCAGCTCAGAGTTGTCAATATTTCCACCGACGCCGATAGCCACCAGGTCAATGTTCTGGCGCCGGACAGCGATGGCCTCTGACCATGTGTCATGTGGTGAGTTCGAGCGGCCGTCGGTTATGACAATACCCACGTTTGGGATGTTGATTTGATCTCCTGTTCGGTCAAGCGGAACGGAATGCATAAGGTTAAGTACAAATCATAAATTAAAAAAATACATGTAACAGTTTATTTAATATTAGCTAATGTAGTAGGTTGGTGAATCCGGCTCGGAATATTTGGAATGAACTAAACTTGTTTGCCCAAAACAGTGCTGACTGGAAAAGACTTGTTGGTGCCTCATGTTCCAGTTGGAACGAAGAGGATTGAGCACAAGTGAGTGAATGAGTTATGTAGTAGGACTTTCAGGAATGTACTGCGATTGGCGAGAAATGTCCAGATGACGGGTGGAAGTGGAAGAAGTGGAAGACCAACATTATTGGAACGATTTCTTTGGGATATTTGACTGACTTTCTCCTGAAGATCAGTATTCATGTGCAGCGAATATGTACTATAATTCTATATGTGGATAAAGAAGAGCTACCTACCATTCTCACTGGTAAACATGGTGTTTCGCATGACATGAAGGGCTCGCGCCGTGTTGGTGGTCCCGTCCATGAAGTAGGGGATGGTCATCTCATTGAGCAGCAGAGAGCGATCTTTGTAGTCTTTTAGGTTGAAGTAGACCTGCAATCAATCAAACTATTGTTATTTCGCACAAAGCTATTGGTGCTTTTGACGCATTTTGTGAGTCTTACGCAAGCATGCATTTCGTACAAACCGGACTGTACAGCCTACATCGCTCTCATCAACAGATTTGACTCGGGTAGTTCATCGACCTCGCGGGATGTGCAAAGATGGTACGTACTCATGTATTATATATGGCTGATACAATGATATACCTTCGGGTATTCAACGTTTTATGTATAGTATGTATTTTATGTATTATTTGGGTTTATTTTTGTATTGTGCATAATTTGGGCATAATTATATTCGTCTTTGTTACATTTATATCTACACAAAAGTTTAATTTAATGTTACTAATATAATATAGTTACAAATGGATTTATCCCATATATGTGTATCCGATATTCTTTTTAAATGTGTTGCTATTTTTCATTTATTGTAAAGCGTTTTTGGCATGCACCTATGTAACAAAATTAGAATCAATATTTCACTAATACAAACGTAAATGCAGATGTCAACGAATTCAAATCTCCGTGTTGTCCGTGTGGGGAATCTGCACATTATATTTAAAAATCAGGCTATTTCAAGAAAGAGAAACGTCATTCTGACGACGAGCACGCAAAGCATAAGTCAGTCGTCAGACAGCATTGCCGTCGCATTAGACTTTACAATCGCCACATCTGACGTACCTGTTCGTTGTCCGAGAACGTCTCGAGTCCAACACGCACTCTCGAGTCGACTGGAAGATCAAGAACGACATTCTTTGCGAAATCAACAACCTTCTTGAAGTTCTTCTGTGTGATACTTCCGGAGGCATCCAATGCGAAGACGACGTCACTTGGCTCCATGCAATCTGAAATAATAATTATTGCGACTTTTATTGTTGTGTTTTATTGTCCAGAGAAAGTTTTCTTCATTGCGATTGGTTTATCATTTGAATGGAATTCATAACATGTAGTTTGAACCGTCATATATACGTCCAGAGTTACACTATATAATGTTACGCAATGTAATGTTCTTTTGTAAGATCCACCTCTCGCTGCATATCGATTTTTTGAAGATGTAAACTGAATAATTACACAATAATTTTCCTGTCAATACATATTGCATTTCCAATGTGATGTTTCACTCTGTGAAATCATTGCATCACCATCCCTCGGGCGTAGATCTGGTCAGTGACTCGCTGGTTTACAAACGGCACAGTTTGCGCGACGACAAAGACACTCACGGTACTGGCAGTTGACGCCTCCGTAGTTGTCTGGACAGTGGCACATGTAGATGCCATCCACGTGGTTCTTGCACGTGCCGCCGTTCTGGCAAGGGTTGCTGAAGCACGGAGTGGGTTCTATAACATAGCGGGGTTTGACGTTAGGAACAGTCCAACACAACATTTGTCTAGATCACTAACAGTTACTACAGTAAGTGGTGTCTGCACAATCACCATGATTATTGTCTTCAACATAACTGATATTTGTGCCCCAAAATCCGGAGCTATCGCCCCATCACTTTAAAATCGTCTGAAACTACAGTTACCTTCCGCAAAAACGGGGTAGTTTGTTTGACGACCGAAATTTAACAAGATGTAAAAGATTTAACAAAATTGCCATCTAAAGCAAAGGCCCAGATGGCAAATGGACAAGGAAGCCATTGGCTTGTCGAGAGTCCAATATTTTTATCTATGTGTAACCCGCCCTCTTGAGATATGTGTCAATCTCGTTTTAAGCACATTTACGCTGCTAGCAGTTACACAATCTCTAGATAATTTGTTCCATTCATTGCTTGTCCTCTGTGAGAACAAGTATTTCCTGATATCCAATCTGCACTGAACCTTTACTAATGTTACCTCATGTCCTGTAGTTCTGTTATGTTTCTTGAGTTATACAAAAATAATTCTATCAATATTTTCATACCCATTCAATATCTTAGAAATTTCGATTTACTCTCCTCTTAACCGCCTTGTCTCTAAAGTTGTTAAACCATATTCTTTGAGTCGTTCTTCACAACTAAGGTCTCTCAGTTCTGGAGTACTCTTAGTTGCTCTTCTCTGGATTATTTTAAGCGTATCTATATCTTTCTTACGATATTGTCTCCAAGCTTGTATACCGTACTCTAAATGAGGCCTAACAGTTGCTTTACACAGAAATAATTAGATTGTTTCCTTTTATGTTATATTTCTCCAAATCAACCCAATAATTTTATTACCCTTTGAAGCTGCAATGCCACACTGCTCTGAAACTTTCATGTCAGCACATATGGTAACTCCTAAAACTTTCCTTTTACAGTAAAACTTAGAACAGTATATCTCCTTTTATAGTTTACATCCACGTTCCGGTGTCCTGCATATAGGCATTTACATTTCCCAAATTTGAACAACATCTGCCATTTCTCAGACCATTTAAGTAATTTGTCTATATCGTTTTGTAAACGTTGTTTATAACCATTATTGTTAACACTTCTAAACACTTGTGTCATCCGCAAATGTCAGTACGTTGCTTGTTATATTATCGTCCAAGTCATTGATATATATATATATATATATATATATATATATATATATATATATATATATATATATAT
This sequence comes from Lamellibrachia columna, assembly GCA_963662155.1. Taxonomy (NCBI): domain Eukaryota; kingdom Metazoa; phylum Annelida; class Polychaeta; order Sabellida; family Siboglinidae; genus Lamellibrachia; species Lamellibrachia columna. Next base: position 48,590,251 of record OY759261.1, read on the forward strand.
ATATATATATATATATATATATATATATATATATATATATATATATATATATATATACACATATACATATATATATATATATATATGACTAATCGATTGAATATAACAATGACTGACTGAAAGAAGACAACGTGTAGAAGGGGAAGTTTCAAATTGGAAATCAGTTTTGAGTGGGGTACCACAAGGATCAGTATTTGGACCTTTATTATTCTTAATACATGTCCTCCCCATCTACTACAACACGTTGTCTTCTTTCAGTCAGCCATTGTTCTATCCAGTCGATTATGCCACCCCGATATCAAGGGGTTTTAATTTAAGTAGACATCTTTGATGTGGTACTTTGTCAAGAGGTTTCTGAAAAACTAAGTATATAATAGATACTGGTGATCCCTCGTCTATCCACTTAGTGATTTCTTTAAAAAAAGCATAACATATTTGTTAAGCATGACCTCGCGAAGCATAAAAACGCACATATTCTAGCACGATCATATAAAGATTATTAGTATTATCTCATCATCAACATTATCGCAATCATTGGTCACAGTAATGAAGAAAGTGACGTACTTCCACACATGTAGGAGACGAACGCGTCGCTGTTGTTTCTCAAGTTGTCGTAGCTACTGATGTACATGACATTGCGGCTGTCCGGGTGGCTGGCGATCGACTCGAGCTCGTACTTGTTCAGCCAGTTACCGATGCCGACTGCGAGCACGTGCACTCCCTTGGCCTTCAGTCTCAGCCCCTGCGTCACGGTCGCCTTGCGGTCGTTGGAACCTCCGTCGGTGAGGATGATAACGAGGTCGGCGACGTCACGGCGGTCGCCGTTAGCGGGCGTGTACATCGTGTCGGTGACGTAGCGAAGGGCGGAGGCGGTGTTGGTTGTGCCGTAAGTGTATCGTGTGTCCATGATGGCCTGCTTCACGTCGGCGCTGCAATAGGTTAAGCGTTCTTCTATGTAGGAAAATACACCGATTTCACGGACACTCCCCGTTACATTTAGGTACTGTTATTTATACGCTGCAATAGGTTAAGCGTTCCTCTATGTAGGAAAATATACCGATTTCACGGACACTACACGTTACATTTACCTACTGCTATTTATACGCTGCAATATGTTAACCGTTCTTCTATGTAGGACAATATACCGATTTCATGGACACTACACGTTACATTTACCTACTGCTATTTATACGCTGCAATATGTTAACCGTTCTTCTGTGTAGGACAATATACCGATTTCACGGACACTACACGTTACATTTAGCTACTGTTATTTATACGTTGCAATATATTAAGCGTTCTTCTATGTAAGACAATATACCGATTTCACGGACACTACACGTTACAGTTAGCTACTGTTATTTATACGCTGCAATATGTCAAGCGTTCTTCTATGTAGGACAATGTACCGATTTCACGGACACTACACGTTACATTTAGCTACTGTTATTTATACGCTGCAATATATTAAGCGTTCTTCTATGTAAGACAATATACCGATTTCACGGATACTACACGTTACATTTAGCTACTGTTATTTATACGCTGCAATATGTTAAGCGTTCTTCTATGTAGGAAAATATACCGATTTCACGGACACTACACTTTACATTTAGCTACTGTTATTTATACGCTGCAATACGTTAAGCGTTCTTCTATGTAGGACAATATACCGATTTCACGGACACTACACGTTACAGTTAGCTACTGTTATTTATACGCTGCAATATGTCAAGCGTTCTTCTATGTAGGACAACGTACCGATTTCACGGACACTACACGTTACATTTAGCTACTGTTATTTATACGCTGCAATATATTAAGCGTTCTTCTATGTAAGACAATATACCGATTTCACGGACACTACACGTTACATTTAGCTACTGTTATTTATACGCTGCAATATGTTAAGCGTTCTTCTATGTAGGAAAATATACCGATTTCACGGACACTACACGTTACATTTAGCTACTGTTATTTATAAGCTGCAATATGTTAAGCGTTCTTCTATGTAGGACAATATACCGATTTCACGGACACTTCATGTTACATTTATCTACTGTTATTTATACGCTACAATGTGTTAAGCGTTCTTCTATGTAGGACAATATACCAATTTCACGGACACTACACGTTACATTTAGCTACTGTTATTTACCGTCGTGATTCTAAATTGTTCTAATTAATTAATTTATTTATATGCTTATCTGATGTTAGTTAAGGATTAATTGTTTTTATTCATTTATCTATATATTTAGCTATGCATTGATCAATTTTTAATATTTACATTTGTGATTTTACAATTATTTCAAATAGTTCATATTATTTATTTATGTATTAGATTTTATGAGATATTGCTTAGCGACACAGAACAATTATTTGGATGAAACGCTAGGTAAGACATCATCATCATCATTACCATCATTATGAACATCATCATCCATCCATCATTATCATTATTACGAACATCATTCATCATCATCATTATTGTCATTATGAAAATCATCATCAATTCATCGTTACCTTCATTATGAACATCATCCATTATCATCATTATGAACGTCTTCATCCATTTATCGTTGTTATCATTATGAACATCATCATTATCATCACTATGAACTTAGAGCAAAGACATGGCGAATGTCTATCTCAAGCAAGTGCGCCATGGCAGCTAAACTAAAACTGTCATGATGTTACAATATGTTTTGTTAAAGCAACGGTAATGTTAACTTACTGCTGCAGAATGCACCATGTCGTCTAAGGAAGCCACCGTGGTTGTAGTAATGAATTCCAGGTCGAATCCATTAATTTTGTTAATCCTCATGAAAGTTGCCCATTTGGTTCCATCGAATGGATGGATGAATTATACCGACAGACGACGTCAGATGGGCCCGGTATAAACCTGACGGTGTGTATGCTAACTGAATGATTTGTAATATGTTTTTTTTATAATATGAAAGATTTCGATTGTCCCATTTTCGTATGTAAATCTTTTCTTCGTTAGTCTTGATGAATAGTATTAGTCAACTGTCTTGAGAGAAATTTGTTTTATTTGTTAGGCTTAGATAGTTATAAATATACCCATTAGGCTAAGACGGGAGAGAAAAACCACACATCTGCACCCACCTGCTAGAGAACTTGTTCAGCTGGAAACGCAGTCTGACGTCATTTCCGAAAGTCACGAGACCGACACGCGTGCGTCCTGAGTTGACGTTCAGCTGATCGATGGTGTCAGCGAGGAAGGCCTTCGCCTTGACGAAGTTGTTTTGGCCGATGCTACCAGAAGCGTCGAGCACAATCACGATGTCCATTCGCTGTCGGCAGGCTGCAACATAGACCACTTGTGCATGCTCAGCATCATTTACTTGTTTCCAACATTGTTACATTTTCACATGCAATACAATATTGGGAAAGGAGGAAGCTGAAGCTATGCAATTTATAATTAATATATTATGAAACGCAACACGACCGCGGTTTACAAAACATCACGTGTGGTCTGCCGGAATTGGTCCAGGAAAACAGACCCCAACGAACGAGTGTTTCTTCATGTAACACCCCCTTCCCATTACCAACACGCTACTTGGTTGTTTATAACTTTAAGAATCGGGTAACTCCGACGACACCACGCTGTTTTTTCTGGTATTGCATGTATAAAATATACTTAATTGACGCATGCCTGATGCTGAGACATTGTATCGTTGTCTTAATTTACTATGTTATGTGCATTGAGGCAACTTACTCAATATTTGCTCACAACGGTAAATTAACAAATAGCTGTCCAATCATATCGGTAACATTGTATTGCTCAGCCGGCTTGAAAACAACACGATACAGAAGTTACTATCCAAAACTGGCGGGATCGATGTAAACAGTGAGCGCAACTACTAATGACTACGTACTCGGGTCAGGAGCCGGTGCCGTCGTCGTCTTCGCTGTCGTCGTCGTCGTCTTCGCTGTCGTCGTCGTCGTCTTCGCTGTCGCTGTCGTCGTCGTCGTCGTTGTCGTCGTCGTGGTGGGACAAGCGGATCTGATGATGCCATGGAGGAGGGACTTGAGCTTGTTGAAGTCGGGACTGGTGAAGTAATCCTGGTCCCTGGCGCGGGGCGGAGAAGACATGTCTCGCAGAAGGTTCTCGCTGATCTGCCGTGTCACACCGATGGAGATGATCCGGACACCGGAGTCTCGGAGCTCGGCAGCCGCTCGTAATGCAGACGCATTGCCGTCCGTCGGCTTGCCATCAGTCAGGATGATGGCGACGTTCGGCACGACAGCACGATCTCCCGGGGCGCCCTGTCCGAACATCCTCGTCCGTGCTAGGTAGAGCGCATACGACGTGTTGGTGGACTGATCGAGGAACGGCAGTTGACCAATGGCATTTAGCAGTTCCGCTTCCCTCTGGTATCTGAGTCGAGATGATACAGCTTACAAGATACATTCGACTGTATGAACAGCGCTCCGGCGAACACAGTACAGCAAAATGAATCACAACATCAAAATTTACAATTTGTATAGATATTAAGCAGTGGACTCACATATTAATCGCGGATAACACAATCAGCCGCTTAATATAATAAAAATTAATACATTCGCTTTGACGGAATTGTTCCGCTGTATTAAAATGCGCCGCCTTAAGTAAATCAGCCTGCTCGGGCCCGAAATGATTCTATTGAGCGGAGTCCATTGCATTTGTGCTTTATTTTATTTTATTCTATTCTATTCCACTTCACAAAAGTTCTGTTGAGTGGATATAATTTATTCGCCGCTTAAAGTTCTTATATTTATATATGAAAATTAGTATGCTAACAATGATATCACTAGTAGCCGTGACTCACAAGTGATGGTATTTAGGGATAATATGTATTGGACCATTTCGCGAAAACAGTTGGCATGGCATCACACCAAACGTTTGATCTTTGGTCCAACGGAAGAACATCAGGGAACGGACGACCTCCGACCCCCTTGACTATTGGCCTGAGTAGCAGTGGTAGTAGGGCTTTTATTCTGTTTGATAAAAATGTGTTAACGTCAGATAAAAACGGCATATTCCTTTGCATCACTTACGTGTCCAACTGCCATTTGACCTCGGCGTAGGAGCCGAAGAGGATCAAGCCGACGCGAGATTGCGTCTCCTCGATCTTCAGGTGCTGCACGATGTTCTGAAGGAAGGATCTGACCGACCTCCAGTTGTCACACTCATTACCCTTGTCGTAACAAATGCTGCCGGAACTGTCTACCAGGAAGGCGAAATCAACCAGGCAATCGGTGGCTGTGACAGAAGAGGGCAAATTGGGTATAACGTTTGCAGTACAAAATTAGATAAAACAGTTGTTTGTGGATTTATCGATTATTTTGTCATATCTCAAAAGGTGTTATAACAAAATAATCGTCGATCAATTCACACACAACTGTTTTCTCAAAAGGTGTTTTTGTTAAACGTACACAACAACATGCAATGTTTACACACGTTACAACGGAATAAGCAATGGAAGTACCAACTACATAAGCGGAAGTACCAATGACAGCACCAGAAGTATCAGCGACAACACTGAAAGTACCAGCGATAGCACTTAGCAAACCCAACATCAACGGCAATTTGTTATTTGTCAATTCTCAGCAAAATCCTTATATCCGGTTATTCACTGCTAACGTAACTAACAGCAGGCATACTTACACTGTGACTTAGCGACGGCGACCAAGGCCGCCGACGTCATCAGGAGAATAAGCATCCGGTTAGACGCCATCTTTCACTTTCTGCAACAAATAATAATCACCAATACACAATATGCTAACATGATACTTATTGCAAACTGTATCAAATAAAACAACTGAAACATCAATATAACGTAATTTATAATCAGTTCAGAAAAGGACACTATGAGGTACCATGTCTATTTTCCTTGCTCGTTTGCGTGGGGTTTCGCCAACCAACGTCATTATGTCAAAGATATCGTACATGGAAGTGTTGTGCGATTCATGCAAGCCCTTTGCATACATTCCCGTATCGCCATGAGAACTAATGTGTAGTTACACAACGTGGGATGCCTGGCTAAAACAACAACCGTCGTTTGCTGTTTTCTGTTTTGTAGAAATGACGCTTTCTATAGACCAGTTGACTTTTAAAGACTCAAATATTAAAACAACAAATGAAACAGATTGCTGCTATCAATAAAAAATATGAGTTGTGATTGAAACTAGTTGTCTGCTACCATACGTTTAGTGTTGCAGAGAACAATTCATGAATGGAACACACTATTTATTTGTTGTGTAATGTTAGCAGCGTGAATATGTTAAACACATAATTGACAAACATTTTAATGAACAGTTTAATATTCACATATATTATTGCCTAGATATGTATGATTGTTCACAAAATGGTTCTGAAACGTAACGAGCGGAACATCGACATTCAATTAAACAAGACGGCGTATATTGCAATAAGAGGAGAGCAATGCTTTCTGGTTTGGGTTGGATATATCTAAAATAACAGTTCAATATCAGTTCATTTTGGACTGACAACACCTGACCAGTTCATTTCAGTATGAAAGCTGTCCCACAGATGCTGGTTAAAGAGAATGATTCATCGACACCGGTTAAACGTCGTCGAGACATCTCCCGATTAAAGACCAGACTCTTGTCGACGCCGCATTCGCGTCATATCGATGTGAGAAAAAACAGAAGAAGGAATCGCCAGGGTCCAACTAGAAAGAACCGGTTCCAACTGTAGATTGTGCTTTTGGTGGTATTCAATTTGTGGTATAATTGCGTTTCCTGTAATGGAGAGTCCCCAGAGCGTGTGTAACGCCGTTGTAACAGTATATCTCCCCCAGTGCCAGAAAGCTGTTTTTGAGGCAGCCGACTATGATTAACTCAGTGCATTGAGAAAAGAGCTGCGTGTTTTGTTGCTGAGGTGGCCAATCATGATTTACTCATTGCCATGGTTAACCCAGGAACCACTTCATATCATTCGTTCATTCGTAAACTTGTACTGAATATAAACACACACAATTTTCTTGCAGAATAAAATATGGTAGATATTATTCTGATTCACATTTGCTAATTATATACTTTCTTGCACATTTATAAAGGGGGGCAACTATATCCAGAGTGGGGGACGATGTCCAGGAGAGAAGATATCCTACTACACCAGCATGCATGTGTGGTCTAGAGACAGTGACACTGACAGGGCAGCAGCAACATAAGCTACACGTTCGTCAGTACAACATGGTCAGGAGAATCACAGGAGCAAACATGGCGGATAGAAGGATGATGAAAACTTGATGAAAGATATTTAACAAGATTTAACAAGGTTTAACAAGATTGCCATCCAAGGCAAAGGCCCAGATGGCAAGTGGATAAGGAAGCCATTGGCTTATCGAGAGTCCAACATTTTTAATCTATGTGTAATTACTCGTGAGATATGTGTTAAACTTTTTTTTAAACATATTCACGCTGCTAGCAATTATACAAACTGTAGATTTTTTTTCCATTCATTGATTGTCCTCTGTACAATGGAACACCTCCTGCAAGATTGTACTATACACCAAAACGAGAGGAAGGCAGAAACACCAGCGAAAAAAGATCTATGGCCTGCTGGAGGATCTGCAGCGCACCTGTCTGAGTCCCTGTCTGAGCGTTCGACGAAGAAGAAGAAGAGTGTCCTTTGTGAGTAGGAATACTTCCTGATATCCAATCTGCACTGATCATTTACTAATGTTACCCCATGTCCTCTAGTTCTGTTATCTTTCTTGAGTAAGAAAAAATATTTCTATCGATATTTTCGTACCCATTCAGTATCTTAAAAACTTCAATTTGGTCTCCTCTTAACCGCCTTGCCTCAAGGGTTGTTAAACCATGTTCTTTCGGTCGTTCTTCATAACTAAAGTCTTTCAGTTCTGGAATCATTTAAGTTGCTCTCCTCTGTATTCTTTCAAGCGTATCTATATCCTTCTTATGATATGGTCTCCAAGCTTGTGTACAGTATTCCTAAATATTGCTTTATACAATTAGCCTTTTCTACTTGTATGTTATATTTCTCCTAATCAACCCAAGAATTTGATTGCCATTTGAAGCTGCAATACCACACTGCTCTGAAACTCTCATCAGCGCTTATTTTAACTCCTAAGTCCCTTTCCTTTTACATTAGTACCCAGAACAGTATCTCCCATTTTATTGTTTACATCCAAGTTCCCATGTCCTGTTTGTAAGTATTTACATTTCCCAAAATTTAAAAACATCTGCCATTTCTCAGACCATTTCACTAATCTGTCTAGATCGTTTTGTAAATGTTGTTTATCACCATCATTGTTAACCCTTCTAAACACTTTTGTGTCATCCGCAAATTTCAGTACGTTGCTTGTTATATTATCATCCAAGTCATTGATGATAATATTAAGAATAATAAAGCTCCTAATACTGATCCTTGTGGTACCCCACTCAAAACTGATTTCCAGTTTGAAACTTTCCCATCTATCTACTACAACACGCTGTCTTCTGTCAGTCAGCCATTGTTTTATTCAGTCGATTATGCCGTCCCCGATACCATGGGCTTCTAATTTAAGTAGTAATCTTTGATGTGGCACTTTGTCAAAAGGTTTCTGAAAATATAAGTATATAATATATATTGGTGATCCCTCGTCTTGCCACTTAGTTCTTCCAATAAGCATAACATATTTGTTTAGCATGACCTCGCTTTTAGGAATCCATGTTGAAATGAATTTATTAATTTATGCCTAACAAGAAAGTCCACCATATGGTCTTTGATTAATCTTTCAAACAACTTACAAATCACTGATATTAAACTCACCGGTCTGTAATTCTCTTACTTATTTCTCGAACCCTTTTTAAATAATGGTATAATGTTTGCTTCTTTCCATTCAAAAGGAACCTCTCCTTCTTTTAATGACAAGTTGAACACTCTTGCAAGTGGTATACTAATTTGTTCTACTATTCCCATTAGCAGTTGTGGATGAATTCCATCCACTCCAGGTGATTTATTATCCTTCGTTGCCTTTAATTAACTGCCCTAAATAGTCCGATTTACCCTCCTGAAATTTAGCATCTGGAACTAGTAATGAATTAATATCATCTCTGGTAAACACTGAACTGAAGTAATCATTTAAGTCTTCGGCCAATAAAAAACCTTGTGATATTATATTTCCAGCAGTGTCTTCTAGTGGTCCAACTTTGTCTCGTACGTTTTGTTTACTCCTGATATATGCATGAAGGCTCTTGCTGTCATTTTTTATGTTATATGCTAATTTTTTTCAGAGCGTCTTTTAGATTGTCTAATTTCATTCGTAGTTGCATTAAGTGCCTCTTTGTAATTTGCGTAGTCTTCATCCTTTCTGGTGCACCTATAAACCCTCCACAAAGTTTGCTTGTGCACTTGTTTTTCTAATAGCTTCTTTTGACAAATGTTTTTTCTATATCGTTTTCCTTGTTTTTTTTCATCGGAACAAATTTATCAATGATACTCTCAATTTCATATTTTAGAATGTTGCAACATTCAATTGCGGTCTTGGGAAGAAATTCAAGTTAACTGGAAGAATAATAAGAAATCGGATGATAGGCAATCACGGGGGAGTATAGTATATCACATACAACTGACAAATGTGTGACATTGGTAACACGAGAAGTATGTCAAAAGAAATCACTTAACGAGTCAACCTGGCGGATAAAATGAGATATTTTAAAAGTTGACGACGGTTATTAGGACCTACAAAGGTCACCTACATTGACCGGTTAAGTTATTGTTGATACCATACAGAATCTGGCAGTCCAACAGATTTATGCACATTCTCAGACATTCTCATTCACAATATTCTTAGGATATCGAAACGCCATCCTCCATCGATTATGGCCATCTCGAATCAGGTTCATTGTCATAGGCTGTTCAAATATGTAGCGTGTGAATGTGTAAGTATTTTACTGGGTGTGAATGTGTAAGTAATATGTAGTGTGTGAATGGGTAAGTATTATGTAGTGTGTGAATGTGTAAGTATTATGTAGTGTGTGGACGTGTAAGTATCATGTAGGGTGTGAATGTGTAATTATTATGTAATGTGTGAATGTGTAAGTATTAAGTAGTGTGTGAATGTGCAAGTATTATGTAGTGTGTGAACGCGTAAGTATTATGTAGGGTGTGAATGGGTAAATAGTATGTAGTGTGTGAATGTGTAAGTATTATGTTGTGTGTGAATGTGTAAGTATTATGTAGTGTGTGAACGTGTAAGTATTATGTAGGATGTGAATGGGTAAGTATTATGTAGTGTGTGAATGTGTAAGTATTATGTAGTGTGTGAATGTGTAAGTATTATGTAGTGTGTGAATGTGTAAGTATTATGTAGTGTGTGAACGTGTAAGTATTATGTAGTGTGTGAACGTGTAAGTATTATGTAGTGTGTGAATGTGTAAGTATTATGTAGTGTGTGAACATGTAAGTATTATGTAGTGTGTGAATGTGTAAGTATTATGCGCAGCTGGGTTAATAAAAGGGTGGGTACATTTGTTAAAATCATCGAAAGAAATTACATTGATCGTTATATCGGGTAACTTGCGAAATTGTGAATAGTCTTTATGTCATAGCATATAGAACCGGTCCATTTTTTCATTTTCCCGATGATATCTGACCAGACACAGTCAACAATAATGTAATAGTTTATCCGATGACGTCAATTCCATCATTCCCAATGTTCAGCCTCATCAAACGTTTTACTCCAGCATCTTCGTCTGCAAGTTTGGTAAGTATTATGATAGTGTTAATTCTTGTTTCTGTAATTTTGCTATACCAACTTATTGTTCGCAGTATGTTATAGCGTCACTTCCATACTAATAAATGTCAGACCATAGTTTCCATTTAGAATTTCAATACATCTGCAAGGTACTTGTCACTAGTGCAACAAAACCATGCGTGCTATCTACCATCGTATAGTAAAAAATGAAAAACAAAACAACCAGTCATAATCCAACTACGGGGCACGCCTTATGCTGGCCTGATCTAATGTGTTTTGCCTGGGGTAGACGTGGGTGTTTCTACAATAGGACATGTTACGTGATAGATATGAACGGGCAGATAGCATTCAATCGGTGACCTCTGCCGATGCACCCTCGATCGTGAATTCATTAGAATCATAGCGTTTTCTGCCCGGAGCAAGGTATGTGTGCGATTATGAACACAAATGATAAAAAACGGGTGCGTCGTTGTTCTTTGATGTTACATTCAATGAGACCATTTCAGTACGACAATTATAGAACATGCTGGTGACTCATTGGTGACTCACTGCCAACACAACGCAACAAACACATTCTGATTTCGTCACCCGGCGGCCTCGGTGCAGGCTCCAGTTCATACGGCCGTGTAAAAGAACACTGGTCGTTCAACTGTGCACATGAGCACTTGACGCGTCGCTGATAGGTCAGGACTAACCGGCGATACACTGGCATCACATCCAGAGGTCCTAGTTAACTACATTCCACTTGCGCTGTGCAGACATATTATTATATTAAGCGCCTGCTGTGTTGGCCTAAATGACGGAGGCAGGATTTTATGCCTGCATCACAGACACACTCAGTTACTGACACATATAGATAGGGACGCACGCAAGCATGCACGCACGTACGCACGCACGCACGAACGAAAGCATGCAGGCGCACTCACTAGTACACACGTACACGCACACACATGCACGCACGCTCGCACACACGTACACGCGCACACAGGTACACACACACACGCACGCACGCACGCACGCACATACACACGCACATACACTCGCACGTACACACGTACATTCACGTACACACACGCACACACATACGCACGTACATGCGCACGCACGCACACGACCATTTAGTTGACAAAACGTCACAACCCATGAACCTCCGCCCCCCATAAAATAATCCCCTTCAATGTGGTGATCAATGCGATCATTTTGTAATTGAGATACGTCGTAGTGGTATATGGACGAACGCATTACAAACAGGGGCATACAGAGAGCTATAGCCAAAGTGGAGAATGGAAAGTCTGAATAGCTCTATGAAACGGCACTAAATTCAAATCACGTCCTTGCCATTGTCACGCAACCGGCTTCACTGGGAGTCGTGAATGACACCTTCTATTTCAACGCAGCGACATTTGAGGCGCGCGGGCGCAAGTTATATAGTTTGTTGTTGTGCCGCCAGCGGGCATTGTCGTAGACGTTAGCTCATTATCTGTCGTACAGTACCCGGGTTTTTCACACTAATGAACAAAATTAACATCCAACACCGCAGCAAATATAATGTATCCTAAGAGATTGCACACAAGTACATTTTGCCATCTACGAAGAGAAACGACTAACTTATATTTATTTTTAAAATATATTATTCCCAAATGTCTCAGTTTAGCACTAATTAATTAGAATCGCCCGAAGAATAGTGTTGTTCTTGTTTGTTTGTTTACTTGTTTGCGTGTGTGCGTCAGTGCAAACCAATGTTTCAGAAAAATACTGGTCAACATATGCAACGAACTAATGCTAGTCTAAACTTAGTATATCGTACACGACGCGTCGCACCTGTTGTTAAGTTCAATGACACAGTAGGATGGAAAACAATGACATAATGCCGTTTGCACCCAACCGTGCTACGTCGAATAATGTCCAGCACTGTACGAACTGTTCGTCCAACACTACCGGACCTCACTGCAATCACGTTTCTTGTTTTCCTGCTCGGTTTTGACATTAATATAAGCTTGTTGCTATACTGGAACGAATGTCAACACATTCAAAATTCACGCCGTAGTCATCTACGGAGAACCGTCCTCCATTTGTCGGTAGGTGATTGCAGTAAGGTAGTTAAATTACAAAAGAAAGTTTCATATCCGAATCGCTGACTACAATATTCCAATAGTTGTTTTCCGGTTTTGTTTAAAATACGGTGATTTGTTTAGCAAGCGGTCTCTTGAGCTACCGTCGTACAACGAATACACTATTTGTTTCAGTAAACTTGTTAGAAACAACACATCACACGACTAGCTGTGACGAGGGAAGGACATAGCTGCTTAACTTTCAAATAACGAGCGAGAACGAGCACCTGCTCATGTTCAATTTACACTGTTCTTTTACTATTACTCAGCAAGGGTGTCGTTGATCAGATTCAAAAACAGGTCAACCGTCGACCACAATCACGTTAACAATCTAGGGAATCTGTGGAACCAGATCATTGTCGATGTGTGTTTTGTCGAAGCGACTATTTCACGTTGCAACAAAGAAAGAACAGTGCTTGGAACCCACGCGTGAGAACATAATACGTCTTGAAATACATGCCACAGAGAGGGATAGACATGTATGCAAGATAACGTGCTCATGTTTAATTTATGGCAGATTATGTTTATGGCAGCGATTCTCGTTTTTGTCTGATGTGACTGTTGTTGTCGCGAAACAAGTGAGACCGTAAACTGGCGTCAAGAGATCGCTGGCTCCGGTTAGAGAAACACCTTTGCTCACAAACACGCACTCACCTGAACTAAGCGTGGTTGACTAACCACGCACATCTACAATTTGGCATACGTATTGTAGTTTTTGTCATTACCATGTTCGAATAAGGCCTGTTATTTGCTAACGCGATTATGTACAAAAGATTCATTGGAATATGGCTACGAATACCTTACATGATCCTGCCAGCCTGGAAGTGTCTTTTTGCAAAATCCTGATGGTGGTATTGTCAGTTTGGTTATTCGTACCAGGTATTCAATGTCTATTATGAGCACCCACTTAGGAGGCGAAATTACACGCACTGCTAATTCAAAGTGTGCTGTAAAAAACATATTCAATTACTAAACGATTTTTTCAACAAACAGTGGAGTTGTAATAATAAAAAGTTGACTGATACGACCAGTTGTAATACTAAACAGTTGACTGATACGACCAGATCAATAGGGACAGTGTACACGGAGGCAAAACAAGGAAAACAACCTGCGACGAAAACACATTCGTGAAACTCCAGTATTGCATTTGGAACAAGAGTGTCACAGACATGCAATCAATCAACAATCTCATTGCAGGACGGAAAACTGGCCAGCTAAACTTTTGCTAATGTCCGTCAGTAATTTGGGAAATCTACAATAACTACACCAGTAACGATGAATTACGACAATTGAATGTCTTCATCCAAGCTCTAGAAATACAAGTAGTTTGCACACTAACCTTCGTTCTACGAACTGTTTCCAATCACCTAATCCGCTCCTCTCGCCAACCCGATCAAGCTGCGTCCACGGGGTAACATGCAACAATTCACTTATCTGGCGTAACAGTGGCTGGTTTTATAACTACCGGTCGTTATTGTCAAATGGTCGTCTGACTCCCACGCATTAGCAGCGACTTTAGAGTGTTGCAACGATGTTGCAATACAGCTATTTAGGGAGTCATTCTTCCACGGTCCAGTCATTTCCCCGCGTGTCACCATGAAAAGAATTGTAGTGACTAAGATGTGTACGCGCGTGCATAGTTTCCCACAGCAGTGTCATTCTAACTAGTCGACCCTTAGTTCTTTTCCCGACTCACGGAGCGTGGGCCTGAATGTTGTGAAACACACGAATCAGTGTAACGGCTGCACCGGATACAAC
>OY759261.1:48607349-48662349 GCA_963662155.1 Lamellibrachia columna
ATATTGTCGACGTTTGCATAACGCTACCAAACAGTCTACGTTTCTATACTGATTTCTATTAAGATGACACAGTGTTCCATATTGCCACCGACATGTCGCTAAGCTACGAAATCATGCATGTACTGAATGAATGCAAATAATTGTCAATAAATGTCAATGAAGGTGTATGCCGCCATAGGTATCGTACAAGGTATAATAAAAATGGACATTCCTCTGGTGAGCTGTTACGACTGCCCTGTCCTATCTCGCCGAGCTCTACCACTGCGAGGTTGCCAAAACACCAGCTTGGAGACTGGTTGGTCTAGTGACAAGCTAAATTGTGTTGTATCATTCTATCCGTTATAGACAATGGTGGTAAGCCACCTTACGTTGGTCACACGATCCTCCTGTCAGCAAACACGCGTCACAGAAACTGAGAGTATCATCAGTCGATCCAGTCTACGAAGTAGCGCGTGATTGTCCATGTCCTAGTCCACGTGACATCTAAGTTGTTTGTCCATGTCCTAGTCCACGTGACATCTAAGTTGTTTGTCCATGTCCTAGTCCACGTGACATCTAAGTTGATTGTCCATGTCCTAGTCCACGTGACATCTATGTTGTTTGTTTTGGGTGGTAGTTTCATTCACACTTCTTAACGCAAGCGATACAACACTTCGGCACATACAATACATACATTGAGGTACTAAGTATATAAGTACATTACATGGTGTACTAGGCACATGCACACTCGCTGACATTTACGGACAACGGACCACACATTATATAGCGCGTTATTGTTGTTCTGAATTAATCACACTTTAGATTTTGTTGATGTTTCAATAATTTTATTTGGCACAGTTTACAACAAGTATCCTGTTAGCATAATTTTAACAGCTAATGCATTTACTTAGCAATGCGTCACTAGGTAATTGCACCGCAATATAATGACATAACATACATATGGGTCAGAGATCATGTAGGATTAAGGAAGAAGAAGGTTTGGTGTGTTTCGTTGTTTCATTCTGAAAATAAACTCACAACAAATAAACTCGCATTAAGAGAAGAAAGTTGGCCATCTGAAACAAAGACCAGAAGAGCAGCTTAGAAGGAGAACTACCAGGACAAAAACCGAAGAAAACAAATGGACTGGGTTGAAAACATGAAGCATTGAACAAATGGTGAACTCGAAACGTCTACGGAGACTACAAGATTTAACAAGATTTAACAAGATTGCCATCTCGAACAGCAAGTTCCAGATGGCAAGTGGACAAGGAAGCCATTGGCTTATCGAGAGTCCAACAATTTTCTCATCTTTGTGTAGCCCGCTCTTATCAGATATCTGTCAATTCTATTTTTAAACATATACACACTACTAGCATTAACACAATCATTTGGCAGTTTGTTCCATTCATTTATCACCCTCTGTGAGAAAGAGTACTTTCTCATGTCCAACCTACACTGCTCCTTAACTAATGCTGCTTTGTGTCCTCTGGTTCTACTGCCTTCTTTAAGTTTGAAGAACATATTCCTATCAACATCCTCATAACCGTTTACTATTTTAAACACTTCTATTTGGTCTCTTCTTAGTCTCCTGGTCTCTAGTGTTGTCAAACCACATTGTAATAAGCGACTTTCGTAACTAAGGTCTCTTAATTCTGGAATCATCTTAGTTGCTCTTCGTTGTATTCTTTCTAGCTTATCTATGTCTTTTTTACGATATGGCCTCCATGCTTGAATACAATATTCCAAATGTGGTATAACTATTGCTTTGTACAGGGGTACAATTAGATGTTTCTCCTTATACGTGATAGTTCTCCTAATTAGCCCTAGAATTTGATTTCCTTTCGAAGCAGCAATCCCACATTGCTCTGAAACTTCCATGTCAGCATTAAATGTTACTCCTAAATCCTTTTCTTGTGTGGTTCTACCTAGTACAGCATCCCCCATTTTATATTCCTCGTCCATATTTCCATGTCCTATATGTATACATTTACACTTCCCAAAATTGAATAACATTTGCCATTTTTCTGACCATTTAACTAATTTTTCTAGATCATCCTGTAAACTTTGT
Source organism: Lamellibrachia columna (assembly GCA_963662155.1). Lineage (NCBI taxonomy): Eukaryota > Metazoa > Annelida > Polychaeta > Sabellida > Siboglinidae > Lamellibrachia > Lamellibrachia columna. The sequence continues at coordinate 48,609,400 of OY759261.1, forward strand.
TTATGTGTATCATTAGTAACCTTTCTGAATACTTTTGTGTCATCTGCAAATTTGAGTACTTTGCTAGATATGTCATCCTCCAAATCCTTTATATATATATATATATATATATATATATATATATATATATATATATATATATATATATATATATATATATATATATATATATATATATATATATATATATATATATTAACAACAGTATAGGGCCTAACACTGATCCCTGTGATACCCCACTCAAAACAGATTTCCAGTTTGAAATCTTACCATCTACTATTACTCTCTGTCTTCTGTGTGTAAGCCACTTTTCTATCCAGTTGATTACAATCTTTGATGTGGCACTTTATCGAAAGCTTTCTGAAAATCTAAGTAGACAACATCCACTGGTGACCCGTCATCTACCCACTTTGTAATTTCTTCTAAAAATCATAAGAGATTGGTTAGACATGACCTTGCTTTTAGGAATCCATGTTGAGATGTATTTATTAATTTATGTTTTATGAGGAATTCCACCATGTGGTCTCTAATTAATGTTTCGAGTAATTTACATACAACTGATGTTAAACTCACTGGTCTGTAATTTTCTGGCTTCTTCCTCGATCCCTTCTTAAATAGCGGCGTAATGTTTGCTTCTTTCCATTCTGAAGGAACTATTCCTTCTTCTAGTGACAAGTTAAATAAGTTTGCAAGTGGTGTACTAATTTGATCAACAATTTCCTTTAGCAGTTTTGGTGGTATCCCATCAACTCCAGGTGATTTATTATCTTTCATCTTCTTAATTTTCTTTGCTATCATTTCAGGAGTTACAAATAACTGCCCTAAATGTTCTGATTTATTGCCCTCAAATTTAGTCAATGGAACTGGAAGTGAGCTGATATCTTCTGTGGTAAAAACTGAGCTAAAATACTAATTCAGGACCTCTGCCATTTGGAACCCATCTGAAATTATGTTTCCATTGTTGTTTTCCAGTGGTCCGACCTTATCTCGAACTTTCTGTTTACTCCTTACATAAGCATATCAACTCTTGCTGTCATTTTTTATATTACCTGCCAATTTTTTTTCAAAGGTTCTTTTAGATTTTCTAATTTCAGTTGTAGCTAGGTTAAGTGCCTCTTTATAGTTTGTGTAGTCTTCTACATTTCCAGTGTGTTTATAGACCTTCCACAGCATCTGTTTGTGAGCAATTTTTCTAATAGCTTCTTTTGACAGGTGTTTTTTCCTGGATCTTTTCCCTTGTTTTCTTAATGGAATAAATTTCTCAATAATGCCCTCAATCTCATATTTTAAACAAGTCCAGCATTCTGTTGCTGTCTTGTTCTTCAGCAAGTTATTCCAATCTATATTTGCTAGATATGTTCTCATCACTTTATATTTGCCTTTGTTGAAGTTCCTCCTCCATTGTTTTTTATATGTATTCCCTGTTTTTACTTTTATATTAAAATGGATTTGGTTATGGTCACTTGAACCCAAAGGTTCGTGTACTTTAACGTTGTCAACTAATTCATTTTGAGAAGACAAAATTAAATCTAACACATTCCCACCTCTGGTTGGTTCCAAGACATGTTGAGTAAAGAAACAATCCTGTGTTAGAAGTAGAAACTGATGGTCGTCACCTCCAGCACTCTCTAATGATTCCCATTGTATATGGCCATGGTTAAAATCACCCATTATAACACATTCTCCCTTGCTCACCTCCCTTATCTCCTTACAAGGAGACGCCAATGGCCTAACTGAGGCTTCGACTACCGTAAAAAAGAATAACATTGTGTAATTTCTTGGAAAAAAATATATTGAATGCTTGTGTTGAGTATTACTGACACAGGCTCTCGGGCTGCGGCAGGCTCGCCAGATGAGGTTGCGACTACATCCCCTTCGACAGGAAATTTGCCACCAATAGTTGATGTCACTTCATACGAAACTAACGCTTTCATTGGATTCGTCGAAACTGTCACAATCGCTTCTATGGAACTAGAACCGACCACTGCTCCGGCGTCGACGTATTCGTCACCAGCGAACCTCGCAACGTCACCTGGAGTCGACCAGTCTGCGATTTAGCATCGGTGATATAGATGTAATGATACCATGATATATGAGACTGGAATAAGAATGCGGCTGAAGTACTTATCGGTATCTCTTACAAACTAAATATACAACATTTTATTTATTTTGAAGATTATTTCATATATTTGAATTCTTTATCTGAATGCCGGAGTAATCGTTGTATTGTGATACAACGTAAACATTGCTATCGTGAACCATGTCCAGTGTGCGAAGTGCGTGAACAATGTCTAGTGTGTTAAGTGCGTGAACCATGTCCAATGTGTTAAGTGCGTGAACCAGGTCCAGTGTGTTAAGTGCGTGAACCATATCCAGTGTGTTAAGCGCGTGAACCATGTCCAGTGTGTTAAGTGCGTGAACCATGTCCAGTGTGCTATGCGCGTGAACCATGTCCAGAGTGTTAAGTACGTGAACCAGGTCCAGTGTGTTAAGTGCGTGAACCATATCCAGTGTATTAAGCGCGTGAACCAGGTCCAGTGTGTTAAGTGCGTGAACCATGTCCAGTGTGCTAAGTGCGTGAACCATGTCCAGAGTGTTAAGTGCGTGACCCATGTCCAGTGATTATGATCGTGATGGTGATAGTGATTATGAATATAAATATGAATATGATCATGATTATCACTATTATTGTTATTATTATCATCATTGGTGTCATCATCATTATTCGATTATTAATACTTTGTGTCAGCAAGTAGGAAACGATATTATGGTACTGCAATCTAGCATCTGGATCTGGATAGGGATAATTACTCAGCAAAGTCCGTCTAGGCTATTGCACTGAGCGTTTATTTAAGAGTGTCCTTCTCTTGAATTAGAGAGTCCATCACAAGATTGTTTCCATTTCCCTGTGTGGGATCTTTTACTTCCCCTGACACAGACACCAGATAGAAGGAACCAACAGCTTTCAATGTCTCTTCCGAAAGACAAAGGCAATGGGGCGGTGAACGAGGTTGCCCAAGCTTCGAAACGGCTCAGGTGTAATCGAACTACCGTCCTCTCGGTCGACAGGCGGGTGCTCTAACCATTACACCACCGATATAGCAGCAATGATACCATGCAATATGAGATGGCTGGAATAAGAATGTGGCTGAAGTACTTATCGGTATCTCTCGAAAATTGGTGATACAATTATTTCATTTCTGAGTTCCTGTGTAATCGTCGTATTGTGACACAAGGAAACATCGCTATCGTGAATCATTACCACTGGCGCTGTGACTCGTTGTGACCAAAATGACATGGCAACAATGAGTAGTTCGGGCGGTCAAGTTATCTTATTTTTGTTTCTGACAAAACGCGTTCTATTGGCTAATAAATCCTAATGAATGTTGATAAGACAAATATGGTCAATGCTATCTATTATATGATTCTCATAGGCAAACCCATTATTGCAATTCACCCGGTAACCTGCTTTAGATGGATGTGCCTCATTAAATATTATGTCCTATCTAATAAATCACTGCATTTTTGGTCAAATAAATGCTATCAGATTACGACCTTAATCGCAGTGGTCAGACATGCATAATCAGAGTATGTTATATCTCAATAACATAATTATGATGTCCGTTGCACAGTCCACAATATCAACTGCGTATTCTATTGTAAGCGCCATCTATAGTCCGATTTGATACTGTTTCGATTAATTGGAAATATGTGCAGTCAACGATATAGATTACACCGTGATTGCAAACAACGTTTGATTGTACACGATAAGCTTGACTGTGCTCACATGACATTGAACTGAATCTGCCTTACCCCTTTGTTTTGGTTCGCAGCTGAGCTTGGGTTTCCCGAAGATTTTAGTGCAATAGAAGTGTACTATATATTGTATTATGTCGTTTTTACTGTATCTTAACAATCGGTCTGAGTTGATAGATATGATAGACGAAACGAGAAAAAAAGAATGAATCAACGTAATTACTCCGTTTCCCCTTGCCATTGGTTCCCATGGGAGTCTGTCTGTTTGTCTATCTGTCTCTCTGTACATTTCTGTCTGTCTGTCTGTCTTTATCGTTCTGTCTGTCTGTCTGTCTATAACTTTCTGTCTCTCTGTATGTCTGTGTATGTGTATGTGTATGTGTATGTGTATGTGTATGTGTATGTGTATGTGTATGTGTATGTGTATGTGTATGTGTATGTATGTATGTATGTATGTATGTATGTATGTATATATGTATGTATATATGTATGTATGTATGTATGTATGTATGTATGTATGTATGTATGTATGTATGTATGTATGTATGCATGCATGCATGTATGTATGTATGTATGTATGAACGTATGTATGTATGCTTGCATGTATGCATGCATGTATGTATGTATGTATGTATGTATGTATGCGATTGATAAAGTATTTGTATGTGTATGTGTAAGTGTATGTGTATGTGTATGTGTATGTGTATGTGTGTATGTGTGGGTACGTACACACGTCCGCCCGTCCGTCCGTCCGTCCGTCCGTCCGTCCGTCCGTCCGTCCGTCCGTCCGTCCGTCCGTCCGTCCGCCCGCCCGCCCGCCCGCCCGCCCGCCCGCCCGCCCGCCCGCCCGCCCGCCCGCCCGCCCGCCCGCCCGCCCGCCCGCCCGCCCGCCCGCCCGCCCGCCCGCCCGCCCGCCCGCCCGCCCGCCCGCCCGCCCGCCCGCCCGCCCGCCCGCCCGCCCGCCCGCCCGCCCGCCCGCCCGCCCGCCCGCCCGCCCGCCCGCCCGCCCGCCCGCCCGCCCGCCCGCCCGCCCGCCCGCCCGCCCGCCCGCCCGCCCGCCCGCCCGCCCGCCCGCCCGCCCGCCGTCTTTAGCAATACGGAAAAGCGTATTCCGAAAGGGGCCAAAACTCAGCCAGCTTCACACCTTTTCCAATGGCGAAGTGTGTACACAGCACACACCACTGCTGGCGTATTCTTGTGGACAGCTGGAATGAGAATACGGATATTGGGAGGATATCCAACTTTCTTGAGGAGAGTAAAGAATGCTTCTCTATTTACATAGACGAGCCAGTATATGAGACCCACAACGCCCTTAGAGAGTGGCATATATCATAAATCAAAAGTAATCTGAGCAATAGTTTTGGTTGAAGAGAACTTCGTAAACATCACGTGGTTTGAAAAAAAGGTCTATCTTAGTCACACGGATCTGTTTACGAGATAGCGTTCGGTCAACCGTAGCCGCTTAAATGGAAATCGGTGAGGGTGACATTCAGTCTGTTGTAGACATTGACAATGTTTGTCTGTGCTGGCTCCGCAACAGAGCCACGCTAAGAATAACCGCCAAATGTAATGTGGAAACGATTGCAAATGTGTACACTTTGTTCAGCTTCGTCCTTGGGTGAGATTCACAACGATACCATGACAAGGAATAGTAGCTGTGAAATCTAACATCGCGCAATTATAATTCGGAAATTACAGGTCTCAAATAAGGTTTCATATATTAGGCGTAAGTCTTAGTACACAGCTCGCGCATTGGTTTCTATGATCAACCAACTGTTCATTTGTTGTACGCTTTAATCATTACGATGTTGTCGCGAGCTTCTTAAACTGTTCAACAGATAACGCCTCGACTGTTGTTGGCCTCAACATCACCTTGATACTCTTCAACAGTCTGTTTTAATTCAACAAAGTCTACTTGTTTACATAAGCATTATTAACAAATGGCCTTCACATTTTCACATATTGAACAAAACAAGAACGTTGACAAGAAGTACTGTGCAATGTCCTTCATTGGTCGTCACTGGGCGCCCATACCTCTGTACAAATGTTCACTCAGATGCTACGTATGCGTATATGTCAACATATGCATTTGAGACATTGGGTATGCAATGCGCTTCCTTTTTTTCACTCTAAAAATTAAACATTTGTCAAACTTAATATTGCATCGCAGCAATCAGAAAAACACAAATGTTGACATTGAACGACACTGTTTGTTATGCCGAAAGTGTCTAATGTTGAGCTCGAACGTACTTTGGGCCTTCTGGAGGCCGGACAGTCTGTAGTAGAGGTTGCGTGTGTCTTTGGGTGCAGTAAATAGACTATTCACAGTCTGAGGACACATGTGTCTAGATAAATTGGTCAGTGACCGATTTCCTAAGGTCATAGTGACCTGCTGTTACGTCACGTGGAGAAGACCGACAAATCAGACTGCAGCGTCTGCGTGATTAGTTTGCGACTGCAATCTCGTCCAGTGAGCAAGTCTTTAGAGGACGGTGACAGTGGAAATCTTCGAAATTGTCTGCACTTGGCAGGAATTCGTTATGTTGGACCCATTCTAAAACCTGTGCACCGTTGTCAGTGACATGTCACGTGTGAAATGTGTTCTGAACCCCACCTAGACATTCTGACCCATGATTGTTCAGTACATGAATATGTACAATAGTCATCGCATCTAACCTTCGTGCTGCATGATCAGGACACAATATACCTACATGTCAGGTGTCTTGTTCTGCTCAGTGTTTACCGACTTGGCACATTACCCGTCATGCTCTGGGGTTGCTCTGGTATCTGTTTATCACGTCTATGTACAATCATTGTGTGTCTACCGTCATATTAGTAACCTGCACCGTTCAAAGGAATGTATAATTTCCCGACTGTCACAGTGTGCGCGCGTGTTCTTGTGTCGCGCTATATAAGCGATTGTATCTGTAACGACGAACCGAGTTGGCCGCAGTGTGCGATCAAGTCGGTGCCAATTGATACGCCTATTCTCTGAATGTAGTTGATTGAAATCACATGAACGCGCTACTTTTATATCACCCTATATATTGACGATCAAGCTTATATTAAAGGTGACTCCTTAATTCGATTTGTTTCGCTGGGCCCAGACGACATGTTGCGAAAAATGGCAATTGTGGTATCTATGCACTGTAACATAAATCTATCCACACTTTCGCACAATTACCCGATATAACGACACAAATCAATTCTATCGATAACTTTTTTCAAAAGTACGCACTCTTTAATTAAACATTCTGCGCCTGTTACTTGAGTTACATAACACATGTTAACATCACCAAACCTGAACGGCGGTGGCCTAAATTATCGATTGAAGAAAGAGTTATGTGGGTTACTACAATTCGACGGTATTTGTTCTCACTTCTGACATTTAAACAGTGGTGATGAGGTGTCGACCTTCTTGCGACAGCTCGTACCCGGGGACAATTCCTCTTCATCCATTTTGTCATTCGTCTGCATGATTAATACGACATGGCAATATGACATTTGGGAATTGAATGGACTAAACGATTGGTGAAGTAAATGGAGCTACTTGTCCACTGTCCACATACGTTTGGTTATTACGAATTAGCCGCCGAAATGTGTGCGATACATGTTTGAAACTTTACTATGAGTTATGTCACACGTGTCACTTTATTTCACGCGGACATCGGTAAGGTTTACATTACCCAGCTGTGCCGATTCCAGTAAAACAGGACCAGTAAGTCCTTACAGTATTCCAATGGCAGTTTGTGTGGGACATGAACCGATAAATATTATAACAAGAAAACTTACGGTCGATTACCATATCAACAGCATAGCATGCGACTGTAATTAGTACATTGGGTTCACAACATAGGTGCACAATGGGTGACATTCTGATAAATATTATAACAAGAAAACATACGTATGTTCTTAATGTTAACGTTTGGTTCTTACGTAGTGCTTTTTCTCCAATCTACAACAATTCTAGACATTTTACCAACCTGGCATACTTCTAATCTATAACAATATCTAAGTTGCAATTGTTGCGTAATAATATATTCCTTCACATATTGCCAACACGTTCTAGCCTTATTAATAGCATCGAACGACAGCATGATAATTCGACTGTAAGTCATCTCGATTGACAGTGGAATCTTAGTCACTGGGTTCCGGTCCTACACACTTGGAGAAGTCAAACGTTCGTGTATTTTAATGGTGTTTCGAGTAATGACAAAGAACCTGTTAAACCGTTTCATATCAAAGGCTCAAGTGTGATTAATGTTGTCGACATTTTTTTAAACCTTTTTTATATTAATGTATCCCATAATCATTTAACCGTCTTACCCATTTCACGCCAAGCCAGTAAACTGATTCACGCGGAGACGTATTAGAAGTTGTATCCTTTTAGTGTCTGAACAAATATTCACCAACACGGGTTGTGATAATGAACCAATGATAAAAATGTGTCTGCACAATTAGTATATTTCGTACATTGAAAATTACATTTTATTTTCCCACAATGGAAACAAACGCTTGCTTAATGCCAAACGCCATTACATGAGAGACGGCCATTGCGCAATAGGAAAGATAATCTCATTATTATGTAAGCTTTGTGATGCGTGCTAATATATCACGTGGGTGGCCTTCAATAAAATATGGTAAGGTCGATGCACAATTTGAAAGTTTTCCTTAGGGGGCCCCCTGCCCCAGGTTACCCTTACTACCTTTCCCTCTTTTAGAGTCATAACAGAATCAGAATCTTAAAAAAGGTTCTTTTCAAAATTTCCTTTTCCCTTTTTTCATTTCCAGTTGGATTCCACATACAATTTGTGTTGTTTAGTTTTGGTAAAATCTTCGGACAAATGATTCAATCATTATCGACTGGGCACCGTCGAAATTCGGCGAAAATGGGTAAAACTGGCTTCGCCTTTATGACATAAGGATTGTCACATTTTGGCGCAAGTTACCCGATCTAACAACCACAGTCAATTCTGTTGATGAACCCGGTTCACGATGGGGTAAATTAATCGAGGGACTTAACTTGGGGAATGTGAGGCTCACGTCTGGTGCTGGAGTCGTCCAGCAGGATGATCTCGTGTAGATACTGCGGCGGACTGCGGTGGACCACGCTATGGACAGTGCGCAGAATCGGACTCCAAGCCTCGTTGTAGTAGATGATGATGACGCTGACAGTCGTAAGATCCTTCGGGTAGACCTTCGTGCGACATCTAGGAGAGGATGATCGCCTTTATATACACAGAACGTGGCTACTCCGTCACAACACCGCATGAAGTAGTTGGGGTTATTCTGGCTACGCTATGCCCCGAACCCCGTTTCTAAATTGGGAAGGTTTTGAAACTGAAAATATCTTAAAAATTAAGATTATGTTGAAGAATATAGCCAGGCTATTAATTACAACCCAGTCCGGGAGGGTAATTAAGCGTTTTTCAAATATCATCATAGTATAGATGTATTGGGTTTTTCAAACATTAGCATAATATAGATGTATTGGATTCTGATAAATATGCTAAACTGAATTCGCACATCTGAGGAATGATCACGTAATTACAAGGGAATCCAGACTTATGGTACCTATGGACTTATGGACTTATGTGAGGTAAATAGGCACATCATTTTTATGGCAATCTTATGTCTCGCAATTTTAGACTCGAGCAAGTTAAATAAGTACATAATTTAGGTTATGAATTCCATTACCCTGTTAGTTATATGTCCACGTTGTGGTCAACGTAGGTTTAAAGGTAAAGTTCCTCATATTATTTTTCCTCAAAAAACCAGCCTACTCTAACATCTTGGGAACCCAAATGTGCTTAACATTAACTTCAATTGTTTGCATATAATTTGACCTTTATCTAATCAATTTGAATGTCTCGGTTAGAATATCACGTTTACATCGCATGCTGAGGAGAACGCAATTTCACTGGTGTTATTGATATGCCCATCGATCCCGTGAACACTTGACGCCGATCAACTTTATCCACGGTTATTGGACATTTCGATAGCTGTTCGTGAATGTACGGAATAGCAAGGTCGATATTCATAGACAGATATAACGGTAGTTATTCTTTAAAAAACGTGGTTCGTTGTGTCATGTCCCCTTTGCTTAAAGTTTTTGATTGTTCCGTAGTTTTCCGTTGCGCCACTACACGGTAGAATGGTAAACTAATGGGTGACTAGGCTTGCCCTACATTGGCCCCCCCTGGTTTCCCTCTGTGCGAGATCGTAGGCACGCCACTGACTTCACCCGACTGTAAGAAGCTTTCTAATTTTAGCCAAATATTTTATTTGCACTTTTTTGTTTTAACAATATTTTCTTACGGGCATACACCTATTGCGTGCACACTTTATATACAACTTTCACGTAGGTAATACGATCATACAAGACAGAGGCGCCATCTAGCGAGTGAGGAGTTACCTACGCGAGACTGCGGGAGTCGACGAGCGCCCTCTCGAGTGAAACCTTATCGCTAGCCACGATGTTCATCCCTTCCTTCTCGTGTAGTTCCTTAGCCCGATTCTGCTCCTCCGCTGTCAGTGGAACTGGGGCGTCGTTTTCTCCCGGACCCTTCCTCTCTCCCTGCTTCCTCTGGTAGTCATAGTAACGCTTCAGCCGCATGTCCATGACGTCATCCCGCATCCTCGCGTTGGTGCTTCGGCCACTGAACAAGTCCAGTTTGTAGAGGACGAACAGTAGGAAGAGACCCGCGGCCACTTATCAAGTCTGGGTGCGAGAAGTCCTGGGCTGAGGTCCAGGCAGATAGTTTTAGTTTTGAGTGTATGGGATGTACGAAGATGAAGGAACTAGAGGTGGAGTTGGAAGAGCTGAGGCTGCTCGTTGTGGCAATGGTGGGAAGGGAACAGGGGGGTTGTGCCAGTAGTTCCGGTGGGGGAACAGTAGATGATAAAGTGGGGAAAGACACAAGATATGCTAGGGAGAGCTCACCGCAGCCTGGGAGGAAGCTGAGAGGGAAGGTGACAGGTCGTAGGGAGACAGGACGTAAGGAGACGGGAAGGAAAGGAACGGGAGGGAAGACAACCGGAGCGAAGGAGAGGGGAGTAGGGGAGACAGGAGGGAAGGAGAAGGGAATGGGGGAGACAGGAGGGAAGGAGAAGGGAGTGGGGGAGACGGGAGGGAAAACAACCGGAGTGAAGGAGAGGGAAGTGGGAGAGACAAGAGCAAAGGAGTGGGAAGTGGGGGAGACAGGAGCGAAGGAGACACGAGGGAAGGGGTCAGGACAGAATGTGATGGAGGGGATCGAACGGAAGAGTTATTCTGCAGCAGTGATAGAGGGGGTGAGGAAGAGAGCGAGGGTGTTTGTGGGGGATTCGATAGTTAGGAAGACCGACAGAGTCTTAAACAAGGGAGATGATGTGGTGGTCTGCTTGCCTGGAGCCAAAATACAGGCGATAACTGAGAGGGTAAAAAACATCGTGGGCTCGGGTAAGGGTGGATCTGTTTTAGTACACGTAGGGACAAATAACGTAGAGAGGGAGGGTACAACTGCCATAGTTAGGAAATATAGGCAGTTGGTCAGAACACTAAAACAGACGCGGGTTGAGCAGGTAATACTGTCAGGGATTTTACCTGTAATGGGCAGGAGGGGTCACAAATATCGAAATTGTCGGGGGATGGCAATTAACATGTTAGTCCAGAAGTTATGTAGGGAAGAGGAAGTTGGATTTGTGGATTTATGGGGAAGTTTTGTTGGGAGGGCTGATATGTACATGAAGGATGGGCTTCATTTAAGTGGAAAGGGGGCGGCAGTATTCGCGGACAAACTTTCAGCAGCAGTAGATAGTGACTTGGGTACAATGACAAATATTTTTGGAAGTAAACATTCTTAAAACTAGAAGTGCAGGGGGGTTACCTAGATGTGTCTCAAGCAGAACAAGAGGCCACTAGCACAGATAAACCAATGTCAAATCATCCGAAAAACATCTCTGAAAAAGGTTATAGATGCGTATGTTTAAATGCAAGGAGCATAGTAAATAAGAAAAACGAATTAAACATTATGGTAGAAGATATTGACCCTCACATAATTGGTATAACTGAATCATGGGCCAACATAGATATAACAGATGCTGAATTAGGACTGACAGGATATGTAATGTTTAGGAAAGATCGAATAGGAAGAAGGGGCGGGGGAGTTATTTTATATGTCAAAGAATCTATTCAGGCTGATGAAATAAAACTAGAAAGGGAAGCAGATTGCGATGAAGCTGTTTGGTGCAAAATTGTTTCAGGAAATTCAAAATTAACTATTGGATTAGTTTACCGAAGTCCAAACATAAACGAAGAGGACAACACAAAAATAAAAAACGCTATAAAGGAAGTTAGTAAAGGGGAATGTATCATAATGGGAGATTTTAACCATGGACACATACAATGGAATTCTCTAGAGAGCACAGGGATTGAGGACCAACAATTTCTATTTTTAATCCAGGATAGCTTTCTTACTCAGCACGTACTAGAACCAACCAGGGGAGAAAATGTATTAGATATAGTTTTGTCATCACAAAAAGAATTAGTGGACAATGTAAAAATATTTGAACCATTGGGTAATAGTGACCATAATCAAATACATTTTGACATCAATGTAAAATCAGAAAGTAAAAATAAGAAAACGTACAAGAGAAACTTCCACAAAGGTAACTACAAAGATATGAGAAAATACTTAGCAAAGCTAGATTGGAATAACATGCTGATGAATAAGACCGCAATTGAATGTTGGAATATTCTAAAATATGAAATTGAGAGTATCATCGATAAATTTGTTCCCTTCCAAAAACAAGGAAAACAGTGTAGAAAGAAACACTTGTCAAAAGAGGCTATTAGAAAAATAATGCTAAAACAAACTATGTGGAGGGTTTATAGGCGTACCAGAAAGGACGAAGACTATGCAAAATACAAAGAGGCACTTAATGCAGCTACAACTGAAATCAGACAATCTAAAAGAAGCTATGAGCAAAAACTAGCATGTAACATAAAAAATGACAGCAAGAGTTTTTATGCATATGTCAGGAGTAAACAAAACGTACAAGGCAAGGTTGGACCTCTAGAAGACAGTGCTGGAAATATAATATCACAGGGGTTTTTAATGGCGGAAGACCTAAATGGTTACTTCAGTTCAGTGTTTACCAAAGAAGATATTAGTTCATTACCAGTTGCTGATGCTAAATTTCAGGGGGCTAAATCTGACTATTTAGGTCCGTTAGTTGTAACTCCAGAATTGGTAGCTAAGAAAATAAAGGCAATGAAGGATAACAAATCACCGGGAGTGGATGGGATTCCTCCAAAATTACTAATGGAAACAGTAGAACAAATCAGTATACCACTTGCAAGAGTATTCAACTTGTCATTAAAAGAGGGAGTTGTTCCGTTTGAATGGAAAGAAGCAAACATCATACCATTATTTAAAAAGGGTTCGAGAAATAAGTCAGAGAATTACAGACCAGTGAGTTTAACGTCAGTGATTTGTAAATTATTAGAAAGGTTAATTAAAGACCATATGGTGGAATTCCTCGTTAAGCATAAATTATTAAATTCATCTCAACATGGATTCCTTAAAGCGAGGTCATGCTTAACAAATATGTTATGTTTTTTGGAAGAAATCACTAAGTGGATAGACGTGGGATCGCCAGTAGATATTATCTACTTAGATTTTCAGAAAGCTTTTGACAAAGTGCCACATCAAAGATTACTACTTAAATTAAAAGCCCATGGTATCGGGGATAGCATAACTGACTGGATAGAACAATGGCTGACTGACAGAAGACAACGAGTTGTAGTAGATGGAGAAGTTTCAAATTGGAAATCGGTTTTGAGTGGGGTACCTCAAGGATCAGTATTAGGACCTATATTATTCTTAATTTATATCAATGACTTGGACGACAGTATAACAAGTAACGTACTGAAATTTGCGGATGACACAAAACTGTTTAGAAAGGTTAATACTGATGGTGGTAAACAACATTTACAAAACGATCTAGACAGATTAGTGATATGGTCTGAGAAATGGCAGATGTTGTTCAATTTTGGGAAATGTAAATGCCTACATACAGGACATAGGAACTTGAATGTAAACTATAAAATGGGAGATACTGTTCTGGGTACTACTGTAAAAGAAAAGGACTTAGGAGTTACAATAAGCGCTGATATGAAAGTTTCAGAGCAGTGTGGTATTGCAGCTTCAAAGGGTAATCAAATTCTTGGATTGATTAGAAGAAACATAACATAGTATGTTATGTTTCTTCTAATCAATCCAACAATTGTATTACAAGGGAATAAAGTTAATTATACCTCTTTATAAAGCAATAGTTAGACCTCATTTAGAATACTGTATACAAGCATGGAGACCATATCGTAAGAAGGATATAGATACGCTTGAACGCATACAAAGGAGAGCAACTAAAATGATTCCAGAACTGAGAGACCTTAGTTATGAAGAACGCCTGAACGAATGTGGTTTAACAACTCTAGAGACAAGGAGGTTAAGAGGAGATCAGATTGAAGTTTTTAAGATATTGAATGGGTATGAAAATATTGATAGAAATATGTTTTTCTCACTCAAGAAGGATAGCAGAACTAGAGGACATGAGGTAAAATTAGTAAAGGATCAATGTAGATTGGACATCAGGAAGCACTCGTTCTCACAGAGGACAATAAATGAATGGAACAAATTGTCTACAGATTGTGTAACTGCTAGCAGCGTGAATATGTTTAAAAACAAGGTTGACACATATCTCAGGAGGGCGGGCTATAAGTAGATGAACATTGTTGGACTCTCGATAAGCCAATGGCTTCCTTGTCCACTTGCCATCTGGGCCTTTGGCTTGGATGGCAAATCTTGTTAAATCTTGTTAAATCACTTGTTTGAGGCGGGTTCTCCGTCGTCGCAAGAGCCAATGTATCTCGCACGCACCTTCGACCAAAACAACACTCGAGTAAACAATCACGGGTGTCTATCTCCGCAAAAAAAGTCACCAGAAAGTTCACTTAGTTATATCCACAGTTACACTGTTGACACTGCCTCGAATCGTCACACAGCATTGGTATCCACCGCGACAACTAAAACGGTCGTTTGTTTAACGCCTACCACAAGAGGGCGCCACTGCGAGGTTGATACTTTGTACGCTTGATCGGTGCACAAAGCTACACAGTAGCACATGCTTCCGGGTTGAACATCGACGGCGTAATGTGACGGATCCCCGACATTTTCCAAGTCAACAAATCGTCCAGGCTGCATATATCGCTTGTTTCTTATACTTGGGCGATATTATAGCAGCGTGTGCTTTTAAATAGAACACTACAAACGCCGTGACGTCGCTTGTGACTTTGTGACGTCGCCTGCCTACACCGAGCGCACTTGGCAACACATACCGCCCTGCGACCTCAATACGACGTGTCGACGAGACAGCCCCCATTCACGTGTAATCCTTGCTCGATTAACTGTCACATAATCCCAGCGATCTGGCCGCTGACACGTGTCAACTATTCGAGCACTCGGCCACTTGCGTGCCTTGTCGTGTCACTGCATTGAATACTAACCCTTTACTCGTTGCTCCAGTAAACAATACACACGCAGCTGTTTCGTACAGGTAAACGGCTATCGGTCGCTGATCTGCGAATGTGTGGTCGTATCTTTGAATATAGGTAAATCTCAGGATACTAGTAGCATTCTAGTAGCCGCCTGTTGACATATATAGCTACACCTCTACTACAGGCGACACTAAATTACACCGCAACGGCAGCAGTGAGGCCCGGTGCATCCAGGCGTGACGAAACGAATTGTCGTCCCGCATGACTGGATTACGTTGTCGCTACAGCGATTGATAAAGTATAGCGTGCGTCGTTAAAACGCTATGAAGTATGGCAGGCCGTTAGGGCCATAAACGCGAAGATAGTTACGCGTTGAATTAGATAGTAACGCGTTGATATATCAACCAATGACAACGCGAAGATAGTTACGCGTTGATATATCAACCAATAAAAACGCGAAGATAGTTACGCGTTGAATTAAATAGTAACGCGTTGATATGCCAACCAATGAAAACGCGAAGATAGTTACGCGTTGATATACCAACCAATGAAAACGCGAAGATAGTTACGCGTTGAATTAAATAGTAACGCGTTGATATATCAACCAATGACAACGCGAAGATAGTTACGCGTTGAATTAAATAGTAACGCGTTGATATACCAACCAATGAAAACGCGAAGATAGTTACGCGTTGAATTAAATAGTAACGCGTTGATATATCAACCAATGACAACGCGAAGATAGTTACGCGTTGAATTAAATAGTAACGCGTTGATATATCAACCAATGACAACGCGAAGATAGTTACGCGTTGAATTAAATAGTAACGCGTTGATATATCAACCAATGGCAACTCGTTTAGCTACGCATCAGATGGTGAACCAATGCAACTTAGTCTTAGTTACGTATCATGAACAACAAACGGCGGTAATTTACAGTAATAGGACTATATGTACGTACGAAAATAGCTATACGCTGGCCACATCCCGTTCAACGTACATTAAGAAATG
This sequence comes from Lamellibrachia columna, assembly GCA_963662155.1. Classification (NCBI taxonomy): domain Eukaryota; kingdom Metazoa; phylum Annelida; class Polychaeta; order Sabellida; family Siboglinidae; genus Lamellibrachia; species Lamellibrachia columna. The sequence goes on from OY759261.1 coordinate 48,625,706, forward strand.
CCCCCTCGTCGCATCCAAGGAGCACAAGAGCGCATAGAGAGAAATTCTAATTCGGCGTTATTCCTGACAAGATTTAAACGTACAGTCGATGACTGCCTCCGCCTTGCCACAACCGACCACCTCCCGGCTTCAACTCGAGCAGCATGCATAACACGGTAGGTATCAATGGCTTCATTAATCCTTTTGTCAAGTTTCCGCATACCGTTTCGTTTTGGGGAACCAATTGGCCGTATAACACTGTAACTTAGACCGTTTGTTTTAAATGCGATCACTCAAAAATGCAAACGTCAGATGCACAAAATCAGACAATTAATGGTCTCGGTTACTACTTTTACACCACAGCTACACTGTTGTTTTTTGGTCAATGTCTTGTCAGTTATGTAGATAAATGAAAATGCTAATAATAAGGCAATATAAATGTCATAATGTAATTACTAATGCAATGTAGAATCTATTAATATATATTCCTAAATGTAAGTTGTTCTCTTAAAGATTGGAAGCACTAGAGAGGCATACAAGAAGGGCAAACGGAACATTGCTACAAGAGAATGCTGCCCAGCAATTACTGGAGTTGCTGAGGCCAATTATAGGAGAGTTTAAGAAAGGAAATGGTGAAGACCAAGGTAAGACAGCAAATTAAGTTAATTTTAATATCGTACACAAACTACTCAATGTGCATTGCATGGCCTCACAGACTTAAATGCTATGCATATTGTTTCGTGAATTGAAACAGCACAAAATTGCTAAAGAAACTACTTTGCCATTAGAGCCGGAGCGATACATGGGTGTTACCTTGTCCACGTGATAAATAAACGTGTTTTACTGTTGTTGTATCATTCTAGTCAGTGCAGTCTGTATCGCGATATGTATCGTATCGTGAACTCTGTATAGCTATACGTATCGTATCGTGAAGCATTGTATTGTTCCGGAAGTAACTGCTATGTAAGCTCACTTCCATATCAACCGTATCATCACACTCATTATTTCAAGTGGTTGCATGGTAATCTGCTGTTATGCTTGTATGTTGCAGTGCGGCGCGGTTACCATTCTGAACGGACGGAGGCACCAAGATCAACGCGAGGTGCCCCAAGATTTGCCATCACTAATCAACAGCTTAGTTTCTTGGTCCAATGTGGGTTTACTGCACCACGCATGAGTCAGCTGCTTTGCGTCTCTTTAAGGACTGTTAAACGGAGGTTAAGGTAACTAATATTAGTTTCACTATATCCTTAATTTGTTTCCGATATGTATTTCCAAGAATCATCTGTATTTGTGGTAGTTGTTTAAGCTTAACTTAATGTCATATTCAGAGTCATTTTGTTTAGTATTTGAAATTACATTATTATCTAGCAGTGAATCTGTTTCAAAATAACTACTGCCAAAACCTACTCCCTACTGCATATGGTATTTCTGACTTATATTTGTATAAAAAGCACATATATCAGTTCATGTCACACTGGATAATAATAATATATACACCTTTGAGAAAAACAAAATGCATGGGTATATCCTTATTATTATTTTTTTTAAAGAAATAGCTGGTCTTAGCAAAATTAGTAATTTCACTTTAAAATGCTGCATGACCAGTCAATAAATGTTTTGTTATTGGAAATGCAGTGTGAAACCTTTAAGAACTCACTGATTTTATGCGCCGGTCATTGTTTTATGTCTAAAGTAATAGGTGGCATTTGAACAATGTGTCATGCTTCTTACTTAGTCCTTCATTCAACTTATAATTGTGTGGTTCTGTGACTTGTGTACTACATAATTATGATGTCAATATAAAAAAAGTTGTAAATAAATTTCAGAACATTTGGCTTGAGCCTCAGGGGAGGATTCACTCGCATGTCTGATGATGAGCTAGACCGAACCGTGAAGAACTGCATTGGTGAGAATCAGCGAATTGGTCCAAATGCAGTAAAAGCAAGACTATTCTCGCAGGACATCAATGTGCAGAGGTGGCGGGTGCGAGATAGCATGATGCGTGTGGACGAAGGAGGCATTGCTCTCAGAGCTGCAATGACCATTCAGCGTCGCACATATGCTGTTGCTGGCCCTAACTCTGTCTGGCACATAGACGGCAACCATAAGCTAATCAGGTAAAAAAATCATTTAATGACATGGTTAAAATTAGTAAAATGCTGCTTTGTTATCACATATTTAGCTTTTCGAAAAAATTGCTACCTAATGCCATGTCATTGCATGACATAGTACACCTTGCAAATTCATATAGCAGAAATATAGACAACATAAAAGAACCAAATGGCAATTTTAGTTTATATATAGCATGAAAACCGTACAATGGTGTAATGAAAGTGTTGTATTAGTCATGACCTTGTCTGATTAATAACATGGCATTGTATATTACTATCCTTGTAAATGCACAACTACAAACAGTGGTAATTTGAGTTGTTATGAACATCATGAACACAATAGATTGGTACAATACTGCTACTAAATAACTACTAAATAACACCATGAACACAATACATTGGTACAATACTGCTACTAACTAACATCATGAACACAATAGATTGGTACAATACTGCTACTAACTTACATCATGAACACAATAGATTGGTACAATACTGCTACTAAATAAAGTAACACAGTAATTCTAAATTGAAAGAGATAAATCTTTATGTAACATTACTTTTGCAGGTGGAAATTCGTGATTCATGGAGGAATTGATGGATTCAGTCGTTTGCTTGTTTTCCTGCACGCCTCCTCTAACAACAAGAAATGCACAGTACTGAAGCACTTTCTCACGGCCACAAGCACATATGGTCTACCCTCAAGGGTGCGTGTTGACCATGGTGGAGAAAACAATGACATCTGTGATTTGATGGAGTTACTGCGAGGAAGAGGAAGAGGATCTGCAATAAGAGGAACTAGTGTGCACAATCAGCGCATCGAACGGGTTTGGGTAGACACCTGGAATGGGGCCACCAATTTATACTATGATCTTTTTCACTTCCTTGAAGATCAAGGTTCTCTTGACATCAATAATCAGCAGCACTTGTGGGCACTGCGTTATGTATTTCTGCCCAGGATTAATCGCGAGTTGCAGGCCTTTGTTGCACAGTGGAACAATCATGGCGTGAGAACTGAACACTACCAGACGCCATTACAGCTGTTTGTAGGGCGCAGTCTGGAGCTCGCCAACACAGACCTGACAGCCGTGCATGACATGTTCAGGGAGTCAGACAATGTGTCTACTTCAGGAGTAGTAGATGAGATCGAGTGGGATGAGTCTGGGACAGTGGACGTAGGTGAAGTGCCATGTCCAATATCTGACCAGGCATTGCAGAGATTGCAACAAACAGTTGATCCGCTATCTGACTCTCCAGAACTTGGCATTGATCTGTACATGCAAGCCTGTCACTTTCTAGCAGACAATGTGTAGTATGAAATACATCACTGCTATTTCCAGGTCACTGGGGCAATGTGTCAAATTAACAATTGAGTAGCTGATTCAACATGTTCCTTAACAATAGTTATCAGTCAATCTGCACCTGGTGGTTAAAGGTGTCTAATTATACACTGCATGCTGGTAGAAGTCATAAATAAAGAGGTATGGCAATGATCAATTTCCAATAGGTTTTGATTACTTTTTGAATAATTTTTTAGTGACTTTTTAAATCCAATTATATAATCTACAAAAAAATCATAACAAACCATTATAGTTAAAAAGTAACACGGTACCCCCAGTTTTTATTATTTAGATTATTCTACAAACAATTTGCCATATTTAACTGCAAAAATAACACTCTAATAACATTATATTAATCAATAGGTTTACTTTCCACTTTACCTAGAAAGAAACATGTTAGGACAGTGAAATCTGATGTGATGTAAACACCAGAAGATGACAGATCTGCACACGGATTCGTCACACCATGTTAGTTTCATACGCAGATCTGTCATTCAATAAGTGAAACCAATCCCGTTTCATTTCTGCCCTTGAGGTATAGGATGTGGGCAGCTCTACTAGTGGCCCACACATATGGACCCTTGGCAAACGGGACAAACCTGTTGCCTGGAAAAAAGCTACCTTTATATTGTCCTGTGGCATCATCTCAGAGCCAGTGACATAGAGCAGGAAGTCAGCCAGCTCCTCGGGCTCCATCGCTCGGACTATGGAGCGGAACATATGGAGAGCCCGCAGGTCTTCTGCTCTCATCATAGCTTCATTTTCAGCAATGATGCATGCCGCGACTGCTGCTGCAGTTGGTCGCAGTTTAACATACATAACTGTCACCTTCTCCACAGTCAACTGGGAGAAGAACAAGGCAGCAAATTCTTCTGGAATCCCCTGCCTCATCCTCCTAATGAATTTGGCTGGCCTCTCCACCAGCACCTCGCGCGCAATTGTGAGGAGATCCTCATTCAGTGTGCCGTTTGTTGGTCTTCGCTGTAATGAAAATATAAAATTAAGAAAACTACTCTCACACAGAGAATAATGCACTGAATACTTGTCTTCGAGAATCAATCTGTACAGGTGTACATGTGTATTTGATTACTAGTTGCCACATAATTGAATCATTGCACATTTTGGCGAAATAATTTCTATAAAAATTTGTTTTCTTAAAGACACACACCAGTTAATTATTATGTAGACTATTAATAAAATTCACTTAGAATACATTTACATAAAAATAATTGTAATCCACAAATTCACTTGAACAACCATGAGTTGAACATTACATATAAAAAATCAAGACACCCAGTGGAGAGATTTAGTTATACGTCTGTTACCATGGGAATGGTCTGATGGAAACAAGTTCCATATTTAAATTGGTATTGTTATGTCTTAGCCTATTTATGGCACCTACAAACCTACCTGCATCCCATACACAGCATAGAAATTCAGGAGTTCTTCCTGGTCACTGTCACTGAGGTCGCTGAAGCTTCCCAGTGCACGTGTCAGCAGTGCCCTGTCGTCTTGACACAGGTACAACAAGAAGTCTGGCAAGAGTACCTCATCAGACACCTCGTCCTCTCCAAAGGCAATTTGGAGCAGGGTGCAGCGACATAGCCGTGGAGGTACCTGATGCAACAAGGCAACAGTGTGACAAAGAAGACGACCAACTTGGATAAACTTCTTCTCATCTGCCCTTGATCGATGTAGGGGCAGATACGGAATTGCATAATCTTCACCGGTGAAGTAGGACCGAAAAACTTCTGCCCAAGTCATTGTTAGAAATTCCTTTGTCAACCCTCCAAAGTCCAGGCCATCTTCTCCGATAAACGAAACTTTTAATCGCTTTGTCAGTACGGTTGGGGTGTCGTACACGTGTAGAAATGTGGATGGTATGTCATTCCTATGAAGAATGACTTCTTCATCCGTGTACTGAACAAGATCAGCGACTGACTGAAAGGCTGAAACAGTAATCAGTGAAATGGGTACATTCCGAGTCAAAGCGAGACACTGCAGCTCGATAGGATTTTTTTGCATAGCTAGTGCAATTTTTTTCTGCCCAAACTGTAGAGTGGGTCTTACCGAGTAAACCATATATTGAACCTTTTTCTGCCAGACCCGCATTTCCATGGTAAAAAAAATGGCCGCCATTTTGAACAAATGTTTGCAAATTGAGAATCGCTGCCATTTTTTAAAAATATATCATTATAATTTACTTAATATAACTTACAGGCAGTAACTTCACTCCACAGTTCATCTTCTTGCTGTGGCTGCATCGCTGCCACTGGATCATGTGCTGTCCTAAACTGAACCTGTGTAAACCAAAACTGGACATTTACAAAAGTTCTTACAAGAAAAAAATGCACATTAAAGATAAGTTTCATAAAGAGCCTTTTATCTTGCTGTATCCAACCAGCAACAAAAGATGTTGTCTTCTGCAGTTTCATGCTTCAAAAATATCCAATTGTACCTGAAAAATACAATGTGACTGTGCCAATACTGACATAAAAAAATTACTAATGTTCTGAGTTACCACGATGATACCACAATAAAATGTTTTCACTATTGTCAAAATGTAGTAAATATTTCAATGACACGAGGTATGCATTAACATCTCAAAGGTTTATTGGACAGTTTCAAAATACACCTGTAATAACAAGTTGTGAGAAGTCATTGTGGTAATTGATACTTACAGTAGGAGTTCCAGCATCAACGAAAACTGCATGTGATGGAAAATCTGTTGTCTGCAAAAAATATATACATGTCTAAAATTTCTCGAATACATTGACAAAATGTATGTGGGAAAACTTTTCGAAGTGTATCGAAGCGAATTACATAACATACATTAATTTTGTGGGATACATATAGGACATACAGAATGGCACAAAGTGACAAAAACAATTAATCTGAATAATTACCTGTAGTGCTTTATATATGCATCATAATTATATTAGCAAAGCTACATGTTCTAATATAAGCATCATTCAATGTAATACAACTATATATACCATTGTCTTACTTAGAAAGTGGATGTACAGGTCAGACAATGATTCTAAAACTACAGGGCATGCTCTCTGTTGAGTCTGCATTAAATTTGTTAGCTATTACACGAATAGAACAATTTTAAAGTAAATGTTTGTGGTATGCAATCAAATGCACTGAAAATGTAACGACTACATATAAATGTGCATGGCTACTGCATACCATCCAAACTGTGCATTCAAAAGCATTTGCATTTGTTAACAAGTCTGCTACAAAATAATATTTAAATGTAATATTACTGATTATCATTTTACTTAAATATATTTGATATATTATCAGATCACGATGAGTGAAATTTCCAACATAAGTTTTTGCTATTGACTCTTGGAGTAAAATATATGCTGGTTATATTGCATTAATTATTTCTGATGGACAGGTGCTAATAAACTACTAGAGCTAGGATACGATGTAAAATATCTGATCCAAGCATAATTTACAGTAATCAAGAACACATGATTATTCATCATGATTTGAAAATATTGTCAGTGGGTGTGCTCTGTAAATGTATGCCTGATGTGGGATTAAGATATAGGTCAGTCTCCTATGACATAACACTTGTGACACACATGCAATGAGACCACACTCTCAGTGCCCCAATGGTAGCATTAGGGGTCTGCTAATGAGGGTTATGTGAGGGTCACCAGTTAGTTTCCACATCTGGATAATCTAGTACCAGGGTGGTAGTAGAAGCCATGCTGCTTATAAAACTAGTAGGAAATACATGATAAAGAAGACTTCTGGATGATTTGATTTGTATCCTGTTCATTCCATGAGACAAAAGGTAAGAATGTTGTCCAGACATATTCTTTTATAGCAATTTGACATGTGGCCCGGCCATGCAATACGCACAGTGAGTACATTTTATGTGCAGCAGCCTGGCTGTTTGAAAAATGGCAGTTTGCATTTACTTTACTGTGCCAGTAGTCCCCTCTTATAAGGTCACCCGTTCTGTAGAGGTATAAGGGCTGTAATGTGTGTTTTTGTGTGCGTTTGGTGTTTAAATCCGTAACCTTGCAATTTTCAATATATTGCCATGAAATGACAAAAGTGAGCAAGTGACGATGTTTATATAATATTTATATAATATTGGACAAAACATATTTTGGTTTGTTCTCTTGTGCATATTTCGGAACAGTAATTGTACACCATTCTTGGGACTATTTGACTAAGTGTATTTATAAAAATTATTAGTACTTTGTTGTGACATGGTTATTTGTTGACTTTGTGTCACTTGCTCCATTTCCTGAAAATTGGTAGATTTAACAAGGAATGACCTTACTGGGTATGAGAGCTGCAGACTGATTGCATGGTTGTCGCAATAACATGTGATACTATTGGGCACACTCCCTTTTCTCATAATAAAACACTAATCCATTGTCACGTGCTCCTTTATGCTGTGTCATCTGTAGAAAATCTGCCATCTAAAAGGTTTTATCATGTTAAGGTGAGACATGGCAGCTCGGTGGGATTTTTTTGAAATTTGCATAGTTAGTGTAATTTTTTCAGGCCAATTTGTAGAGTGGGTCAGACTGAGAAGAAATATATTTAACTTTTTTTTGCCAGACCCCCCGTTTCCATGGTAACAAACAAAATGGCCACCATTTTGAATAAATATTGGCAAATTTTGAATCAATGCCATGTTTTATTGAACAAAGATATCATTATAATTCTTGCAGAATCAAATTAAGTATGCTGTCTATTACACTGCCACCAGAAAATATTATTAAAACAAAAATTGTTTTATTTAATTTTTATCTATTTGTAAATTCCGAAAAATATACTTATTTTTTGGCTAAATATACTTGTATAACTTTCAAACTTTTGATTATTTGTATAATGTAATCTGGTGGCTGTCTAGAGAAGAATAAGCTGGATACAACATTCCAAAGTTTGTTTTTATTAAAACAAGATCATTATTTTTAGCAGTGTGTATGCACAAAGTGACAACTGTGTATACGTGTATATCATAAATACACAAGAAGACATTTAGACACATGCTATACAAGTACACATAAACACATTTGACAATTTCTCACCCGTTGCGTTTCATCAGACACATCACCTGCAGTGGAAGTAGACGCCACAGGAGTGACTTCTTCAGCTGATGGCTCTGGTCGCTGTTGAAAATAAATAAATGAAACACTAACAAATATAGTATTTAAATGTACGTAGTTTCTACGAATAACTTCAAAAACAATGTCTATATTATGTAACAACATTCAATTATGTTTTGTTATACACTGAGCAGAACCAAATAATGTTAACTTAGTAGAACTTTAATACATACTGTTATAGTGGCAGTGCTCGTATTTCTTCTCCGGTAGCGATGGTGGATGATAGAAGGCATCTGAAAATCATTGTAGTCTGCATTCAGAAATACCTAACAAACACAAAAAACACATTGCTATTATGATGTTTTGATTGGGAGAAATAATTGCCTACAATGTGTTATAAAATGTATTCTATATATAAATTACCGTATAATTTTCCTTAATTTATATGCACAGGTTATGCATTCATAAGCATGTTTACGGGAGACCTGGTTATTATTTTTTTACTTTATTTTTTAACTTAGAAAGCTGAATGTCTCGGGGAATGTGAATAATTAAAAAGTAAAACTGGGAGATTTGTTTTATTGTGGGTTGTTCCCATGGAAATGGTGGCCATTTTGGTTTTTTTTGTACCTTGGTATGCATGAAATGCATTGAAAATTGGTTTGTCACTTGAATACATCTACCTGCACATGGCCATAGGGAGTTTTTTCTAAGAATATACAAAAAAATTTGAAGAATACACTCTCCTTTGTCATTGGCTAGTCATTGCTTTTCAAACCGAATCCATGAAAAAGATGACAACACTGTATTTTCAATCTATAAAAACAGTTAAGATGCATTATTTTATGAATCCTGTTAGACAAATGTGTGTACATAAACTTATGTACAAATTTACATCATAAATACGCATGAAGACATTTAGACACGTGCCATACAAGTACATTGGAACCTCACTATTAAGGTCACCCTCGGGACTGGGCCAAAGTGAATATCCCACGTTGAACATATTTACAAGGTGACCTTATTACCGAGTTGACCGCAACGTGAAGTTCGACTGTACACATAAATTAATTTTGACAATTTCTCACCTGGTGTGCCTCAGCAGATACACCACCTGCAGTGGACGTAGATGCCACAGGAGGGATTTCTTCATCTGATGGCTTTGAACAACCCAAAAAAATTTATGTGAAAAAAATTATATTTAAATATATGACAAATATCAAATAACAACACTTACTGTTTCTGCATACTGCAAGACAAAGTTATGTACTTAAACATATGCACAAAGTGACAACAATTGTGCATATCATATATGTATGTACATGAAGACATTTAGACACATGCTATACAAGTACACATAAACAAATTTGACAATTTCTCACCTGTTGTGATTCATCAGACACATCACCTGCAGTGGAAGTAGATGCCACAGGAATGACTTCTTCAGCTGATGGCTCTGGTCGCTGTTGAAAATAAATAAATGAAACACTAACAAATATAGTATTTAAATGTACGTAGTTTCTACGAATAACTTCAAAAACAATGTCTATATTATGTAACAAACATTCAATTATGTTTTGTTATACACTGAGCAGAACCAAATAATGTTTAACTTAGTAGAACTTTAATACATACTGTTATAGTGGCAGTGCTCGTATTTCTTCGGTAGCGATGGTGGATGATAGAAGGCATCTGAAAATCATTGGAGTCTGCATCCAGAAATACCTAACAAACACAAAGAACACATTGCTTTTATGATATTTTGATTGGGAGAAAATATTGCCTACAATGTGTTATAAAATGTATTCTATACTGGGAGATTTGTTTTATGATGGGTCGTTCACATGGAAATGGTGGGCATCTTGCTTTTTCAAGGTGTTTCTTGTACCTTGGTATCTATGAAATGCATTGAAAATTGGTTTGTCACTTGAATACATCTACCTGCACATGGCCATAGGGAGTTTTTTCTAAGAATATACAACAAAATTTGAAGAATACACTCTCCTTTGTCACCCTCGGGACTGGGCCAAAGTGATCTGATTAGCGAGGTGACCGTATTAGCAGGACTAATGTCCGATATTTTACTGTTATGGATATCATTTGGGAATATCCCACGATGACCATATTTACAAGGTAACCTTATTATTTCTCACCTGGTGTGCCTCAGCAGATACATCACCTGCAGTGGACGTAGATGCCACAGGAGGGACTTCTTCATCTGATGGCTTTGAACAACCAATTAAAAAGTTATGTAAAAAAATTATATTTAACTATATGACAAATATCAAGTAACAACACTTACTGATTCTGAATACTGCACGACAAAGTTATGTACTTAAACATATGCTCAAAGTGACAACAACTGTGCATATGTGGATATCATATATGTACATGAAGACATTTACACATGCTATACAAGTATACATATAAAAACAAATTTTGACAATTTCTCACCTGTTGTGATTCATCAAACACATCACCTGCAGTGGAAGTAGATGCCACAGGAGTGACTTCTTCAGCTGATGGCTCTGGCCGCTGTTGAAAATAAATAAATGAAAAATGGATGAAAAGCATGGAATGTGAGTGTAATTTATTTGAATAACTTTTTATGTTTAAAACTATATGATTGAATTTGACACTTTCTCAACCATTGTCTTTCTGGCAGATACATAAACTGTGAATGAAACAGCTAGCGAGACTTCTTCAACTGATGATTGTGATTGTTGTTGATATTAAAGAAACATAAATGACAATTATTGTTGGTGTTATTTACACCACATACCATTGTTAGTGAACACTATTTACTAACAGACAATTATGTTTGTACGTATACCAGACAATTACAGTATGTTAACTTACTGGCAATAACCTCACATACAGACTAGATCTCTTCATTCCACCCCATTCCTTAATCCTCTGTGGATTGTCAATATTTGGTGGCAGTGTCACCAACCTGAGGCCTTCAGAGGCTGGACAGCACCTGCAATGTTAATTAAATGCAAGAAGGATAGTAAGATGCTACGTTAGTACTTGAGTACTTCATTGAGTCATTTTAACCTGAACAAAGCTTACATGCAACTAGGCGTGCACCAGTTTAACATATGCTTACTGCCACCTACTTAGTAACATGCATGTTTAACTCTTCTGAAGCTGTTATGCTAAATATTGGTTACATACTCACTAGTCTTATCCTCTTCATACTGTAGTTGGCGCATAAGGCCACGGATACTGATTGCAACATTATTAATTAAATTTGCATGGTAGTCAAATACGTGTATTTCTTATATCTAACGTAGCATCTTCAACTAAACAACTGAATTACTTAAATATGATTCATAATGCTATCACATAATGTTTGAAGATACCTGCACAACTCAAATGCCCCTTGAATCTGTGGGAATGCCGCCTTCAGCTGCTCCACAAAGCTGTCTTGGTTCGCATTCAAACTAAATTTAATCTTAGTTTGTGCATACGTCGGATCTGTAATACACACATTTTATAATGTAATATTGTTACCAAAAGCAGTTTTTGTTTAATCAGTAATAAGCTTAGCCTTCATTTACTGGCATACTTCATCTGTGACACTGTGTTTAGTGCACAGTTTACACTTTAAAACATACACTACATTGTAACTAAACTGCAATTTGTGCTTCATGATTAAACACTGTCACTGTCACTGACTCTGAATATAAAAAAACAGTGTTGTTCTTAGCAAGTAATTACCAATTTTAGACAAGGGATAAACTTGATTTAATCCTATAAGTTAAGTCATTGCTTAATGCTAACTAACTCCGACAAACTATCCATTCTTTGCGCACCAAAAAATAACCAGTACAGTACAGCAGAACCAAGATGAAACGACAAATAATGTCTTTATTATCAAACCTGCTTCTCCGACTCGGTGTTGTTTCCTTCGGAAACGTATGTTTCCTGTTCCTGCCGCAACAACAACAACAGAAACTGTCCACGTTTTCCGGCCACGATTAATTTGACCAGTCCTGGTCCTAGCTGGTGGAATGTTTCGGAATCGTTGAAATCTAGAAAAAATTTACTTTATACGCAACGAGATAACGTTTATCAGCCATTGCCGGCGTTCCCCAACTTCGTGCATGCAATGTCTGCTGGGTAATTATGACGCTGCATGCCCTAGATAAGGGTGTCCACCGATAACTAGGGAGTAGTGGAAAAAGACAACCAAAGCAGTGCGGCAGTACAATAATTACACTATATGATACTATGAATCAGTATTTATGCCGGTAAACCATACGGGCCGTTGCCACACTCGGGCAGCGACACGATATTTTAGCTCCACAAGGCACAAATGGCAATATTCCGTTACATGGCAATGACGCACACGCACGCACGCACGCACGCACGCACGCATGCACGTACGCATGTGTATGAGTGTGTTGTACACCCATACGTGGTTTCCATGAACTAATGTTGAAATAATTGGCGTTCGAATGCTTGGTTGTGGAGTATAGGGGTTCAATACAAGTCTAGAATAGAAACTGGTAACTGTAACATCGTGATCGTCGTCAATAAAGAATATATAGACAGGTCTACTATAACAAGCCTAGCTAGGCCTACTTACGCTTCTACAACATTCCCATTACGGACGGTAGCTCCGGCCGGCGTGTTTTCATTCTCACTTTGGAGGTTTCGAACGATGGTATGCGCTCGGTTGACTAAAGTCTGCAATCGCCCAATATCCATCGCTGAGTTATTCACTTTTCACCAATTCAGAATTTCCGTTGGAGGCTGGTAGACCCTTACTGACCAGCGAACAATTTTTCATTTCTTGCATACCAAACTGTCAAGGCGTGCCCGGTCTGAGCACAGGATATCAGTTTCAAGTAAAGTGATATTCACTTCAATGCATTCCATTGTTTGAATTACTTGAAACCATATAAAACAAACAGAGAATACGAATATGAAACATAATAACTTGAATATGAAACATAGTAACTTGAATTGTGGGGTCTAATGTTTTTTTAAGATAACGATTATTCACATAAAACGTACAACACCCATATGTTACATTGAATAAAGATAGCAACAAACGACAGCCATTTGTGTATGTTTTCCAACGTTGTATGTTTACATAGGGCAGTATGTTGCCAGCTATTTTCGTACGTATTACTGTAAATTACCGCCGTTTGTTGTTCATGATGCGTAACTAAGACTAAGTTGCATTGGTTCACCATCTGATGCGTAGCTAAACGAGGTGTCATTGGTTGATATATCAACGCGTTACCATATAATTCAACGCGTAACTATCTTCGCGTTGTCATTGGTTGATATATCAACGCGTTACTATTTAATTCAACGCGTAACTATCTTCGCGTTGTCATTGGTTGATATATCAACGCGTTACTATTTAATTCAACGCGTAACTATCTTCGCGTTTTCATTGGTTGGTATATCAACGCGTTACTATTTAATTCAACGCGTAACTATCTTCGCGTTTTCATTGGTTGGTATATCAACGCGTTACTATTTAATTCAACGCGTAACTATCTTCGCGTTTTTATTGGTTGATATATCAACGCGTAACTATCTTCGCGTTGTCATTGGTTGATATATCAACGCGTTACTATCTAATTCAACGCGTAACTATCTTCGCGTTGTCATTGGTTGATATATCAACGCGTTACTATTTAATTCAACGCGTAACTATCTTCGCGTTTTCATTGGTTGGTATATCAACGCGTTACTATTTAATTCAACGCGTAACTATCTTCGCGTTTTCATTGGTTGGTATATCAACGCGTTACTATTTAATTCAACGCGTAACTATCTTCGCGTTTTTATTGGTTGATATATCAACGCGTAACTATCTTCGCGTTGTCATTGGTTGATATATCAACGCGTTACTATCTAATTCAACGCGTAACTATCTTCGCGTTTATGGCCCTAACGGCCTGCCATAATGAAGCGCCATCCATGTCAGTGAAGCGCGCATGTGATTGGTCAGTCACCGCTCCGCGTCGCGCCGTTCGTGTCAGTGAAGCGCGCGTGGGATTGGTCAACGGTCGCGACGCGCTTCCCTCACGGTCCCGAAATAGCTGTCCTGCGTTGCAGTAACGTCAGTGACTGTAGTCATCCCATAGACATAAATAGAACACCCGTTAGTAAAACAAGACCGCTAAGCTCTTATCAGTTGACACATGATAAAGTGATGCCGGCATGGACCAGTGGCATTCATACTACTGCACGGCAAGAACCCACTGAAGGCCCAGTGTTTATACTGTACAGCACCCAGTCTTTATCATATATCTATATATATCAGGGGCGGATCTAGGCGCGTTGGCAGGGGGGGTCTCAGATTTATTTTAAAAAATCCGTAATGTTACATTACTTTATGTAGAATGTTGTGACATTTAACTTAGCATTGATTTAAGACACTTAACCTTGTATGTACTAGTTCCAAATATGGAACTGCATCCCTCTTATGTTTGACTTTCGCTGATCGTCCGTTGAAGGAAAACAGACGTGTGAACAATGATTCTCACTGGAGAATGTTTATGAACTCCATACGGCGTGGATGTAATCGCGCAAACTGATTGATGATTGCATCTATGTCCACCTCAACATACGGCGTGGATGTAATCGCACAAACTGATTGATGATTGCATCTATGTCCACCTCAACATACGGCGTGGATGTAATCGCGCAAACTGATTGATGATTGCATCTATGTCCACCTCAACATACGGCGTGGATGTAATCGCGCAAACTGATTGATGATTGCATCTATGTCCACCTCAACATACGGCGTGGATGTAATCGCGCAAACTGATTGATGATTGCATCTATGTTCACCTCAACACCGTAATGGACGTGTAACATAGCAAGTCCATTTATGCGGTCCTCTGTCATGGTGCTGCGCATGTAGGTTTCAAGACGACGAAGGGCACTGATTGTTCTCTCACATTCTGCGCTGGTGACACCGAATGTACACACCAATTTCAGACATGTGTGTATATTTGGGAAGAATGCGTTATCTGCAGCCTTGAGTGACGTTGCTGCATCTTTGGGAACATCACAGTTTGCTTCCGCTTCCCATCTAGTCAGCCAACAATGTAATTCGGCTTGAAAATTCTGTGGAATGGGTAGGTCGTCTTTGAACTCGGCAGCAAATGCTTGCACACTGTCAATGACTTGCACCCTTGGAGCAACCTTGATTACAGCGGGAACCAGATGCAACGCATTTGTGATCAACAACTGAGGAGCACCAAACCGGTCGTGTAGACCCATCAACAACTGGTCGATTACTGGGATGGTCAGGTTCATTCGATAGTAGGTCTCTGCATCGTCAGCTGGGGCATTAGCACTATGCTGCTGCCGTCTACAAATGCGAGGTCGTGCTGTTTCCGTTCCAACAGCCTGTGCCATCGTAGTAATCTTCAAAAAGAGGTTATGATGAAAATTATCAACATCATTCCTGACTTCTTCAAGGGCAGTGATGGCATGCTTGACTTGATTGGCAGCTTTGATGACATCCATCGTTTTGGACTGAAGGCTGACACTGATGGGTTGCACGTACGCGATAATGTCACGGACTGTGTTGAGTGCCGCAATGAAGGGAAACTGCGTTATTGCTAACAACAGAGCACGGCCATCGTTTACACTTGGTTGATTCCATTCTTCTGCATGTGTTGATGCACCCCTTCATTCTGTTCTATTTATGGCATGCCGCTCTGCTGTCAACAGCGGGAGCCCAGTATAATTCCTGATATGGTCACTCGACGTCTTCAGTGGCGTGTCTCTTTTCCGCTGTCCTTTGAAGCATTGTTTGTATGCATGCCTAACGGTGTTAACTCTTTGTTTGTATGCATGCCTAACGGTGTTATCTCTTTGTTTGTATGCATGCCTAACGGTGTTATCTCTTTGTTTGTATGCATGCCTAACAGTGTTATCTCTTTGTTTGTATGCATGCCTAACGGTGTTATCTCTTTGTTTGTATGCATGCCTAACGGTGTTATCTCTTTGTTTGTATGCATGCCTAACGGTGTTATCTCTTGTATACGGCAAACATCCCCAAACCACCCGAGTCTTCTGTTTCTGATGACGTCTGTCAGGATGAGAGTCTAATGAATGTAATGTGTGCACCCAGAACCTGGAAACATGCAGCATTTCCGCACTATCAATCGAGATGGCCGGGGCTCGAGGCTAGACCACCACACTATCAATCGAGATGGCCGGGGCTCGAGGCTAGACCACCACGCTATCGATCGAGATGGCCGGGGCTCGAGGCTAGACCACCACACTATCAATCGAGATGGCCGGGGCTCGAGGCTAGACCACCACACTATCAATCGAGATGGCCGGGGCTCGAGGCTAGACCACCACACTATCAATCGAGATGGCCGGGGCTCGAGGCTAGACCACCACACTATCAATCGAGATGGCCGGGGCTCGAGGCTAGACCACCGCACTATCAATCGAGATGGCCGGGGCTCGAGGCTAGACCATCGCACTATCAATCGAGATGGCCGGGGCTCGAGGCTAGACCACCACACTATCAATCGAGATGGCCGGGGCTCGAGGCTAGACCACCGCACTATCAATCGAGATGGCCGGGGCTCGAGGCTAGACCACCACAGTATGAACTGAGATGGCCGGGGCTCGAGGCTAGACCACCGCACTATCAATCGAGATGGCCGGGGCTCGAGGCTAGACCACCACACTATCAATCGAGATGGCCGGGGCTCGAGGCTAGACCACCACACTATCAATCGAGATGGCCGGGGCTCGAGGCTAGACCATCACACTATCAATCGAGATGGCCGGGGCTCGAGGCTAGACCACCACACTATCAATCGAGATGGCCGGGGCTCGAGGCTAGACCATCGCACTATCAATCGAGATGGCCGGGGCTCGAGGCTAGACCACCGCACTATCAATCGAGATGGCCTGGGCTCGAGGCTAGACCATCGCACTATCAATCGAGATGGCCGGGGCTCGAGGCTAGACCACCACACTATCAATCGAGATGGCCGGGGCTCGTGGCTAGACCACCGCACTATCAATCGAGATGGCCGTGGCTCGAGGTAGACCACTACAGTATGAACTGAGATGGCCGGGGCTCGAGGCTAGACCACCGCACTATCAATCGAGATGGCCGGGGCTCGAGGCTAGACCACCACACTATCAATCGAGATGGCCGGGGCTCGAGGCTAGACCATCGCACTATCAATCGAGATGGCCGGGGCTCGAGGCTAGACCACCACACTATCAATCGAGATGGCCGTGGCTCGAGGCTAGACCACCGCACTATCAATCGAGATGGCCGGGGCTCGAGGCTAGACCATCACACTATCAATCGAGATGGCCTGGGCTCGAGGATAGACCACCACACTATCAATCGAGATGGCCTGGGCTCGAGGCTAGACCATCGCACTATCAATCGAGATGGCCGGGGCTCGAGGCTAGACCACCGCACTATCAATCGAGATGGCCGTGGCTCGAGGCTAGACCACTACAGTATGAACTGAGATGGCCGGGGCTCGAGGCTAGACCACCGCACTATCAATCGAGATGGCCGGGGCTCGAGGCTAGACCACCACACTATCAATCGAGATGGCCGGGGCTCGAGGCTAGACCATCGCACTATCAATCGAGATGGCCGGGGCTCGAGGCTAGACCACCGCACTATCAATCGAGATGGCCGGGGCTCGAGGCTAGACCACCACAGTATGAACTGAGATGGCCGGGGCTCGAGGCTAGACCACCGCACTATCAATCGAGATGGCCGGGGCTCGAGGCTAGACCACCACACTATCAATCTAGATGGCCGGGGCTCGAGGCTAGACCATCGCACTATCAATCGAGATGGCCGGGGCTCGAGGCTAGACCACCACACTATCAATCGAGATGGCCGGGGCTCGAGGCTAGACCACCACACTATCAATCGAGATGGCCGGGGCTCGAGGTTAGACCATCGCACTATCAATCGAGATGGCCGGGGCTCGAGGCTAGACCATCGCACTATCAATCGAGATGGCCGGGGCTCGAGGCTAGACCACCGCACTATCAATCGAGATGGCCTGGGCTCGAGGCTAGACCATCGCACTATCAATCGAGATGGCCGGGGCTCGAGGCTAGACCACCACACTATCAATCGAGATGGCCGGGGCTCGTGGCTAGACCACCGCACTATCAATCGAGATGGCCGTGGCTCGAGGCTAGACCACTACAGTATGAACTGAGATGGCCGGGGCTCGAGGCTAGACCACCGCACTATCAATCGAGATGGCCGGGGCTCGAGGTTAGACCACCACACTATCAATCGAGATGGCCGGGGCTCGAGGCTAGACCATCGCACTATCAATCGAGATGGCCGGGGCTCGAGGCTAGACCACCACACTATCAATCGAGATGGCCGGGGCTCGAGGCTAGACCACCACACTATCAATGGAGATGGCCGGGGCTCGAGGCTAGACCACCGCACTGTCTCGAGGCCATCTGCTGCCGTTTCGAAGCTTGGGCAATTTCGTTCACCCCACTTTCATCCAGTTCACTTAGCTGTATAAATGAGTACCTGGCTACAAAGAGTGGTGGATAAATATGAAAGAATAGTCTTTGCACAGTAATTGCAGCGTGGCTGAAGTCGAATTGGTGATGGAATGAATAGGTCTGCCAGGAGTGGAGCGTAGAGCGCTTTGAGAGGTCCTGTTGACGGGATACTGCGCAGTATAAAGTACCTTTATGTTTACAGGCGAGGTCTTCGTCAACAAATATGTCATACCTTTTCTAAAAGAAATCACTATGAGGGTGGATGTGGGGTTACCAGTAGATGTTATTTTACGTGCACACAAAGCGACACAGACACGCAACGCAAGGAACTAACAAACACGATATTGTACGTATACAATTTAATAATCTACTTCAAGTTAACAAAGTAATAAGGTGTTATGTTCATTAATATAGTTTAACTATAGTGCATGCCAAATGAGTGACGTGAATAAGAACTTATACATATGATACTATTTTCTTGCAAATGTTCCAGTAAGTAATGCTTTAATCTACAACATTTCGGGTAACGTTACGGTCGTAACATAGTGAGCGTAACATCAACGTTCAGTAAACGTATGACTATGTGGCCGCGAAAGACGTGGCAAGAATGTAATAGTTAAGTGTATCTCTACCTAACACGATTCAAACATCACTTATAAAACATGCATACGTGCATTCACTCCCACTACCGGTTATGCATAATGATAATGTATGTTATGTATATTTACCCTTTACATGACATCCACCATACCAATCACGTGACTGTAACGTGACCGTTTTTAGCAAAATGTCTACCGTTAGTACAGGCCGCCTGCTTTACGAACTTCGGCAGGCATAACTACTGAAACTGTTTTTTTATACCGTACATAATCTATGCATCTTGTGTTAGAACGACATTTGAGTAAAATGGCTCCGGTTCGAACCAATTGGTGAGAAGCTGGGGCGATTTGAAAATGCGCACTAACTGCTCGAAACCCCAAGATGAAACAATGAACGGACTGAACATCCACGTCGTGTTCCATTATTTGCAACCGTTTCGACAGTGAAGAAATACGTGTGATATGCATGCCCGATCCTGTTTGAAATCAACACGAAACGACTGGCAAAGCCGATAAGTGTATTGGCGAACACATTTGTTACCCGTAATGGAAATAGGGTTAACCATCTGGACGTAACGGACATATGGCTATGTTTAATCAGATGTACACCCGTTGTTCGCATCGGACATTTGTTGACAGCGGAATGTCCAAGTCCAGTCGGCACCGCTGTTGCAGGGTTTCGTTGTTACAATCGGAGTCGCCGGGTAGCCCTCTCCTTTACAAGGAAAGTGTCTATGTCGGCCATGTCGATATTTCTGTGCTGTTTCTACATCGTCATTTCTGCTTTATGTCTGGAATTCAAAACAGTTTAGCGTAAGTGCTGGCGTATTCAGAAGCTCGTGGACAGCAGCGATGTAGCGTACGTCTCTCCACGTGCAGTTGGTGCTCAACAACATGATTTGTATATAATATGGTCACATTTTGAATTGTCGTGTTTGAAATATGTCTGAATTGTCATGTATAAAATATACAATTGGGAGAATGCTTGACGCTCTGATAAGCTACGACAATTTTAAACTATTTGTCGTTATTTGTGTCGTAATTTTCAGCCAGCCCCAACCGGCATACGATCTGTTTAATAACGCTGCGGTGATGTCGAGGTTTGTTATGCTACGTTTTGGTAAATAAATCATCTGCGACAATGATTGTTTTCTCCACCAATGATTTGGCATTTTTTATTCCAACACGTGAAAGATCTACGAACAGGAAATGTCGTGTTGACCACGGAACAATGTTACGACATTGAAAAAAAATAATCAATCGTTTCGTGGTTTTAAATTAATGATAGTAAAACGCCATATTCACAGAGTGCTCTATGGCGTTTTACATCGCACTACCACTGATTAAAGTATATATTTTATAGATAAAACAAAAAATGTGAGATATGAAAATAAATAAATACAAATAAATAGATAAATAAATGTCAGACAATATAAAAGGTTCGGTGTGAAACGTATACAATATAGCAAAACGATATAAATCAACTGTGCAGAAAATAAGAACTAAATTAAGAATTAAAAAGGCCCTTTCAACATTTAAAGGAGTTCGGTGTATTCTTGCTGAAATAAAATGTCCTAAGTTTTCGAATGGCAATACAACTTCGCGACGCCGGAGCACGAAGCGGATACTTACTTCTAGCATATCTCAGTCAGGAATCGGCCGGCGACTGAGGCAGCGGCGTTGCCATCACTCATTCGGTACACCTTGCTACGGTCACCGTCGACGATATCGTTCACCTCGCTCATGTCCACCTGGTCGCCAATGGCAACGACGTAAACCGACGTCGACGGAGCGTCCCTGAGATCGCGCGCGCGTTGTGACGTCATTTCCCTGCGGATGTTGCTTCCGCCGTCCGTCAACAGGACGACGACGTTTTCTACGGAACTACGGTCGCCATTACCGGAAGTGAGCATTGTGTCGCGTGCGACACGCAGCGCCTCCTGGGTGTTGGTGCGGCCGCCGTTCTGGTAGAACACGAGAGCGTTGAGGACGTCGCGCTCCTCCGAGAACTTGTTCAGATGGAAAGCGATGGTGACGTCATCGCTGTAAGTCAGCACGCCGACGCGAGTGCGTCCGAACTTGAACGGCAGACCGTAGACCGTTTCACGTAGGAAGCCGACGATCGCCTTGTACGTCTTGTCGACGCTGCCCGAGAAGTCCAGCAAGAAGACGACGTCTCGTTGGCTCCGGCAAACTGCAGCGACAACAAGCGATTGACACAGTAAACACTGCTGCATATTTTCATCATCAGGTGGTCAATGAGGTGGTTTGTATAAGCAGTGGAAAGGTGTGAACTGTTCGTGTGAAAGGTGTGAACTGTTCGTGTGAAAGGTGTGAACTGTTTGTGTGAAATGTTCGTGGGAGAGGTGTGAAATGTTCGTGTGAAAGTTGCGAAGTGTCTGTGTGAAATGTGTGAAATGTCTGTGTGAAGGGTACCTTCTTTCACTAAATGTATGCCGGTAATGATGAAACATGAGTGTTAGATGCGAAATATACTACCACGGGAGCGGGACTTCATCCCAGTGTGAAACCGAACAAAAGCCTAATGTAGGACTAATCTCAATATATACTAGTGGACACTACAATATGTTTTTAACCGTTGAATTCCCCTGCTGTTGTCCGTAGTTCATTTCATTCATTATGTGCCATGTCACAAAAAAGGACACCGTGGAGAACCTTATTCGACGGCGTATGCCGAGTGTTACCAGCAATCATACGGACCTAAGAAAATGAGTCAGTCAACAGACCTCGTTCACAGTTTCTGCCAGTGTTGTCGTTTTGGCAAGAACACAGGTAGTAGTTGAGGGCATCAGTGCATCTGGCGCCGTTCTGACAAGGGTTGCTTGAGCACTCGTCTCTCGCTGAAGTCACAACATCGGCAAACAACGAATGAACTATTCCTACCATTGTCGGTGTAATGTTATTCCTGTGGAAATATTTGGTGAGTATGACGTGGCAACAGGCAGCAAAGAAGTAGGTTCGTTAGATGACGGTATTAAACGTGCGTAGTTCAGTTGCAATACCTTCAAACGTCAGATCTAGTATCAAACTATACTTGTACGGTTTTCAAATAACCACATATATTATTGGGTATGACGAAATAAACATAATATATATAGTATTATTATATAATAATATTGCTTAATTAGTATATATCTTACAGGGATTCGAACACACTTACTGCGTGGCAGCGTAAGCGCAGCAAAGCAGCCAAAGGACATGGGTTTCCCAAGAAGCGATGTTGAAATAGTGTATGCAGTCAATTAAGCTAACATGAAACACCCGGGGTGTAGGAAATGGGGCAGACCGAGATGTGAAGCGGAGGAGGTTGACAAGGGAGGGAGAAGGCTACCGGCAGAGAGTAGTGGAAAGGGATAACAGCTGGGGCGGTGTAGCAATACATTAACTAGCCCCACTCATTCATAAAGTGAGCTACGAGGAAGAGCAGGCAGGGAACTCATTGATACAGAGAGTAGCAACTCGTGGAAGGAAGGACCGGGGTTCGGTGATCGTTCTAGCTCTTTGTCAGACTCCTCCCCCAACTGCATCAGCGCCAGGTGTAAATACGTATTTGGCTGCAGTCATTGGTGGAATGACAGGATATAATAAACCACGCCCACTAACTGCAGCATGGCTGAATACCCTACAACTAAGTACTCGAATGAAAATGTCTGCAGGGCGTAAAATGGGAGGCGATTTCAGGGTGTGGTCGGTTGATGCTGCATTTTTGTGGCGCGAGGAAGAACGGAAGCCACGACTCACAGTTGCACATTTCGGCTTCAACGATGCCGGTCAACGTGTTCAGCTTCGTGAAACTGTCGATGATCTTGATGTTCTGGCTGGAGGGGTAGCTGGCGATGCCCTCCATCTCGATGATGTTCAAGTCCTTTCCGACGCCGATGACGATGGTGTGGATGCCGGCGATGCGAGACTCGATAGCCTCCGGGATTGTTCGATCGGCCTGCACGTTCGCTTCTCCATCGGTGAACAGGACGAGGAAGTTGGGCGCGTCTTGTCGGTCACCCTTGCTCTCGACAAACAGTTCGTCGCGAGCCATCTTCAGGGCGCTGGCGATGTTGGTTCTTCCTCCCGTGTAGGGGATAACGCGCAGGAACTGTGGTGAAAGAGGGATCTTTCATAAACAGGCACGGCAGTGGGAAAGGTCGTGCACATAATTGTCAAGCAGGTATAAAACAGCTGAATACGGTACTGTAACATCACATAGAACTAACTTATTACCGAAACTAATATAAATGTTAGGAAATTGTATCTGGCTGGTTTAGACATTCTTTCGCTATGCTTAATGCCAAATATAAAGTACATCATAAGTACCATTTCATGTTGATTTTGCTTCCTCCGAATTTTACAGCCGTTTATAGAGCCTACTGGTAAATATAACTGTTGTTTTTACTGCACGCACGTCCTCTTGATAGGTCGTAAGTTTTTTTTTTTACATTAATGCATGCCTTTTATTTTTACGTTGAAGAGCAGTATATTATGATTTGTTATGCTGCTCCTGGTTTCAAAATCACGTTGATCGGGTTACCGGAAACAGTATATTCTGACTTTGCCGACTGGTGGCGCCACTTACCTGTACGATATCTTGACGCGAGCTGCGCTCGTTCAGACGGAACTGCAGGGTGGCACTGTCGGAGAAGATGAGTGCGCCAACACGGACCTTATCGTTGTAAACCTCCATGTTCTCGACGATAGACACCAAAAACTCGCGCACTTGATCGAAGCGCTCCTGGCGGATACTGCCAGAAACATCGATGGCGAAGACGATATCAGCAGCTCCTTGGCACTCTGCGCAAGGCAAGTTGACCCGTTGATAAACCGACATAAACATTTCCCTAGTGGATAATTATGTAACTACAGACATGTGTGTTCTAGTCTCGGTTACCTTTGGCAAACTTGGTTAGTCATCAAATGTTATGCAGTGTCAATCATCTTGAATTTGCAGTATACGCGAAATAATTGGCTGTGTGGAGCTGAGAAGATTAGCATAAGAGGCAAGAAAGGTAAAATAAACAACTAATTTCAGCGTGAAATGCAAGAGCTGTTCTTAAAATTATCACATTAACGACCGCTGACGCAGTATGTTATATTTATAAACAACCCGATACAATATACTTCGTCTGGAAACCGGTAAACCAATGCCCTATAGCAAATGGATCCATAATCTGGTGCGATTTCGCACACTATTAACCGTTCAATGTCAGTAGAGCTGAAGTAGCGTTTGCCTACGACCTGGTTCGTCTCAAATGCCCCACTAGCATCTAGATGTCTGATAGCTGTAGAGATCTTAGATAGACCTCCTGTAGATCATAATTTTATTGTTGAACAATAATCGTGTTTCATGTAAAGTGTTGTCGTGTACGTCACTAACACAGCGTACGTCACTAACACAGCGTCATCTCGTGCAAAATCGAGTAGCAACTGCAACAAAATACTGAACCGACTGGACACCCTGTTAGACGCTGTGGATCAAACCACCCTCATTGCTGACTACCAGATCAGCGTCAGTGAAGATGATCATTCTTTCACACCCCAGTCCCAGAATCCAAGAGTCACTGCTAGCCGTCTCCTCAACGTAGTACTCACTTCGCTCGCAGTTATTGCCGGTGGCGTCCCGTGGGCACTCACAACTGTAGCCGTTCCTCAGCAAGTGGCAGGTGCCGCCATTACGGCACGGGTTGGAGTTACACAGCGGCGCTAAAACGGGAAACCAACGTTAGAGATGGGGTCAGTACAAAATCATATATGTGTGTATTTTGTATTGCCTTCATCCTTTTAATTAAACCACAACGCACTGGTGTGTTAATTTGTTTGCGTTTATCATGCAATAACAGTGTTGACGGATATGATACTACTATCAAATATGGCAAGTCTGTGTGTGTGTGTGTGTGTATGTGCGCGCGCGCACGCCCGCGTGCGTGTGCGCGTGCGCGTGCGTGTTCGTCCGTGTGTATGTGAATGGTGTGTGCGCGTGCGCGCGAGTATATACATGTTTGTGCGTGCGTGCGTGCGTGCGTGCGTGTGTGCGCATACGCATGCGTGTGTTTCAATGTCAACCAGCGGTCAAAACTTACTCTTGCAGATGGAAGCGCGCACTCTATCGAGGAGCGAGTTGAGGTTGTCGAAGCTGGAGGCGATGAGGATGTTGTTGTCGACCGGGTCACTGGCGATGGCTCGCAGCTCAGAGTTGTCAATATTTCCACCGACGCCGATAGCCACCAGGTCAATGTTCTGGCGCCGGACAGCGATGGCCTCTGACCATGTGTCACGTGGTGAGTTGGAGCGGCCGTCGGTGATGACAATACCCACGTTCGGGATGTTGCTTTGATCTCCTGTTCAGTCAAGCGGAACGGAATGCATAAGGTTAACTACAAATCATAAATTTAAAAAAATGCATGTAACAGTTTATTTAATATTAGCTAATGTAGTAGGTTAGTGAATCCGGCTCGGAATATTTGGAATGAACTAAGCTTGTTTGCCCAAGACAGTGCTGACTGGAGAAGACTTGTTTTCCCAAGACAGTGCTGACTGGAGAAGACTTGTTTTCCAAAGAAAGTGCTGACTGGAGAAGACTTGTTTGCCCAAGACAGTGCTGACTGGAGAAGATTTGTTGGCGCCTCATGCTCCAGTTGGAGAGAAGAGGATTGAACACAAGTGAGTGAATGGGTTATGTAGTAGGATTGTCAGGAATGTACTGCGATTGGCAAGAAATGTCCGGACGACGGGTGGAAGTGAAAGAAGTGGAATACCAACATTATTGGAACGCTTTCTATGGGATATTTGACTGACTTCGCCTGAAGATCATTATTTATGTGCAGCGAATACGTACTATAATTCCATATGAGGATAAAGAAGAGCCACCTACCATTCTCACTGGTAAACATGGTGTTTCGCATGACCTGAAGGGCTCGCGCCGTGTTGGTGGTCCCGTCCATGAAGTAGGGGATGGTCATCTCATTGAGCAGCAGAGAGCGATCTTTGTAGTCTTTTAGGTTGAAGTAGACCTGCAATCAATCAAACTGTTGTTATTTCGCACAAAGCTATTGGTACTTTTGACGCATTTTGTGAGACTTATGCAAGCATGCATTTCGTGCAAACCGGACGGTACAGCCTACATCGTTCTCATCAACAGAATTCACTCGGGTAGTTCCTCGACCTCACGGGATGTGCCAAGATGGTACATACTCATGTATTATATATGGCTGATACAGTGATATACCATCGGGTATTCAACGTTTTATGTATAGTATGTATTTTTATGTATTATTTGGGTTGATTTTAGTATTTTGCATAATTTGTGCATAATTATGTTCGTATTTATTACATTTATATCTACACAAAAGTTTAATTTAATGTTACTAATATATAGTTACAAATGGATTTATCCCACATATGTGTATCCGACATTCTTTTAAAATGTATTGCTATTTTTTATTTATTGTGAAACGTTTTTGGCATGCACCTATGTAAACAAAATTAGTATCAATATTTCTCTAACACAGACGTAAATGCAGATGTCAACGAATTCAAATCTCCGTGTTGTTCGTGTGGGGAATCTGCAGATTATATTTAAAAATCAGGCTATTTCAAGAAGGAGAAACGTCATTCTGACGACGAGCACGCAAAGCATAAGTCAGTCGTCAGACAGCATTGCCGTCGCATCAGACTTTGCAGTTGCCACGTCTGACGTACCTGTTCGTTGTCCGAGAACGTCTCGAGTCCAACACGCACTCTCGAGTCGACTGGAAGATCAAGAACGACATTCTTTGCGAAATCAACAACCTTCTTGAAGTTCTTGTGTGTGATACTGCCGGAGGAATCCAATGCGAAGACGACGTCACTTGGCTCCATGCAACCTGAAATAATAATTCTAGCGACTTTTATTATTGTGTTTTATCGTGCCGTGTCCAGAGAAAGTTTTCTTCATTGCGATTGGTCGATCATTTGAATGTAATTCATAACATGTAGTTTGAACCGTTATATATACGTCCAGAGTTACACTATGTAATGTTACGCTATGTAATGTTCTTTTGTAAGATCCACCTCTCGCTGCATATCGATTTTTGTGAAGATGTAAACTGAATAATTACACAACAATTTTCCTGTCAAGTACATATTGCATTTCCAATGTGATGTTTCACTCTGTGAAATCATTGCATCACCATCCCTCGGGCGTAGATCTAGTCAGTGACTCGCTGGTTTACAAACGGCACAGTTTGCGCGACGACAAAGGCACTCACGGTACTGGCAGTTGACGCCTCCGTAGTTGTCTGGACAGTGGCACATGTAGATGCCGTCCACGTGGTTCTTGCACGTGCCGCCGTTCTGGCAAGGGTTGCTGACGCACGGAGTGGGTTCTGCAACATCGCGGTGTTTGACGTTAGGAACAGTCCAAAACAACATTCGTCGAGATCACTCACAGTTACTACAGTAAGTGGTGTCAGCACAAACACCATGATTATTGTCGTCAACATAACTGATATTTGTGCCCCAAAATCCGGAGCTATCTCCCCATCACTTTAAAATCATCTGAAACTACAGTTACCTTCCGCAAAAACGGGGTCGTTTGTTTGACGACCGAAATTTAACAAGATGTCACAAGATTTAACAATATTGCCATCCAAAGCAAAGGCCCAGATGGCAAATGGACAAGGAAGCCATTGGCTTATCTATCGAAAGTCCAATATTTTTATCTATGTGTAATCCACCGTCTTGAGATATGTGTCAATCTCGTTTTTAAGCACATTCACGCTGCTAGCAGTTACACAATCTGTAGATATTTTGTTCCATTCATTGGTTGTCCTCTGTGAGAACAGGTATTTCCTGATATCCAATCTGCACTGAACCTTTACTAATGTTACCTGATGTCCTCTTGTTCTGTTATCTTTCATTAGTTCTAAAAAAAATGTTCTATCAATATATTCATACCCATTCAATATCTTAGAAATTTCGATTTACTCTCCTCTTAACCGCCTTGTCTCTAGGGTTGTTCAACCATATTCTTTGAGTCGATCTTCACAACTAAGGTCTCTCAGTTCTGGAGTACTCTTAGTTGCTCTTCTCTGGATTATTTCAAGCGTATCTATATATTTCTTACGATATGGTCTCAAAGCTTGTATACAGTTCTCTAAATGCGGCCTAACTGTTGCTTTACACAGTAATAATTAGCTTGTTTCCTTTTATGCTATATTTCTCCTTATCAACCCAATAATTTTATTACCCTTTGAAGCTGCAATGCCACACTGCTCTGAAACTTTCATGTCAGCACATATTGTAACTCCTTAATCCTTTTCTTTTACAGTAATACTTAGAACAGTATATCCCATTTTATAGTTTAGATCCACGTTCCATTGTCCTGTATATAGGCATTTACATTTCCCAAATTTGAACAACATCTGCCATTTCTCAGACCATTTAACTAATTTGTCTAGATCGTATCGTAAATGTTGTTTATAACCATCATTGTTAACCCTTCTAAACACTTGTGTCATCCGCAAATGTCAGTACGTTGCTCGTTATATTATCGTCCAAGTCATTGCTATATATATATATATATATATATATATATATATATATATATATATATATATATATATATATATATATATATATATATATATATATATATATATATATATATATATATATATATATATATATATATATATATATATGACTAATCGATTGAATATAACAATGGCTGACTGACAGAAGACAACGTATAGATGGGGAAGTTTCAAACTGGAAATCAGTTTTGAGTGGGGTACCACAAGGATCAGTATTTGGACCTTTATTATTCTTAATATATGTCCTCCCCATCTACTACAACACGTTGTCGTCTTTCAGTCAGCCATTGTTCTATCCAGTCGATTATGCCACCCCCGATACCATGGGCTTTTAAAAAAAGCATAACATATTTGTTAAGCATGACCTCGCTTTTATGAATCCATGTTGAGATGGGTTTAATAATTTTTGCCTAACAAGGAAGTCCACCATATGGTATTTAACTAACCTTTCTAATAATTTACAAATCACTGATGTTAAACTCAAAATGCGAAGCGTCTACGATGAATAGCATAACATAAAAACGCACATATGCTAGCACGATCATATAAAGATTATTAGTATTATCTCATCATCAACATTATCGCAATCATTGGTCACAGTAATGAAGAAAGTGACGTACTTCCACACATGTAGGAGACGAACGCGTCGCTGTTGTTTCTCAAGTTGTCGTAGCTACTGATGTACATGACATTGCGGCTGTCCGGGTGGCTGGCGATCGACTCGAGCTCGTACTTGTTCAGCCAGTTACCGACGCCGACTGCTAGCACGTGCACTCCCTTGGCCTTCAGTCTCAGCCCCTGCGTCACGGTCGCCTTGCGGTCGTTGGAGCCTCCGTCGGTGAGGATGATAACGAGGTCGGCGACGTCACTGCGGTCGCCGTTAGCGGGCGTGTACATCGTGTCGGTGACGTAACGGAGGGCGGAGGCGGTGTTGGTTGTGCCGTGGGTGTATCGTGTGTCCAAGATGGCCTGCTTCACGTCGGCGCTGCAATAGGTTAAGCGTTCTTCTATATAGGACAATATACCACATTTCACGGACACTACACGCTACATTTTGCTACTGTTATTTATACGCTGCAATATGTTAAGCGTTCTTCTATGTAGGACAATATACCGATTTCATGGCTACTACACATTACATTTAGCTACTGTTATTTATACGCTGCAATATGTTAAGCGTTCTTCTATGTAGGACAATATACCGATTTCACGGACACTACACATTACATTTAGCTACTGTTATTTATACGCTGCAGTGTGTTAAGCGTTCTTCTATGTAGGACAACATACCAATTTCACATACACTACACGTTACATTTAGCTACTGTTATTTACCGTCGTGATTCTAAATTGTTGTAATTTAATTAATTTATTTAAATGCTTATCTGATCTTAGTTAAGGATTAATTGTTTTTATTCATTTATCAATATATTTAGCTATGCATTCATCAATTTTTAATATTTACATTTGTGATTTTACAATTATTTCAAATAGTTCACATTATTTATTTATGTATTAGATTTTATGAGATATTGCATAGCGACACAGAACAATTATTTGGATGAAACACTATGTAAGACATCATCATCATCATTACCATCATTATGAACATCATCATCCATCCATCATTATCATCATTACGAACATAATTCATCATCATCGTTATTGTCAATATGAAAATCATCATCAATTCATCGTTACCATCATTATGAACATCATCCATCATCATCATTATGAACGTCTTCATCCATTTATCGTTGTTATCATTATCAACATCATCATTATCATCACTATGAACTTAGAGCAACAACATGGCGAATGTCTGTCCCAAGCAAGTGCGCCGTGGCAGCTAAACTAAAACTGTGATGATGTTACAATATGTTTTGTGAAAGCAACGGTAATGCTAACTTACTACTGCAGAATGCACCATGTCGTCTAAGGAAGTAAACAAAACTAGTGACATTTCTATTCGCTAGGAGGTTCATTGTTTCGAAGATAGCCACCGGGGTTGTAGTGATGAATTCCAGGTCGAATCCATTAATTTTGTTAATCCTCATGAATGTTGCCCATTTGGTTCCATAGAATTGATGGTTGAATTATACCGACAGACGACGTCAGATGGGCCCGGTATAAACCTGACGGTGTGTGTGCTAACTGAATGATTTGTAAGGTGATTTATTTTTATAATATGAAAGTTTTCGATTGCCCCATTTTCGTATGTAAATCTTTTCTTCGTTAGTCTTGATGAATAGTATTATGCAGCCGTCTTGAGAAAATTTTATTTTATTTGTTAGGCTTAGAGAGTTATAAATATACCGCGCAGGGCACCATTAGGCTAAGACGGGAGAGATAAACCACACATCTGCACCCACCTGCTAGAGAACTTGTTCAGCTGGAAACGCAGTCTGACGTCATTTCCGAAAGTCACGAGACCGACGCGCGTGCGTCCTGAGTTGACGTTCAGCTGATCGATGGTGTCAGCGAGGAAAGCCTTCGCCTTGACGAAGTTGTTTTGGCGGATGCTACCAGAAGCGTCGAGCACAATCACGATGTCCATCCGCTGTCGGCAGGCTGCAACAAAGACCACTTGTGCATGCCCTACAATCATTTACTTGTTTCCAACATTGTTACATTTTCACGTGCAATACAATATTGGGAAAGGAGGAAGCTGAAGCTATTCAACTTATAATTAATATAGTATGAAATGCAACACGACCGCGGTTTACAAAACATCATGTGTGGTCTGCCGGAATTGGTCCAGGAAAACAGACCCCAACGAACGAATGTTTCTTCGTGAAATAGACCCTTCCCATTACCAACACGCTACCTTGTGGTTTATAACTTCAGGAATCGGGTAACTCCGACGACATCATGCTGTTTAACACCGAAGAGTGCTTGTTCTAAGACCTTTTCTTTAGGCGTATTTGTCGCGTGTAATCACAGAGATAATATGCAAATATTTCAACTATTTTATTTGACATTTATGTAATTTTTGCTGGTATTGCATGTATAAAATATACTTAATTGACGCATGCCTGAAACTGAGACAGTGTATCGTTGTCTTAATTTACTATGTTAGGTGCATTGAGGCAACTTACTCAATATTTGCTCACAACGGTAAATTAACAAATAGCTGTCCAATCATATCGATAACATTGTATTGCTCAGCCGCCTTGAGGCATTTACTATGATAAAACAACACGATACAAAAGGTATCATCCAAAACTGGCGAGATCGATCTGAACAGTGAACGCAACTACTAATGACTACGTACTCGGGTCAGGAGCCGGTGCCGCCGTCGTCGTCGTCGTCGTCGTCGTGCGACAAGCGGATCTGATGATGCCATGGAGGAGGGCGTTGAGCTTGTTGAAGTCGGGAGCCGTGAAGTAATCCTGGTCCCTGATGCGGGGCGGAGAAGACATGTCTCGCAGAAGGTTCTCGCTGATATTCCGTGTCACACCGATGGAGATGATCCGGACACCGGAGTCTCGGAGCTCGGCAGCCGCTCGTAATGTAGACGCATTGCCGTCCGTCGGCTTGCCGTCAGTCAGGATGATGGCGACGTTCGGCACGCCAGCACGATCTCCCGGGGCGCCATTTCCGAACATCCTCGTCCGTGCTAGATAGAGCGCATACGACGTGTTGGTGGTCTGACTGAGGAACGGCAGTTTAGCAGTGGCATTTAGCAGATCCGCTTCCCTCTGGTATCTGAGCCGAGATGGTACAGCTTACAAGATACATTCGACTGTATGAACAGCGCTCCGGCGAACACAGTAAGGTCAAACGAATCACAACATCAAAATTTACAATTAGTATAGATGTTAAGCAGTGGACTCACATATTAATCGCGGATAACACAATCAGCCGCTTAATATAATAAAAATTAATACATTCGCTTTGACGGAATCGTTCCGCTTGATTAAAATGCGCCGCCTTAAATGAATCAGACTGCTCGGGCCCGAAATGATTCTATTGAGCGGAGTCCATTGCATGTGTGCTTTATTTTATTTTATTCTATTCTATTCCACTTCACAAAAGTTCTGTTGAGTGGATATAATTTATTCGCCTCTTAAAGTAATTATATTTATATATGTAAATTTCGTATGCTAACAATGATATCACTAGCAGTACAGTTCCTTAGCCGTGACTCACAAGGGATGGTATTTAGGGCATGGCATCACACCAAACGTTTGATATTTGGCCCAACGGAAGAACATCAGGGATCGGACGACCCCTGACCCCTTGACTATTGGCCTGAATAGCAGTGGTGGTAGGGTTTTTATTCTGTTTAAAATGTGTTAACGTCAGATAAAAACAGCATAATCCTTTGCATCACTTACGTGTCCAGCTGCCATTTGACCTCGGCGTAGGAGCCGAAGAGGATCATGCCGACGCGAGATTGCGTCTCCTCGATCTTCAGGTGCTGCACGATCTTCTGAAGGAAGGATCTGACCGACTTCCAGTTGTCACACTCCTTATTACCCTTGTCGTAACAAATGCTGCCGGAACTGTCGACCAGGAAGGCGAAATCAACCAGGCAATCGGTGGCTGTGACTAAAGAGGACAAATTGGGTATATCGTTTGCAGTACAAAATTAGATAAAACAGTTGTTTGTGAATTTATCGATTATTTTGTCATATCTCAAAAGGTGTTATAACAAAATAATCGATCAATTCACAAACAACTGTTTTCTCAAAAGGTGTTTTTGTTAAACGTACACAACAACATGCAATGTATACAAATTATAATGGTGCTCTGTTCATTTCTTGATACCCTAAACCCAAGGTGTTTAAATGTGTCTTAACGGCCTTCACAGAAAAAGAGCTCGCCATAAAGATTGGGAGAAATGTAGAACGTGTACACCAGAAACTCGACCAAGGTGGTGTATAAAGGAAAACAACCTTCGTCTATGCCGTCCATTCAAGTCTCGATAAAACATTTTTTAGCCCCATTCCAGTGCTTACATGTTATACAAACGTATTTGGTTTTGGTCTTTTCTTTAGTGATTGTCACTCTAGTTAAATACCTACATCTAAGAGGACATGAAGCTACAGTAGCAGAAGTAGGATTGGAGAATATATATAGTGAAACAATATGACAGAGAGAAGGTGGAGGAATTAAGAGAAAAGATCAGAATGTAGAAACCGTTGAAAATGAAGGAAATGTGGAGAGAACTGCGATGGGCAGAACACATCCAAAGAATGATTGAGGAGTGGTTGATTGATAAGGACAGCATGGGAAACAGAAGAGGGTGGTCGAAAGAGAAGTGGAAGACCGAAATTAAGATGGAGGGACAGTATTAAGAGATATATCTAAAGGACAGATAACAATGGGAGAGAACGTCAGAAGATCGCGATAGACGGAGACGACTTTTCGAGAGGACGGAACAGACTAAGTGATGTGTAAGCAATAAACGTTGTAACCTTACACGGAGGAGGTGTCGTTGTGATGCAGGTGGACGCGATGATGTTGGCGATGAGGGCGTCCAGCTTGTTGAAGTCGGCGCTTGTGAAGTAGTTCTTGTCCTTCAAATGCGGTGGTGAGGACAAGTTCCTCAGCAACTTGGCGTCGATCTGGTTCTTCACACCGACGGTGATCAGCTCTACGCCGGAGTTCTTCAGTTTATCAGCGGCGGTGCGGGCCAGCATTCGTCCGTCGACGATCGGTTTTGACTCGTTGGTCGGCAACCCGTCAGTCAGTAAGATGGCGACTTTCCGTATATTCCGTACATTCCGTCTGTGTTCGCTGCTGCCGAAGACGGCCGTCCGGGCCAGGTCGAGCGCGTGGGACGTGTTCGTGTTCTGCTGTGGGTGGTATGTCAAATTGTTGATGGCGCGCAGCAGAGAGGCCTGATCGCTGTGCCTGTAACGAACAGCGCGTGGGCGAAATAACGGTGTTGGCAGATTCGGTAAATTAGTTGCAGTTTCGAACGGAGAATTCGTATATCCGTATATTTAATTGCAAACAAGGTTGAAACATTCGGAGAATACAAACGAGTTTCTTGAGGTGTGTGTGTGTGTGCGTGCGTGCGTGCGTGTGTGGGAGTGTGCGTGCGTGCGTGCGTGCGTGCACGCGTGCGTGCGTGCGTGCGTGCGTGCGTGCGTGCGTGCGTGCGTGCGTGCCTGTTCTTGCCAACTTGTTTGATATACCTTAACCTGGCTAAAGTCTATCAGCCCTTACAACGTCGATAAAACGCGACAATGTACCGGCTCTTGCAACGTCGAGACTTATCGTGATATCGTCACTTACTCGTCAAGGTTCCAGATGAGATTTCCGATCGAGCCGAATTGTATCATGGCGAACTTGGATGCATCAGTTCCGATTTTCGTTTTTTTGACGATATTCCTCAAGAAAGACTTTATCAACTGCCAGTTGTGGCATGTCTTGTTTGTATTATTGCATATACTACCGGAACCATCGACAATGAAGACAAAGTCCACCATACCTGCACACAAAAAGACACATAGCTATAACCAGAAAGACAGACATACACGTGCTTGTTATTTTGACCATGTACATATCACTCAACTTTCCATAATGGTAAAGTGTATATTGCGATCGACGGCCTGCTCAAAGAGTGTATGCTATAACATATATCTCTCTTTGATAGACCAATCGAAAGTCATCGACTAGACCGGTCACATATCGGAATACGCACAATCGAATGTCTCCATATATACATTTGGGGGTCGTCAATCCAATGGTAAATATGAACAACGTTAATATAATGGCGATGAGATGTCATCGACAGCCGAGAGACCGTGTCCTCCTGGACCGGGTTTGCTGTGTAACCAGCAAACTACTTCAGAAGGATGAAATAAGTATCAAAAGAATTTAAAGTAAAACTAAATGATGAGTGGTTCATAAAGACGTGTTGGCCGCTTTGGAATTATGACAGCACCAGAAGTACCAGCGACAACATTGAAAGTACCAGCGATAGCACTGGAAGTTCCAGCGATTTCCTAGCAAACCCAACATCAACGGCAATTTGTTATTTGTCAATACAGAGTCGATTCCTTCTCTCCGGATATTCACTGCTGACGTCACTAACAGCAGGCATACTTACACTGTGACTTAGCGACGGCGACCAAGGCCGCCGACGTCATCAGGAGAAGAAGTATCCGGTTAGACGCCATCTTTCACTTTCTGCAACAAATAATAATCACCGATACAAATATGCTAACATGATACTTATTGCAAACTGTATCAAATAAAACTACCGAAACATCAATTATGATCTAGATAAATTAATTAAATGGTCAGAAAAATGGCAAATGTTATTCAATTTTGGGAAGTGTAAATGTATACACTTAGGACGTGGAAACATTGACGAAGAATATAAAATGGGGGATGCTGTACTAGGTAGAACCACACAAGAAAAGGACTTCGGAGTAACATTTAGTGATGACATGAAAGTTTCAGA
>OY759261.1:48667349-48682349 GCA_963662155.1 Lamellibrachia columna
TCCACAAAGTTTGCTTGCGCACTTGTTTTTCTAATAGCTTCTTTTGACAAATGTTTCTTTCTATATCGTTTTCCTTGATACTCTCAATTTCATATTTTAGAATGTTCCAACATTCAATTGCGGTCTTGGGAATCAGTTCAACTTAACTGGAAGAATAAAAAGAAATCGGATGACAAGCAATTACGAGGGAGTATAGTATATCACATATAACTGACAAATGTGTGAAATTGGTAACACGAGAAGTATGTCAAAAAGAAATCGCTTAACGGGTCAACCTGGCGTATGAAATGAGATATTTAAAAAGTTGACGACGGTTATTAGGACCTACAAAGGTCACTTACATTGACCGGTTAAGTTATTGTTGATACCATACAGAATGTGGCAGTACAAAAAGATTTATGCACATTCTCAGACATACTCATTCACAACATTCTTAGGATACCGAAACTCCATCCTCCATCGATTTTGGCCATCTCGAATCAGGTTCATTGTCATAGGCTGTTCAAATATGTAGCGAGTGAATGTGTAAGTATTTTACTGTGTGTGAATGTGTAAGTAATATGTAGTGTGTGAATGGGTAAGTATTATGTAGTGTGTGAATGTGTAAGTATTATGCAGCGTGTGAACGTGTAAGTACTATGTAGGGTGTAAATGTGTAAGTATTATGTAGGGTATGAATGTGTAAGTATTATGTAGTGTGTGAATGTGTAAGTATTATGTAGTGTGTGAACGTGCAAGTATTATGTAGGGTGTGAATGGGTAAATATTATGTAGTGTGTGAATGTGTAAGTATTATGTAGTGTGTGAATGTGTAAGTATTATGTAGTGTGTGAATGTGTAAGTATTATGTAGTGTGTGAATGTGTAAGTAGTATGTAGTGTGTGAACGTGTAAGTATTATGTAGGGTGTGAATGTGTAAGTACTTTGTAGTGTATGGATGTGTAAGTATTATGTAGTGTGTGAACGTGTAAGTATTATGTAGTGTGTGAATGTGTAAGTATTATGTAGTGTGTGAACGTGTAAGTATTATGTAGGGTGTGAATGTGTAAGTACTTTGTAGTGTATGGATGTGTAAGTATTATGTAGTGTGTGAACGTGTAAGTATTATGTAGGGTGTGAATGTGTAAGTATTATGTAGTGGATGAATGTGTAAGAATTATGTAGTGTGTGAACGTGTAAGTATTATGTAGGGTGTGAATGGGTAAGTATTATGTAGTGTGTGAATGTGTAAGTATTATGTAGTATGTGAACGTGTAAGTATTATGTAGGGTGTGGATGTGTAAGTATTGTGTAGTGTGTGAATGTGTAAGTATTATGTAGTGTGTGAACGTGTAAGTATTATGTAATGTGTGAATGTGTAAGTATTGTGTAGTGTATGAATGTGTAAGTATTATGTAGTGTGTGAATGTGTAAGTATTATGTTGTGTGTGAACGTATAAATATTATGTAGGGTGTGAATGGGTAAGTATTATGTGCAGCTGGCTTAATAAAAGGGTGGGTACATTTGTTAAAATCATCGAAAGAAATTACATTGATCGTTATATCGGGTAACTTGCGAAATTGTGAATAGTCTTTATGTCGTAGTATATTGAACCGGTCCATTTTTTCATTTTCCCGATGATATCTGACCGGACACAGTCAACAATAATGTAATAGTTTATCCGCTGACGTCATTCCCATCATTCTCAATATTCAGCCTCATCAAACGTTTTACTCCAGCATCTTCATCTGCAAGTTTGGTAAGTATTATGATAGTGTTAATTCCTGTTTCTGTAATTTTGCTATACCAACTTATTGTTCGCAGTATGTTATAACGTCACTTCCTCACTAATAAATGTCAAACCATAGTTTCCATTTAGAATTTCAATACATCTGCAAGATACTTGTCACTAGTGCAACAAAACCAAGCGTACTATCTACCATCGTAACGTAACAACTTAAAAACAAAACAACCAGTCATAATCCAACTATGGGGCCCGCCTTATGCTGGCCTGATCTAAAGTGTTTTCCCTGGTGGTAGACGTGGGTGTTTCTACAATTGGACATGTTGCGTTACAGATAGGAACGGGCAGATAGCATTCAATCGGTGACCTCTGTCGATGCACCCTCGATCGTGAATTCATTAGAATCATAGCGTTTTCTGCCCGGAGCAAGGTAGGTGTGCGATTATGAACACAAACGATACAAAACGGGTGCGTCGTTGTTCTTTGATATTACATGCAATGAGACCATTTCAGTACGACAATTATAGAACATGCTGGTGACTCATTGGTGCCTCATTGTCAACACAACGCAACAAACACATTCCGATTTCGTCACCCGGCGGCCTCAGTGCATGCTTCAGTTCATACGGCCGTGTAAAAAAACACTGGTCGTTGAACTGTGCACATGAGCACTTGACGCGTCGCTGATAGGTCAGGATTAACCGGCGATACACTGGCGTCACATCCAGAGGTCCTAGTTAACTACATTCCACTTGCGCTGTGCAGACATATTATTATATTAAGCGCCTGCTGTGTTGGCCTAAATGACGGAGGCAGGATTTTATGCTTGCATCACAGACACACTCAGTCACTGACACATATATATAGGGACGCACGCAAGCATGCACGCACGCACGCACGCATGAACGAACGAACGAACGCATGCAAGCACAATCACTAGTACACACATACACGCACACACATGCACGCACGCACGCTCGCACACACGTACACGCGCACACAGGTACACACACACGCACGCACGCACATACACACGCACGTACACACGTACATTCATGCACACACACACACACACACACACACACACACACACACACACACACACACACACACACACACACACACACACACACACACACACACACACACACACACACACACGTACACACGTACGCACGTACACGCGCACGCACGCACACGACCATTTAGTTGACAAAACATCACAACCCATGAACCTCCGCCCCCCCCATAAAATAATCCCCTTCAATGTGGTGATCAATGCGATCATTTTGTAATTGAGGTACATCGTAGTGGTATATGGACGAACGCATTACAAACAGGGGCATACAGAGAGCTATAGCCAAAGTGGAGAATGGAAAGTCTGAATAGTTCTACGAAACGGCACTAAATTCAAATCGCGTCCGTGCCATTGTCACGCACCGGCGACACTGGGGGTTGTGAAAGACACCTGTTTCAACGCAGCGACATTTGAGGCGCGCGGGCGTAAGTTATATAGCTTGTTGTTGTGCCGCCAGCGGGCATTGTCGTAGATGTTAGCTCATTATCTGTCGCCCAGTACACGGGTTTTTCACACTAATGAACAACATTAACATCCAACACCGCAGCAAATATAATGTATCCTAAGAGATTGCATACAAGTACATGTTGCCATCTAAAATTTCTACCAGGACGACTAACTTATATTTATTTTTAAAATATATTATTCCCAAATGTCTCAGTTTAGCACTAATTAATTAGACTCGCCCGAAGAATAGTGTTGTTCTTGTTTGTTTGTTTACTTGTTTGCGTGTGTGCGTCAGTGCAAACCAATGTTTCAGAAAAATACTGGTCAACATATGCAACGAACTAATGCTAGTCTAAAATTAGTGTATCGCACACAACGAGTGGCACCTGTTGTTGAGTTCAACGACACAGTAGGATGGAAAACAATGACATAATGCCGTTTGCACCCAACCGTGCTACGTCGAATAAAATCCAGCACTGTACGAACTGTTCGCCCAACACTACCCGACCTCACTGCAATCACCTTTAGAGAAGTGGCCGCAAACGACTTTCTGCAGCCAGCCATGCTGACATCCACGACTCGATAACCGAACCGTGCTCGTGACAGAAGATACTATCACCAATATGTACAACGTTTCTTGTTTTCCTGCTCGGTTTTGGCATTACTAGATACTTGTTGCTATACTGGAACGAATGTCAACACGTTCAAAATTCACGCCGTATTCATCTACGGAGAACCGTCCTCCATTTGTCGGTAGGTGATTGCAGTAAGGTAGCTGTGACGGAGGGAAGGACATAGCTGCTTAACTTTCAAATAACGAGCGAGAACGAGCACCTGCTCATGTTCAATTTACACTGTTCTTTTACTATTACTACTTCGTTTACCTTGCTTAGGAATATAGTGTATAAGTGTCTTTGTGGGCAATTTATAAAAGGTAGAAATGAGCGTGGCATATGAAACGTTCGGTCGAAGATAACTGACCGTAGTTGTTTTTATTGTGGCCCAGAGTCAGCACGTACGCCTTGCCCGCGTTCGGGACACCAAGCTGTCGCTGCTTTCTGGATACCAACAGGATTGAGTACAAAAAAGACAGGTCATTCACGGACCGTTATCTCAATAGGTGATCACGGTTTCTAAGACAGGTCTTTGCTGCTGGGGTCCGCCGTAGGTCAGCTAAACAAGCCGGGATTTCGCGTGACATAGGTAATTGCCTGGGTAATCGGAATTCATAAAACGGGATATATTGACATGGCACAACTTGTTAGTTGACCAGAGAAGCGGGACTATTGTCGGTGTCATATCAGGGCAAGAGCGAATACTTTAAGTAGGAGACGTTGCAAGAGGTTGTATGTTTTGAAATGTGCAATACGAGGGGTACCGTGTAACAGAACGAAGAACAACGAACGGGTGTAAAGACATGTCTGCAAGAAATGCAGACAAGAAAATAAAGGCACACTAGACATGCTGGTGAAGCATGTTTGTAAATTACGCCAAATAGTCAAGCTAGCAAGCGGCAGAGGTCAGTGGTCGAACGCAAAGTTGCAAATCACGCCCGCATCTCAACAAGGGTGTCGTTGATCAAAGTAAAAAACAGGTCACCCGTCGACCACAATCACGATAACTATCTAGGGAATCTGTGGAATCAGATCATTGTCGATGTGTGTTTTGTCGAATCGCCTATTTCACGTTGCAACAAAGAAAGATCAGTGCCTGGAACCCACGCACGTTGTCTTCAGCGTGAAAAAATAATACGACTTGAAATATATGCCACATAGAGGGATTGACATCTATGCAAGATAACGTGCTCATGTTTAATTTTATGGCAGATTATGTTTATGGCAGCGATTCTCGTTTCTGTCTTGTGTGACTGTTGTTGCCGCGAAAGAAGTGAGACCGTAAACTAGCGTCAAGAGGTCGCTGGCTCGATCACGTCCATTCACGTGACGTGACGCTGGAATCTAATGCTGGGTTACTGCATTTGCGGACATCCATTATGACGTCACGGAATTGCTTTTGAATCACCAGACGCGCCACTTTGTGTTCGTGTGTGTTTGATTTCATGTTATACCAAATTGCAACGCGCCGACATCCAACTGTATTCAGTCAAGGCC
The DNA here is from genome assembly GCA_963662155.1 of Lamellibrachia columna. NCBI lineage: Eukaryota > Metazoa > Annelida > Polychaeta > Sabellida > Siboglinidae > Lamellibrachia > Lamellibrachia columna. The sequence goes on from OY759261.1 coordinate 48,672,710, forward strand.
GATATACCTTAGAAAAACTCCTATGTCGAACTAAACATGAACTAACTATTCGGTAACACTATAAATAACGCACAAAAGCTACATAATCCGTCATCGTACTATTACGTATGGTCAAGTGTATTTGGATCAAGGTTGCACAAACAGGGATTATCCTCCTTCTTCCAAAAGTCTGCCTTGCCTCAACATGCCGAGGGTACAGGCAAACCAATAGAACACAAAAATAATAGCTTATATGAAGTGATTTTTTCAACAATGCATGAAAGAAGATGTCACTATTTCGTTGTCGTGTTTGTATTTTCCACCCCAAAATTATTATAAAACATGTAATTTATTCGCCCCTTGATTAACAGCGTCCAGTGTATTTTTTACTGTGCAATTTAACATCACTGAACAAACACCGAATTTGGGAAGGGAATCGTTCGTGTAACAACTAACTTCATGTAGCAATTGTGATGTGTCCTGCTTTTTAAACGCGACTACATTTCCGTTCTACGGAGGCCAACAACAGATCCGGTTAGAGAAACACCTTTGCTCACAAGCACGCACTCACCTGAACTAAACGTGATTGACTAACCACGCACATCTACAATTTGGCATACGTATTGTAGCTTTTATCATTACCATGTTCGAATAAGGCCGGTTATTTGCTAACGCGATTATGTACAAAATATTCATTCAAATATGGCTAAGAATACCTTGAATGATCCTGCCAGCCTGGAAGTGTATTTTGCAAAATCCTGATGGTGGTATTGTCAGTTTGGTTATTCGTACCAGGTATTCAATTTCTATTATGAGCACCCACTTAGGAGGCGAAATTACACGCACTGCTGATTCATAGTCTACGTGCTTATTGTGTGCTGCATCTTAGATAAACAAGAAACGGCAATACAAATCAGGTGTAAGCAAAGTGTGCTGTTAAAAACATATTCAATGACTAAACGGATTTTTCAACAAACAGTGGAGTTGTAATAATAAAAAGTTGACTGGGAAATCTACAATAACTACACCAGTAACGATGAATTACGACAATTGAATGTCTTCATCCAAGCATTACAAATACAAGTAGTTTGCACACTAACCTTCGTTCTACGAACTGTTTCCAATCACCAAATCCGCTACTTTCGCCAACCCGATCAAGCTGCCGACGGCAACGGAGTGTGAACTACGGCCTACGACTGCGCTCATCCATGCTGAAGTTAAATACACACGGAGTCCGCCGTTCGTGAACGCAGCCGGGGGTGACGGCGCATCGACCAATCAGCGACGTCCCTGGCGGTTCTCGCCCACCGTACAATGCAGGTTACAGAAAGAACGTGTATTCAGCTTCTACCACATCTTGATTAGAATTGTCCAATCTAACCAACTCTCTGAACATTATGTAATCACGAAAACATTTTTTTTCCCTGGCATAAACACCAGTAGAAAGGACCTACCGTTTTGTTGAATCATTTGACATGACTGTATCCTTCGCAACTAACACAGAAAAAAACATGTGTTTACAATGAACAAGTATGCTACACTCCTACAGGATATTAACGCCCACGGAGAGACATAGAAATCAAAATCTGCTGAACTAAGCTGCAGAGGTTATGTTTCAGAAGCTAACAAAATAAAGTAAGGCTAAAGTCACTTTAAAGCCATTTGGTATATGACAATCAACGACATTTGTAATGCTACGTGGGTGTCAGAACTTGCACTGTTAATACAAGTGCAATTACAAAATGCAAAGATGAGCCACAATGGTTTGATCCATGACTGATTGAAATCATTCACTGTTCAGTAACTGATCATTTACACATATCTGTTCATCATGATGTGTAATTTACCATTGCCTTCATTATTTACCATTGCCTTCATTATTTACCATAATCTACACAAAGTTAAATATTCGGTAGTTTACCTAATTTAACACAAGTTCGTGGATTGTTGTTTCTTGTACTCCTTATAATAGTGTACACACCTTTATAATAGTGTACACACTTTTATAATAGTGTACACACCTTTAGAAAACGCCTTTATAATAGTGTACACACCTTTATAATAGTGTACACACCTTTATAATAGTGTACACACCTTTATAATAGTGTACACACCTTTATAATAGTGTACACACCTTTATAATAGTGTACACACCTTTAAAAAAACGTATATGTTGAATAAAGTGACCCTCTCGCTTGTATCATAGCAACAATATTCGCTCATCACGATTCGGAAATCATGATTATTCGAAAGTAGGGTATCTTTGAAGATCACATAACGTACAGAAGCTAGTATCTACAAAAGCACGCCGTTATATCTACAATGGTGTCCGAATGTCGTAACATGAGTGAGAGCACTGGTAACAGTGCCAGCGGGTTTAGATCGACAAACCAGTTACTCGTGTAATGTCACCCCGGAAAGTAAACGGAAATCCGGATCCCTATTTATGCCACTAATCGAGTAAAGACAACTGCGTGGGAGGTGTTTGTGTAATGTTTCGTCCGTCCAAGACTCGAATGCATTCTCAAAAAAGTCAGTACGTTATCTGTTGAATCACTGGTGTTTTAAGGTGTGGACGGTGCACCAACATATCTCTTGCAGTGTGAAACTAATGATTTGACGACAAATACAATAGCATAAAATATATATACCATATCAAGAACGGACAGACATGGCTTTTGTGGCAATATAGTCTCCACATGCAAACAATTCGTGTATAGCTTAGTAGTATTTTCTGACAACGCTAGCTCATTTCCGGTGAAAACGTTGGTTGCGACTATGACTGCTCGTTTGGTTCACATTGCAGGAGTCCTGTCCATTTCGGCCTATCTTGGGCGAGTGAACACCAATGCTACCCATCGTTTGGTTCACATTGCAGGAGTCCTGTCCAGGTCGGCTTATCTTGGGCGAGTGAACACCAATGCTACCCATCGTTTGGTTCACATTGCAGGAGTCCTGTCCAGGTCGGCCTATCTTGGGCGAGTGAGCACCAATGCTACCCCATTTTTCTTCAAGTTTCGCTTTACTACACCTTTGAATATAAGTTAGGGGCGACCTCTGCTTCTAGTACCTTTCGACAGTTGAGAGTACATCATTTGTATGAGGTCTGCTGTCATCCATATGAACCACGTGACCCTCCCATATTATTTTTACTTGCTTCAGAAGCTGCTCCGCGCTCGGGGTGTTTTTTTTGTGTTTTCAATTAACTGAAACAATACATGGACATTAGCTCTAAGAACCAAAACACTATTCCAAAATATTTTTAACCGGTTTATTGCCAATTACACATTAAAATGTCCGAGGAACGGGGCGATACGCAACAATTCACCTTTCTGGCGTAACGGTGGCTGGTTGCATAACTACAGGTCGTTATGGTCAAATGGTCGTCTGAATCCCACGCATTAGCAGCGACTTTGAAGTGTTGCCAACGATGCTGTAGTACAGCTATTTAGGAAGTCATTCTTCCACGGTTCAGTCGTTTCCCCCGCGTGTAACCATAAAGGAATTGTCGTGACTGCGATGTGTACACGCGTGCACAGTTTTCCACGGCAGTGTCATTCTAACTAGTTTACTCACACTTCTTTTCTCGACTCACGGAGCGTGTGTTACAACCAGTAATGTAAAAATCGACCAGTAATGTAATAATCGACCAGTAATGTAATAATCGACCGGTAATGTAATAATCGACCAGTAATGTAATAAATCGACCGGTAATGTAATAATCGACCGGTAATGTAATAAATCGACCGGTAATGTAACAATCAACCGGTAATGTAATAACAATGATGATGATAACCATTGTGATGGTGATGGTGATGATGATGATGCTAATAATGATGATGTACCAGGTGATGATGAGGGTGATAAACGATTATGATGATGATGACGATTAAGGGGTCATCTTAGTGACGATGATAATGATGATGATAATTATGACGATGATAAAGATTATGAGGATGATGATAATGATGACGATGGTGATGATGAGGGTGATAAATTGTTATGATGATAAAGAGTAAGAAGATGAAGAAGACAATTAAGCAGTCTTAGTGATGATGATTATGACGATGACAATGATGATGATGATAAAGATTATGATGATGATGATGATACTGGTGATGATGATAACGATGGTGATGATAAGGGTGATAAATGGTTATGATGATGATGAGGAGGAAGAAGATGAAGACAATTAAGTGGTCTTAGTGATGATGATGACGAAGATGATGACAATGAGGATGATCATTATTAATATTATGAGGACGAAGACAATGACACCTTCAACCTCATCATCCTGTTCCTCCTCCTCATCGTCATCATCATCCTCATCTTCACTCTTATAACGGCTAGCCATGCTGTCACCCATTCGACGTTCACAAACGTATGATTAACATAGGAATCTCAGAACGAGTGAGCCGCCTGTTTTCTGGGAGGACATATGGAATGCCGTTCATATAACCTCCCAGGTAACGCACGGCAGTAACTACATGTTGGCAAACAATCGGACCGAGTCAGACAGAGTGGTAAGGAAGAAGGGGGGTCATTAGAAAGGGTCACCTCAACACATGAAAGAGGTAATCTACACTCAATTAAGGGATCATCTCAAACAATTATTTAAGGGATCATTAAAAATCCTTAATAACTGATCATCATTTGATCATATTAATGGGTCATATCAAACAAGGTAGGGGAATTATCGTGTTCAGTCGCGGTTGCGACTATATAGATGAGTATGAATGATCGCTTGATTCGCGTTGCAGGAGTACTCCCGAGGTCGGTTTATCTTGTGCAAGTGAGTACCACTGGTTGGAGTCTATATCTTTTCTCTTGACGTTTCGTTTTACTACATATTTCAATCTCATTTTTGGGCGGACTCTGCTAGAAGAAATATATGTATAGGGAATATATGTTTATTTGTTATTTTTAGATTGGGTGGCTCCTACGATAGCGACCAGTGTTGCTCTTAGTAGGAGTCTCCCGTCCACCAGCAAATATGTTTTTTTTGGTTGTTGTTGCATAATGTATTACTTTGGTTGATGATTTATATAATTTATATTGCCACTCAATGTAATTTATCTGTTTTTCTGCTGTTGGTACAACTAAAATTTATCCTTATCCTTATCATTATCTAGTATCTTCCGACAATTAGGAGTACATAATTTGTTTATCATGTCTGTGTCGTTCATACGAGCCACACAACTTGTCCGTCGAAGACTCACTTGCATCATAGGCTGTTCCTCGGGATGTTGTTTTTGAGTATGTCAACAAAACTGAAACGGTACGTGGTAATTGCTGAAACCCGGGAGTGTTGCCAACGATGAGGTAGTGTAATTATTTAGGAAATAATGACTGACTGCGATGTGTACGCACGTGCATAGTTTTCCACGGCAGCGTCATTCTAACTAGTCTATCCATAGTTCTTTTCTCGACTCATGGAGTCCTGAATGTTGTGAAACACACGAATCAGTGTAACGGCTGCACCGGATACATCAGTTTATCGAGCAAAGACTTTAGTTAGTCCACGACGATTAACTCCGTGCATGTCAAACATTCCCCGAGGGAACGTAGACTAGTTGTTGTGTGCACAGAACCGATGTCTATGGCAGAACAATGCGACCGAGTGTATTCGCATGGTGATAGCGATCCGTAGGTAGGAGCTGAATTATCAGCGTTCGCGTCTCGTACCAATGCTGCTAAAGGCCCTAGGGGCCCAGAGGGCGTATCGGCGTAGCCATCTATGTTTGTACTTCTTCTCGTTAGAGGGTGTCGGAATACGTGCGACCAGGTGCGTAGTCATCTTGTTAACGACAAGGCGGTCGATGGCATCGCTATTGCACTAGGCTAATGATACGCCCAGGGTATGTTACTTTATGGTTATGGTTAAATATATTTATTTATATTTATTTATTGATTATAACTTCATGTATATTATTTCAGTTATATATATTTACATAGTCTTATTTCTGCATAATATTAATTCTATTTGTTCTCTAATTGTGATAACTATTTTAGTATATTTAATTTCTGTACTTATCTCTATTTTATTAATGTTAATTCTTATAATTGTAATTAACTTATATGTATATATATATATATATATATATATATATATATATATATATATATATATATATATATATATATATATATATATATATACATATATATATATATATATGTATATATATATATATATATATATATATATATATATATATATATATATATATATATATATATATATATATATATATATATATATATATATATATATAATTAATATATGATTACTCTACTATATTTTATTACACTAGACATATGGTATATTCTTATTTTAAGTAGCTTGCATAATGTATTTGTAAAGAATTGCATGTTTATTTAGCAATTTTATAACTATTTATCTTGTAAAGGGCCACGACGGTTGATTTATGAGGCGGAATACACGAACACGGAAACGGCAGTGTTACATTGTTACATTGTTACATTGTTACATTGTCGGAACATTAGATCGTTCCCCCCGTCACAATTTCTCGTCGTCCATCCCTCCTGCCACCCTCCGTCTCCCCACCACCCCTCCTCTCACCCTTCGTCTCCCCACCACCCCTCCTGTCACCCTCCGTCTCTCGTACCACACCTCATGTCACCCTCTGTCTCCCCTGCCGCCCCTCCTTTTACCCTCCGTCTGCCCTACCACCCCTCCTGTCACCCTACGTCTCCCCACCACCCCTCCTGTCACCCTCCGTCTCCCCTACCACCTTCCTGTCACCCTCCATCTCCCCTACCACCCATCCTGTCACCCTCCGTCTCCCCTACCGCCCCTCCTGTCACCCTCCGTCTCCACTACCACCCCTCCTGTCACCCTCTGTCTCCCCTACCGCCCCTCCTGTCACACTCTGTCTCCCCACCACCCGTCCTGTCACCTTCTGTCTCCCCTACCACCCCTCCTGTCACCCTATGTCTCCCCACCACCCTCTGTCTCCCCTACCACCCCTCTGGCTCACTTACTTGCATCTTGAGTCGGGCCCGTATTTAAATAAATAAACAGTTCACATCTAGTTAAAAACGACACAAGGCGCTTTACATTAAAAACTACATAATTAAATTAAATTAAACATTATATATTTAAATTACAATAAAATGACATTAACATTTCATTAAACAAATTCACTAAAATAAAATAATTAAATTACATTAAAATAAAACGACATTAACATAACAATTTAAGATAAAATAATTAAATGAATTATTTGTTATTTGTTATATATATATATATATATATATATATATATATATATATATATATATATATATATGCATTATATATATATATATATATATATATATATATACATACATATATATATATATATATATATATATATATATATATATATATATATATATATATATATATATATATATATATATATATATATATATATATATATATATATATATATATATATATATATATATATATATATATATATATATATATATATATATATATATGTAAAGAAGTAAATCGGTTCTCATTTTGTAACACACGTACCTATATAGACGTTGGCATATCGCTATCAAACAGTGTACGTTTCCATACTGATTTCCATAAAGATGACACCGTGTTCCATATTGCCACCGACATGTCGCTAAGCTGCGAAATCAATATAATTATCAATGCTGAACATTTGGTCGTTCACAGGAATATACCTTCTAGGGAAGGTATCGTACAAGGTGAGTACCGTACCGTAACGTACCGTACTGCAAGACAATATATTATATCACACCACGCTTTACCGCACCGGACCGAATCATACAACACATACCGTGCACGTAGGTGTGTAGGCACACGGGGCAATGTTCACAGCATAGAGGAGACGGTAAATCGCAATACGTCATTTTCAGTTGACGATTGAGCACAGACAGTAACACAAACTGGACACTGGTGACAGGCGAACTCGCTTAGAATGGCCGCTTTACCTGTTGCCGTTAATTCGGCGGAGGTGAAGCGCCGCCATTGGGGCGCGGGTGTTTGAATGCCACGTGCGAAAAGAAAGGCCTTGAGTGTCAAGAACACAAAGCCGTCAAACCACCAGAAATGATTGATGTTACCTTGTCGCCATTGCTTCTGTGTAATCAAGATTGTCTGAGGACGGTGTCAGCATTCGGACAGGAGTGTAGCGTCCTTCTAAAATTAATTGATCTAATATAGCCTTAAGTATCTTGACCTCGGTTGACCCCTCCACCCCCCTGACAAGCAGTGCAAGTTGTGTGATCACCGTCTGACCCTGTCTTTTTGCACTTAAACGATAGGTTTCGCACATAAACGCTAAGGCAAACATCGGCTAAGAAGTATCGGAGTAAATGACTAAAACTGTATCGCACAGACAGTGCGAATATTAACATCGTGTTCATTGCATATATTTACTTCCAAGTTGGTGTCTGACTCCTGCCAGCACCATTCCGTAAAAAAATATTTAAACTGACAGATCACTGACTGAAAACATAGAAACAAGAAATACGAGACGACGCGTGAATGAAAGGAGACTTGGTGAAAAACGAATATCAAGCAGATTGGTTAGTCTAAAGTGAAGCAGCGACAAAAACCTTTACTGGCCCATGCAAAAATAGAAATGTCTTGCGTGTTGGGGATGATGTCAAAAGGCGATGTATGACGTGACATAGAATTGGTTTATTGGGCTGAGGGTAGCATATTTTTCGCTTGTGGTCGAACACCGATGTATGCACCCCAAACATTGTCAATTTTCCGATCACAGCTCACAAGGGTGCTAGCAGTTTTGTGTTATGACGGCTGAAGTGCCAACTGGCGAGCGAACTTGAAGTTGCAATAGTTGCACACAGGTCGATATAGGCCTAACTCAAAGTGTTTTGCAGCAGGGAGTATTTCACAAAATGAGCCCTCAGAGATAATTAATAAAAATGGACATTCCTCTGGTGAGCTGGTACGACTGCGCTGTCCTACCTCGCCGAGCTGTACCAAAGCAGCAGCTTGGAGACTGGTTGGTTGATTGACCACGTGCAGTGACAAGCTAAATTGTGTTGTATCATTCTAACCGTTATAGACAATGGTGGTGAGTCACCTTACGTTGGTCACACGGTCCTCCTGACATCAAACACGCGTCGCAGAAACTGAGAGTCCATCCAGTCTGCGAAGTAGCGCGTGATTTGTCCATGTCCTACTCCACGTGACGATATAAAACTCAAATATAAACTAGGAGATTAAGAGGACATCAAACAGAAGCGCTTAAGATAGAGAGTGATTGATTATGAATATATTGCTATAGGTATTTTTGTTTCACTCAAAGAAGAGAGAATAACTTGAGTACACGTAGTAATGTAGAGAAGGAACAGTGTCGATATCAGAAAGTGTTCGTTCTGACATAGGAGGATGAATAAATAAAACAAATTATCTACTGATTGCGTAAATGTTAGAGGCGTGAATATATGTAACAACAAAATTGAAAAATATCTTGGAAGGACAGGTTACACATTGATGAATAATCGTTGGACAATGGCTTCTTTGTCTACGTAGCATCTTAGTTGTTTGCTTTGGATGGCAGTTTCGTTAACACTTCTTAACACAAGCAATAGAACACTTAGGCGCATACAATACATACATTGAGGTATTAATTATATAAGT
>OY759261.1:48687349-48857349 GCA_963662155.1 Lamellibrachia columna
ACAGCTGGAATGAGAATACGGATAATGGGAGGATATCCAACTTTCTTGAGGAGAGTAAAGAATGCTTCTCTATTTACATAGACGAGCCAGTATATGAAACCCACAACGGCCTTAGAGAGTGGCATATATCATAAATCATAAGTAATCTGAGTAATAGTGTTGGTTGAAGAGAACTTCGTAAACATCACGTGGTTTGAAAAAAAAGGTCTATCTTAGTCACACGGATCTGTTTACGAGATAGCGTTCGGTCAACCGTAGCCGCTTCAATGGAAATCGGTGAGGGTGACGTTCAGTCTGTTGTAGACATTGACAATGTTTGTCTGTGCTGGCTCCGCAACAGAGCCACGCTAAGAATAACCGCCAAATGTAATGTGGAAACGGTTGCAAATGTGTACACTTTGTTCAGCCTTGGGTGAGATTCACAACGATACCATGACAAGGAATAGTAGCTGTGAAATCTAACATCGCGCAATTATAATTCGGAAATTACAGGTCTCAAATAAGGTTTCATATATTAGGTGTATGTCTTAGTACACATTTCGTGCATTGGTTTCTATGATCACCGAACTGTTCATTTGTTGTACGCATTAATCATTACGATGTTGTTGCGAGCTTCTTAAACTGTTCAACAGATAACGCCTCGACTGTTGTTGGCCTCAACATCATATTGATACTCTTTAACAGTTTGTTTTAATTCAACAAAGTCTACTTGTTTACTTAAACATTATTAACAAATGTCGCTTTTTTTTTTTTTCACTGTAAAAAATTTACTTAAATGTAAGGAACAGTCCTCTCTCTCTCTCTCTCTCTCTCTCTCTCTCTCTCTCTCTCTCTCTCTCTCTCTCTCTCTCTCTCTCTCTCTCTCTCTCTCTCTCTCTCTCTCTCTCTCTCTCTCTCTCTCTCTCTCTCTCCTCTCCTCTCTCTCTCCCCCCCTCATACCTTAGACAAAACCCGTTGACAATAATGCCGTCCAATGGAAATGTCTAGCATGTCACCGTGACACAGGTTATATTGCTGTGCTGCTTGAAAGAGACCTACTGTATGTTATCTACCTGATCATGATGTCTGCGTTCGTCATACGCCACGCAATGTTCTCAGTAGTAATTACCTAGTCTGGTTTCCGAACCGAATGCACCATAATGCATAAGCGTGTTTTTTTCACAAGTAACATATAATAAAACCGACAGTGTGTTTGACGATGTATTCAACTGACTGCGTTATCAGGTAAAATGGTCGGGATTTGGCCGTCATAGTCTATTAAACCGAATAAAAACGACGAGAGACATACATACAGATATACACACGCACACGCACACGCACACGCACACGCACACGCACCCGCTCACGCACACGCACACGCACACGCACACGCACGCGCACGCGCACGCGCACGCGCACGCGCACGCGCACGCACACGCACACGCACACGCGCACGCACGCACGCACACGCACACATATAGACACAGAGACAGAGGCACACAAATTAGTTAAAAAAAATACCTAAAAGAATGCAGTTTAACTCTAACTAGAAATGGAAACATTGAAAAGAACAAGAAAACATCAGACAGATGTGTCTAAGATACTGAATGGCTTTGATAGAAGTATTTGTTCTCATTTAATGATGACAGAAGAAATATAGCATCTGAAGTAACTATAGTGAAATAACTGTGTATATTGGATATCAGAAAGTATTAATTCTCACAGAGCTACTAATTAATGGAACACATTATACATAATCATATATATACTGATTATGTAAATGCTAGCAGATAGATAGGTGAGTAATCGTTGTATTATCGATAAGCTAACGGCACCCTTGTCCATTTGACATTTGCGTTTTTGGTTTGGATGGGAAACTTGTTAAATCGTGTTAAAAATAGATAGATAGATCTTGTTAAATATTGTTAAATCTGGTTAAATCGTGTCACGTGCTCTTCGTGTCACCAGAACCAAACAGCTGCAGGTAAATGGGAACGATACGGTACGGGACTGCAGCAGTATAATAATTAAAGCAGCAATATAATATTTAGTACAGCAGTACAATAATTATTTTGCTTCACCCCTTTAAAAAATGGTATATTGAAGAAGAACATTTATTTTGTATGACACATTGTAAATGGCAACTTCGACGCATGCGTATGGATAACTCAATTGGTAGAACGTTAGTTGCGTTAGCTCTAGTGAGGCTCAGGCGTTGCTGTAATGTCATATATACGGCAAATAAAATTGCAGATACAGATTGGAGCCACCGGCAACATAAGCGGGCATGGAGCTGCCGAACAGACAGGAATGCGTAACTTGTATGATTTCATATGATGCAGTATCTACTTATATACTTAGACTCCTCACGCAACACAGCATTTTTAGGACAATTTATGCTGTCAGAATAAAAACCGGACGATTTTCACCGCACTTGCATGTTGTGTAAATGAAGCCTGGATCGAGGAATATTAACACACCTCGATAATGCCTAAGACAGGATGAAGAAATCCACAAAAAAATGTGTGTAGTTGTGTAGAGCTCTGTGAATAGGAAACAGTAAACCAGTATTTCTCCATCCACGTGATTTCACCAAGATCATTGGTGAGCAAAGCACGTTCAGAGCAGGAAGGTAGACATGCTCTTGTTTTGTGACACGTGTGAGGTTTCATTCAAGAAAGGCAGAGTCAATGCATGATCCCAACCCAAAGGCTGCTTTCCGCAAACCGAACGTCAATGTCAATGTCTTCCCAACATCTCACTCTTCCCAAACGAGACGTATCAATGTTGTCGAGTCAATTGCTTTCTAAAAGTTGCTAACTAATTAGCTCTTTCGCTTGTTCGTTGCACATTTTGCAGAGTTTGAGCTCGTTCGCTTGGACGACTGCGGCGATAGTTTTGCCAGAACTGCCTGGTTAAACTAGCAATATATGTTCGCGCGTTCTTCACAATCAATCGCACGTGTCAACATTGGTCGTCGAAGTAGTTGTGAAAAACACAGGTGATGGCCTTCACATTTTCACATATTGAACAAAACAAGAACGTTGACAAGAAGTACTGTGCAATGTCCTTCATTGGTCGTCACTGGGCGCCCATACCTCTGTACAAATGTTCACTCAGATGCTACGTATGCGTATATGTCAACATATGCATTTGAGACATTGGGTATGCAATGCGCTTCCTTTTTTTCACTATAAAAATTAAACATTTGTCAAACTTAATATTGCATCGCAGCAATCAGAAGAACACAAATGTTGACACTGAACGACACTGTTTGTTATGCCGAAACTGTCTAATGCTGAGCGCGAACGTACTTTGGGCCTTCTGGAGGCCGGACAGTCTGTAGTAGAGGTTTCGTGTGTCTTTCGGTGCAGTATACAGACTATTCACAGACTGAGGACACATGTGTCCAGATAAATTGGTCAGTGGCCGATTTCATAAGTTCATAGGCACCTGGTGTTACGTCACGTGGAGAAGACCGACAAATCAGACTGCAGCGTCTGCGTGATTAGTTTGCGACTGCAACCTCGTCCAGTGAGCAAGTCTTTAGAGGACGGTGACAGTGGAAATCTCCGAAATCGTCTGCAGTTGGCAGGAATTCGTTATGTTGGACCCATTCTAAAACCTGTGCACCGTTGTTAGTGACATGTCACGTGTGAAATGTGTTCTGAACTCCACGTAGACATTCTGACCCATGATTGTCCAGTACATGAACATGTACAATAGTCATCGCATCTAACCTTCGTGCTGCATGATCAGGACACAATATACCTACATGTCAGGTTTCTTATTCTGCTCAGTGTTTACCGACTTGGCACATTACCCGTCATGCTCTGGGTTTGCTCTGCTATCTGTTTATCACGTCTATGTAAAATCATTGTGTGTCTACCGTCATATTAGTAACCTGCACCGTTGAACGGAATGTCTGATTTCCCGATTGTCACAGTGTGCGCGCGTGTTCTTGTGTCGCGCTATATAAGCGATTGTATCTGTAACGACGAACCGAGTTGGCCGCAGTGTGCGATCAAGTCGGTGCCAATTGATACGCCCATTCTCTGAATGTAGTTGATTGAAATCACATGAAGGCGCCACTTTTATCTCACCCGACGATCAAGCTTTTATTAAAGGTGACTCCTTAGTTCGATTTGTTTCGCTGGGCCCAGACGACATGTTGCGAAAAATGGCAATTATGGTATCTATGCACTGTAACATGAAGCTATCTACATTTTCGCACAATTACCCGATATAACGACACAAATCAATTCTTTCGAAAAAAAATTTTCTCAAAAGTACGCACTCTATAATTAAACCGTCTGCGCCTGTTACTTGAGTCACATAACACATGTTAACATCACCAAACCTGAACGGCGGTGGCCTAAATTATCGATTGAAGAAAGAGTTATGTGGGTTAATACAATTCGACGGTATTTGTTCTCACTTCTGGCATTTAAACAGTGGCGATGAGGTGTCGACCTTCTTGCGACAGCTCGAACCCGGGGACAATTCCTCTTCATCCATTTTGTCATTCGTCTACATGATTAACATGACATGGCAATATGACATTTGGGAATTGAATGGACTATACGATTGGTGCAGTAACTGGAGCTACTTCTCCACTGTCCACATACGTTTTGTTACTAAGAATTAGCAACCGAAATGTGTGCGATGCATACTTGAAACTTTATTATGAGTTATGTCACACGTGTCACTTTATTTCACGCGGACATCGGTAAGGTTTACATTACCCAGCTGTGCCGATTCCAGTCAAACAGGACCAGTAGGTTCCTACAGTATTCCAATGGCAGTTTGTGTGGGACATGAACCGATAAATATTATAACAAGAAAACTTACGTAGGTTCTGAATGTAAACGTCTCGTTCGTATGTAGTGCTTGTTCTCCAATCTACAACAATTCTAGGCATTTTATCAACCTGGCATGCTTCTAATCTATAACAATATCTAAGTTGCAATTGTTGCGTAAAAATATATTCCTTCACATAATGCCAATACTTGGAGAAGTCAAACATTCGTGTATTGTAATGGTTTTTCGAGTAATGACAGGGAACCTGTCAAACCGTTTCATGTCAAAGGCTCAAGTGTGATTAATATTGTCGAAATTTTTTATCACCTTTATTATACTAATTTATCTCAGAATCACGCCAAGCCAGTAAACTGATTCACGCGGAAACGTTCTAGAAGCTGTGTTGTTTTTGTGTCTGAAAACATATTAGTAGTAGGTGACTAGGTTTCACACCCCGAAATCATGAGCAGAATGCACCGTATGAACCCTGCATAGCCAATAGGAATGAAGATCGCCCTATTATCGCTATCGCAGTGTCCAATCGGAGTACAGTATTGTTCCGATAAGCGCCCCCTAGCGACTGGAACTAACCGTCTAGAACGCCCCCTGGTGACTGAATTAAATATTAATTTGGCCCTATTATCGTTCATTATATCGCAGTGTCATCCCGCCTCCTAGCGACTGGAACTAACCCTAGCGCCCCCTGGTGACTGAATTAAATATTAATTTGACGGGCATGTTGGGCGGACTGACGGGCGGGGACACCTAACGGACTCATGTTTTTAACCTAGTAAGGAGACGAACAAAAGCGTACGGTGCACACGTATTTTATTGAATAAAACAAAGCGGCAGCAGTACAAGCGAGGCGATCGTAATACAACAAAGAGTACAAGCGTGTTCGAACGAATACAACAAAGTAACGGGGTATGATGCGACTTGCGAATGTTGACCATCGCGCCAGAGGTCGCGAACTTACGGGTGTCTCCACCGCGCCAGAGGTTCGAGGGCGAGCTTACGGGTGGTGCGACCACCTCGCCAGAGGCTCAGTTTATGTACGATATGATATACCCTTTTTCAGTAGCTTAATCCAATCGAACACGCGACAATCAGTTTATGTACGATATGCGATAGTACGGTATACCCTTTTTCAGTAGCTTAATCCAATCGAACACGCGACAATCGTTAGCGACCAGATCGGTGTGGAAAGCGTTTACGAAAGTTCTCATAGGAGAACCTTTACAACGAAGCATTATATAAGCTACGCAATATTGTCCGCAAACGTTAGACAGAGGACTCTGAAGTCTCTTGCTATTATGAGTCCACTCGGAACAGTGTTTGTTCAAGAAAGCACGGAACGTCGCATGACGAGGCGGCAGACCGTACGAACAGAAGTATTCGCCAAGCCCGTCGGAGGACAGGTACAGCGCTATCCAATGTTCGCCCGGTTCGTCGCCGTCGTCGGTGTTGCACACGAAGGCGATCGGCAAAGCGTCTATTTTTTTAGGCAGTCCGTCTTTGGCTACGACGCCGCCAAAGACGGACGCGGTGTTCGGATCCATCGCCAGTAGACGGGCGATCTGCAGGGTGTCCATCTCAGTAGTCGTAGATGACGTTGCGGTTCTTGTCGATTTCCAGCACGGACTCGAATTCGGCGTAGGCGACGACGTTCACGGTGGTCCGAAGCACTTCTCGGAAATGAAATTATATGCGCAGGTTGCCCTTTTGCACCAGATGGAAGCAGGGACCGTCGCACTGGTCGGGGGTCAGATCGAAACAGAAGAAGGTGTAGCCGTCTCGGTAGTCGTCGCGAGTCAGACCGTTCCCCTCGTCCTGCCAAATCTTGCCGGTCGAGGTGAACAGGCTCGCGTAGCTCCTGGCGAAGAGGTTTTCTGCGAATTTGGGCTGGAAGGGTTTGGCGGGTATCTGACTAGCTCGACGGCGTTCATGCGACTAGACTTGTCCTTGTACCACAGCTGATTCGTCAGCTGCGTCGACTTGGCGTCGAATCCGTAACTCAGCATCGTCTCTATGTAGGCTCGATACGCGTACGAGTTGGACGAAGCGGTCACGAGCGTGCCGTTCAGGGAGAGGTCGACCTGACTCCACAGCGAATGCAGCCAGTTGTTCACCGGTCCCACGGGTTCGGCCGCGTCGAGATCGTTTCCGTTGGCTCGCGTCACCTTCACCTGCACGTGTAGCATCGTGTTGGCGAGATCCAGGTAATCGTCACCCGATCCTGGGATGAGGAATTATATCGGTCCTCCAGAGTCCAGAGAGGCCATGGGTTGATGTTCCACCACGTGACTGTCGATGATACAGTTCTGAGTGGGGGATACGGTAAAGAGATCCAGCTCGGTCTTGACTCCCTCGCACGACTGTCTATGCACGAAAGCCATTGTCGAATATGTCGGCCTCTCGTTTCTTGAACGTCTTTCTTTTGTGGCGTCGCTTTACTGCAGTGACCGTCGCCTTCGCCGTCGGTCGTTTTATACGTTTACCGGGTGGGGCGTCGGTGACGCGTCGTTTGGCAGCCGTTTTTATGTTCTGGCCTGATAAGACGTCGTCGGCTATGCGAACGCCGGTCTTCAACGCTCCCCTACCCAAAGCCACGGCACCTCTCTTGAGGAGCGGCATGACGCTGCGCAACAGACCGCCGAACAGACTGCCCAGTCCGTGACCTCGCTGGTATTGCGCACCGGCGAAGTAGGGCAGCGAACCGCCAGCCTGTCGCGCGTAATAATCGTTGTAATTCATCAGAACAGTCCGGTCTTGCGTCGACGAAAATGAAGCGTTACTGTCACTCGGCCGTATTCGAATGGCACGCGTCGACCCATGTCGTCCCTTATATCCACCTCGATCGAGTTGAAGTTCGAGCACAACAGAGGTACGTAGTGAACGTTAGTGAAACGAGCGGACACCCTGTCACCGTGAAGTCCGCTAATCGGAAGGGCTCGCAACAGAGGCGCGAGAGTGTCACCCACTATACGAGACTCCACGATGTCCGTGTAGACGTATAGGGTGTCGAACCCCTGCGTCAAGTTCACCACATCGTCGGCCTCGACGTGGAAGGGGTACGACGAGTCGGAGTCGATGTCGCTGACGGAGGATGACGTAACCGCCTCCCGCCTGCTGGCTACGGGTCTACGGAATCCTAACATCGCGCTGTGGTACGGTATGGTAAACAGGGTGTTCGTTGTCATGTGTAACGTAATTTTTTGAGTGACGGAACTACAGCTCATTTGAGCCCGTGTCTCATCTGTCCTCAGACTGTACAGTCCCTTGTTGACGTGATACATCAATGTTAACGGATCGTCGTAATACCCACACGACAACCTCGTACGTTGGGACGTGGTCGGTGTATCGATCGCGTTGAGGAATAACCAGACATCGTTCTCTGTGACGTTGTACCAAGTGTGCGGATACTGGAACTCTGCCAACCCGCACTCCCACTCGCCGGTAAGATCGATGCGTTGAGGCAAGGTCGTGATGTAATGGGTCAAGGTGTTGTCGGGATGCGTCTTCATAGAAGCGTTGCTAGGCAGCGTCATGTAGAAATCAGTCGCCATTGCGTTTCAACGTGGGATTGGGCAGCAGGTAACCCAACGAACTACTCAACAGAGCCGTCCACAGATTAGAATCGCCGTGACCTGCAGTCAGGTTGTAGATGCTTATCACGATGACCGTGTACAAGATGACGACCTGACACAGAAACACTATCTCCTCTTTGGGACACTCGGTACCGAACAGATGCCAAGGAGTACTGTCGTTCGACGCGTCGGTACAATCCTCCTCCTCCTCCTCCTCCTCTACGACGACGGTGGAGGTATGCGGTGTCGTGTCTTGTGACATAATGACGACCAACCGTACGTGCTGCTAGTCTTTATAGAGGAGTGAGTGCCTTGGCATCGATCCAGCTGTTGAATTTGGACGGACATCCGAACCATTTCACCAAAGCCTCCGTTCGCCCGCCGACCTTACGACGCTGCAGCACCGCTTCGACGCGATACAATTTATCGACCGGTACCGACACTTTCTGCAGCTCCTGTTCGTAGAAGGTGCCGTCCAGCGCGTCGCCGAGATCGTCCCGCAGGCGGTACACTGGCGGCTCGGAGGGATGAACTTCGTGTACGGTGAACACCTCTTCGCTCCAGTTCGTCTCGTAGCCCTTTTCGAACGTGCCTTTGTACTTGCTGATGCGCACGCGATCCGACACATTCAACTTGGGCACGCCCTTACCGTCGTGTCCGTACAGACGTTGCCACACATTTTCTTGATTCCTTGCATTGACCTGCGACGGAGCCATACCGATGCTGCGGTGACGGGTGTCGTTGTACGTTCGCACCAGGTCCGGAAGGACGTCGATGTAACGCCACGTCTGAACTTTCGTGAAGTAGCGCCACATGCGACTCTTCAACGTTTTGTTGAACCGTTCCACGATGCTCGCCTTCGTCTCCGCGTTGTGTGTGGAGAAGTGATGGACGCCGTGTTTCGTCAAGAGAGCCTGAACGGATTTATTCAGAAATTCCATTCCTCGATCCGTCTGCAACGTCTGCTTCCGCTCGTTTGCGAACGCGATTTGCAGCGCCGCGACCAATGACGCAGCGGACTTGCTCGGCATAGGAATGCATCTGGCTCGTTTCGAAAAGACGTCGATTATCGTGAGGAGAAAGGTTATACCGTCGTTGTCGTCTTTCAACGTCGTCAGGTCGACGAGATCGGCCTGCCACTGTTGATTCATACCGCGTACGATGACGCATCGTCTCTTGAAACGCCGTATCGCCGGCTTATGTAAGCTGTAGGTGTCCTGTTCCGACAACCACTGCGCGACTAATTTCCGTGGCGCGTGCGTGACGCGTCGCAAGGCGTCGACTCCTCCATAACTGCCTACTCTATTCGGGTGGAAGTAGACCCCCTTTAGTCTTTTTGACGTCATTAAAACAGAAGGTCCGATGCGCTGACGGTGGTGACGTTGTCTCCCGAATACTGACGAACGACGAGGAGCGCGCTGACGTATAGTAGGACGCACGTTATCGCTCCCACAACGGTAACGACTGAACAACAGTCTAGTAACGAAGAAACCATAGTCTGAATAACACCTGTTGTATAAGAATTTCGGCTGCAAGTCCACTAAGCAATATCGAAACGATGACGGAACGGTACTCGTTCTGCGGATCCGACAACATGAGTGCGTTACGGCTACGATATAATCTCCTTATAAGGCGTCCCAATTCATCAATTCGGGAGGTGGCGTAGGTAGGGAATGTTCCATTTGACGTTCGAGGGGTGACCAGCTTGATCGTCGTCGTCTTCGCGATGCAGCGGCGGGAGTCGCTGTCTGTTGTATGTAGGCTCTCCTGGCAGCGTTACCGACCAACTCCATGGGTATGTTGATGACGCGGAGTTGCCGAGCGAACGACTGCCAACCCGTTGGATCGTCGGTCTTTCTCTTGCGCAACAGATCGTGAACGAGATCCACCGCGTTACTTCCGACAACCGGGACACCCTCGTGTATGAGTTCGCCACGATCGTTCCACGAGACGTTTCTTTTGAGATGTTCCATTAAACGTCTGGCTTTGGCCTACAGACTCTTGGGAACGGTGTTCACTACGTCGGCTTCCATACTAGAGACTTCCTCGGGTTCCGTCCCCGCCTCCTTCCCTACAGCGATCCCGCGTACCGGTTCCTTGACGCGTTTATCGACCAGGACGTTGTACCGCTGCAAGACCTGATTATACAGCGTGACCTTGGTCCCGTCGTCGAGGTCCTTTCTATCGAGGATGGTCTTCATCTCGTCATCGAGGGCTTGCACCTTCTTGCCTACGGTGTCCGTTGGCGGAGGTGGCGAACGCAACGTGTCCAACAGTCGCGGATCCACCAAGGCCATCTTGCGTGCGTGTTCCATGCGTCTACCTCTTGAGCAGCACCTCGCGAAGCAAGGGCAGAAAGACCGAACTCGCCAACGGCGCTAGGAAGGCCGATAGGAAACCTCCGCTCTGCCCCTCGCCGACTTGCGGTTGCAACAAGAGGCGTCTTCTTTCGGCGGCCGACACTTTTCTCTTAGACAACCGGCGTAAGTTCGTCCTGTATTTACTCAAATGACGCCTCTGTAGTTCGGTCAACGGAATGTTCTTCTTTAGTATGTTGTAGGCACACTTGGCCAGCGCGCACAGCAGATGGGCGTCGGCGTTGGCGATGATGGCCTTTTTCACTTTGTTGTTCTTGTACCTAGCCAGAGTCTGTATGCACAAAATGTGTCTCTTCACCAGCTCAGACATGGTGCGAATGAAGAGACGATTCACGCGTTCGATCTTTTTATACCTTAGGTAAGTACACGTACTGCACGTCGTCGTCGGGAAAGATGCACGCGCGCAGACGCATGTCCTCGGGCGTGTCCTGTTTGAGATCGATCAATAGATAACCGTACGGCACCGTCGTGGCGTTTTTAAAAGCGTCTAGCGCGAATTTCGTGCGTCTCGGATACATCTGACGAGCCAAGTGCGACATCTGCGTTGCGTCGCGTGGATTCTTGAACACCACCATGTAGTGAGTGTTAAGACTGATGGTGCGACTCTCTTTGTTTTTAGGGAAAAGGTTCTGTACGAGATACAGCACGGACGTGTTCCTGTGGTGACTTTTTTTAGTGAACAAGGTCGTGACCCACTCGTCCGTTTCCGTCATGAGATCGTCTATGACGATGAGGTTCCTCGTTGTCGCTTCGAACATATCCGCCGTCGGTAACCCTTCCTCGAATCGCACGTGAGTCAAGTCCGTCGTTGCGTAAGCCTCTTGCCATTCTCCGTAACACCTCGTGATCTTTTCGGGAGGTGGATCGATCATCGCAGAGGCGTGACGCAACAGACGCGTCACGAACGTGCTCTTGCCGCATCCCGTCGGTCCGGCGACGATGCACGTGAAGGGATTTTCCATCGCGCGTCCATGATCGATTATGGCAGACGACCGGACCGCGTCGCCTCATCTACACGTCCGTCGGACCCGTGCTCAGTCCGTCCTCGTGCACCACGCGTTTGGCGTAGAAGTAGGTGAGAGCCGCTCGTTCCTGCACGTACGTCAGCACGGTCGATTTATGCACCCGGAACCCGCGGTTCTTTCCACTTCCGCTCCGACGGTTGGTGAGCACCTCCAGGAAGGCATCCTTGTCGTGACGTTTGCTCAGACCTTTGGTGCTGTACTTGTCGGTGGCTCCGAAACAATAGTACGTCTTGCTGCATTCGTCCGTTGATCTGATGTCGTATGGTAAGTCCCATGCGTTCGGATTCCCACGTCAGCCATTCCGCAGCCGTCTGTCCGTACAGCTGCGCCGATTCGGGACGGAAGTCCTTCTCAATCCGCCGTCGCGTGTACCATCCCATAGGCATGTCTTGCATGAGCGACCACAGATACAGCGCGTTCGCGTCGTATCCGACGATCGATCGACACGGACGAGCAGCCTCTCCGTACTCGTTCAGACGTAGCGTGGTGATCCCTTTCTCGTGATAGCGGTGAAATATGATCGACGGACCACCGCAAATGTTATCTTTGACGAGGTCGTGCAGATCTTTGTTCTTTTCGTTGAAGATGGTAAAGTAGGTCTTCTCAGGAAGGTCATTGAACAGGTACAACAGGGTCAGACCGGGTACACTGATGCCTTCTTGAACATGTCTATCCCGCGCTGTTGATAGAAGTCAAACTGTCTGTCGATGGCCTGCAGAAAGGGAACCACGTCCCTGTTGTTGTACCAGACGAGAAAGTCTCGCAAGGTCGTCATGTCGTTGTCGCACCAGGCCTCCTGACAACTGGCGTAATCCTCGTCGGAAATACCTTCGTTCTTCAGACGACTGAAGAAGGCCTCTTTCGGTGGTAGAACGGTGTCGTCGAGCTTCTCCAGTCGATCCATGTACTCGTACTGGAAATGACCTTTCGTCACCTCGCATCCGTACGCTTTCAGATACTTGTCGTAACTGAACCCGGGGGCTATGTAGTTGGTCATGTCTAGGAATTTCATTTGATCCGTCGAAAGACACATGAAAGTGTTGTTGCGCTTGATGACGAAAAACGACCCGACACCCTCGTTCTCGTCATCTTCCTCTCGCTTCCTCTCTTCTTGTTCCTCTGTCTTTGCAGCGGACATGAAGTAAGGTACGAGGAACTGTTTGACGACATTGAGATCGTACTGACCCGAATTGAACCCGACGACGGGTAACTGGCGTATCCATCCATACAGTTGTCCCATCAGCTTTTTGTATGGATTTTTTGTACGTCGAGATTTCTTGTCGTTGGCTGCTGACAGTGCATTCTCCTCTTGTTCGTCCCATCGCGTCTTTGATTCTGTCGTACGCGGCGTCACTCATCGATATCAGAATGGCCATCATGTCGATCACCAACTTGTCGGTGTCTCCGTTCGTGACGAGTCATTTCATTCGTTCGTGTCCTGGTACGTTTGACGCCACGCTGACACTCAGTGGAACGTGACGCGCAACCCAGTGAACCCGGTCGCTGTCAGACGGAAGTTGTTCGGTGTCGAACCAACACTCGAAATCAAAAGTGGCTCGGTACGGGTAGTATCGCAACGATTCGTCCACTCGGATGTTCTCGTCGTCCAGTCGTTCGAATATCGACGGAGTCGAATGGTACACGCCGCCGGGAAAGACTCGACGCACGTCACCCGTACACGTGTTCTCGTGCTGACGTAACTTCCATGCGTGTGTCCACAACGAGTTGCATTTCCGACATCTGTACGAGTGACAATACATGCGCACATCCTGGATGAAGAGAAATGCGTCTCGTGAAGGTTGAGGTAGAGCGTGGTAGGATATTTACAGACCGATCGACGGACGAGTTCGGCGGTTGGTCGATCGTCCTCCTCGTCCGGTTTGACGAGACTGGACACGCACACGTTCGTCTGGAACGTCGTCTCTACTCGATAGAGGTCTTTCATTGCGACCCCAGCAAATTGTTCTCTTGGTTGTAAGTCTCGTACAGCGTCTTCACCGCTGGTTCCAATCGGTGTAAGTCACATCCACGATGCAGGGCCAGACACCGGAAGAGACACAGGTTGTCAGTGTACCTCTTGCTATACCTGGGCTCCGTTTCCAGACCTATGACGACTTTGTTCTTCTTGATGTAGACTGGAAGAGGGATCATGTTTACACATCCTATCGAATGATCGACGATGCGGTTGACGAAAAATGTGACATTGGTCACGAGTTCGCACACCCACGCAGAATCCGGTCTTTGATTGATGGCCCACTGCAAGACGTCGGTTTCTCGGATGCGTTCGAGAAAGTCGTCAAAATCCTTGCTGTTGGTGACGAGACTGGGTTCGTTCAGGTATCGTCCACAGCAATTGCACGAGGAGTGATAGTACTTGTATCGTCCCGTGTTCTTGTTCCTCAGCACGAATCCGTAACTGAGGTTAATCTTGAAGGCGCTGGTCTGTTCCTGGTACATTTTCTTCAAAGGCATCTCTAGAACGATCGTGTCTAGCGTGGTTAATGTGTAATCGTACCTGCACTGGAGAGCTCCTCTCGACACGCGTGTCCGTATGGTTCGCCAGTGCGCTCGAACGACATCTAGCAGTTCCGTCGACAGGTAATCGGCGAAAGGAAGTCGATCGGGTGGCTCGAGAGGGTCTTCGTCGGTAACTAGCGGGTGATGGGGTGTGGTGTCTTCCACGTTTGATCTCCTCGGTGGTGGTGGTGGTGGTGATGGTGGTGGTGGTGGTGGTGGTGGTGGTGGTGGTGGTGGTGGTGGTGGTGGTGGTGGTGGTGGTGGTGGTGGTGGTGGTGGTGGTTCGATATGTTTGATCCGGTTGTGTCTGATCAGGTTGTTGTATCTAGTGAAAATATTTCCACATTTCGTACACGTGTATGCGGTGGTAAGACGACATGCTGTTCTTACGTGATGCTGTAGATCGTCCCATCTTTCGAACGTCGAATCACATTTACACGAGTATTTCGTTTTCTTTGCGAGGTCGCTAGGTGGTGTCGAATGACTCTCTACATGACGTTTTAGCTCTGCATACGTATCGACCGCGAGACCGCAATGACGACATAGATGACGTTTCATGTCGCTGCTGATACGTCTACAACTGACAAACATTAACTCTCGCTATAGCATATACACAATGGCGAATATTCAGGACCGTTCATTATACAGAGGGTGTCAGTTCCTTCACCTCAGGACCGTTCATTATTCGAAGGACCGTTCATTATACAGAGGGTGTCAGTTCCTTCACCACAGAGGGCACCACTCTATCGAACGGGGATCCCCAGAGGGAGCCTCTCTATGCGAGTTCCCCAGAGGGAGCCACTCTATCGAACCAGGATCCCTAGAGGCGCGAGTTCCCTCACCCCAGAGGGAGCCACTTCCCCAGAGGGAGCCACTCTATCGAACCGAGATCCCCAGAGGGCACCACTCTATCGAACGCGAGTTCCCTCACCCCAGAGGGAGCCACTCTATGCGAGTTCCCCAGAGGGAGCCACTCTATCTGCGAGTTCCCTCACCTCATAGGAAGCCACTCGGACTGCGAGTTCCCTCTACTCTATCGAACCGGGAGTTCCCCAGAGGGAGCCACTCTATCGAACGCGAGTTCCCCAGAGGGAGCCACTTTATCGAACGCGAGTTCCTTCACCCCAGATGGAGCCACTCTATCGAACGGGAGTTCCTTCGTCGCAGAGGACGCCACTATGCAGGACCGTTTAAACATATTTCGAAGGATTCTTTATGAAAGCACAATAACGTTCATTTCTACGATGACGACGCACCGCTCTATCTATGCAGGACCGTTTTAACATAAATCGAAGGATTCTTTATGAAAGCACAATAACGTTCATTTCTACGATGACGACTACGGGACGAAGGACTGACAACACGCACCATACTTTTTTTTTTCTTTTCATTTTTATTATGTTGTAATCATACATACATATACGAATCGACTTATGATAATAACATGTTGGGTTTGTGAATCTTTACGATCTCGACAGTGACCCCTAGCTTACGATCGATTATCGATACGGCAGAGGCTAATAATGATGATAATGCATGTTGGGTTTGTGAATCTTTACAATCTCGACAGTGACCCCTAGGTAATGATGATGATAAGTCTTTTTCGCAGAGATGTATATATATAACATAAAAAATGTAATCAGCTCATTTCTACAGTGGATATATTCAACTACGAAATGTTCCTTTCTACAGTGATTATATATTCAACTACGAAATGTTCATTTCAAATGCGACTCTCTACAGTGGTTATATGGTTCTGGTTATATTCAAATGTTCGTTTCAAAAGCGATTCTACAGTGATTATATATTCAAAAATGTAATCAGCTCATTTCTACAGTGGATATATTCAACTACGAAATGTTCCTTTCTACAGTGATTATATATTCAACTACGAAATGTTCATTTCAAATACGATTCTCTACAGTGGTTATATATTCAACTGGTTCTGGTTCTGGTTATACTCAAATGTTCATTTCAAAAGCGAATCGGCACGTCGAATGGCCTGACGAAGATTGTTCTGCCACTCCGGCTTCATTATGGCGGTAGACACTTTCTGACACATCGTCTCGATAGACATGTATCTGCTCTCGCACTCAATTATGATCTTGCGGATCATAACTTCTTTCTTCGGCGACTCGGGGCTGTCGTCATCGTCTGAACTGTCGTCATTGTCTGAACAGGTCAACGGACAACCTTCCGTGTACGTTTCCGTGTAAGAAGAGGCTTCCGGCGACGGTGACACCTGCACCTGACCTGACGAATGACGCTTTACCGTCATCAACCACGTGATGTCATCGTCGTCCGATGCCGGTCTCTTACACGCCTTATTGAACAGAAAAAAAAAGATTAGTTCATACGGTGCATATATTGTTCAATTAACACATCTCTCACCTTGTCTGTCACACGTTCTCGCCACCTCGTGGTCCCGCACGTTGTGAGCACTTCTATAGTTAACCATCTCAAGAGATGCATGATCGTGTCGGATGAGGGTATGTAATCATCGTTTGAATTTAAATTCATTACACGATTCACCTCGTCGCACGCGTATCGAACAGCAGCGCTCTCTACAGCTACGTTAAACCTCTGTTCGCTAATCATAGATTCGCTACGGTCCATTATTTTATCTATATGACATATCGTCATCGACATGTCATCACCGCTGCTGCTGCTGCTGCTGCTGCTGCTGCTGCTGCTGCTGCTGCTGCTGCTGCTGCTGCTGTTTATGATTATAACATCCTTCTTCTCTTCCTCGTCATCTACAACGATCATTGAACAACCGTCTGTCGAGAAAGAATTATCATCTAACCATTTCCTCACCTTTGCTTTTTCGTCAACTCCACTGGATGTAGCAGCAGCAGCAGCAGCAGTGTCGTCCTGTCAACAAAGTCACACGGTTACAACATCAATCTCTGCTACATTGTAGTTTACGTACTCTTTGGTCACGCGTTTCTTAATGGTGACCATGACCGGACTGCCTCGCAGCGCCGACATCGAATCGTAGCGTTCCTCGTCTGTCGTCAGACCCACGTAGTCGTTTGCGGTGAACCCTATAATTTTGACCGCATTTTCATAAAAACAGGTACACCAACATTCGCAGCCATCACTGTCTATCAGGAGGAGGCGCAGAACGAATCTGTACACGCAGTTACTTTGACGGCCATGTACTGAACAGACGTGATTGCGAAGTCCTTTAGGACATTTCGAACACGCTGAGTAAAAAACGTATTTATCTTGAACACCGCATGCCGTTATGACTAACGGTTGCTCAAACACATAGCGACCAGCACTTACTTCGTGTTGGAGTTTCGAAAAAGTCATCTTGGTGTCGATGTCGAACTCGGTCTGTTGCGAGGCGTCCATCTTCGTGTTCTGAGTCAATCAAAAACAATTGTGATACTCCGGTCTTCGCATCCGCCTTTATATAGACCTCCTGTCGAGTGCCCACATGATGTTATTGCGCAGTTTTACTTGCCTCGTCGAAGCGTAGTTTTACTTGGCACGCTGCCCACACAGCGCGTGATGATGTTATTGCGCAGTTTTACTTGCCTCGTCGAAGCGTAGTTTTACTTGGCACGCTGCCCACACAGAGCGTGATGTTTTCGACCGGTGCCTGGTTGCAATCTCCGAGTGTTACATCAGACCCTGCCTGGTTGCATTCTCGCAAGTCTCCGGGTGTTACATCAGACCCACTTTTTACTGTCTGGTGCGTTCGTAGGAACTCTCTTACTCGCATGAGTATCTGACCGAGCATATTCTGACCAGCTCGACCAGCGTAAGTCAACGAACTCCAAAAACCCTCCTTACTTTTTACCCATTCCATTAATTCACTACTTCCTGTGTCTAAAAGTCGTTTCCGTAAGTACCGGTCACGGAATTTCACGGCTACTAACGCGTACATCACGGAATATCGCTTTCTGAGCCATTCTTCTCGCAAATGAGCCTTCTCTCGAATGCTCTTGCTCAGATATTTAGCCTGCAGGCCGCTTCGTGTGGCTACCATTTTTTCCGCCGTTTTTTAGTCGTTATTATGCACGCATTTCTTCCACTGATAAGCGCTTTCGACGCTATGAAATTCTTTATTCCACACGCGTATTCTACACGCTTAAAAATTAGACAAAAAGTTATTACCGCCTCTAAAGCGACGCTGAAATGTACATTTACTGCGTTATATGCGTTGTACTAAGAGTGCTGTTCACCTCGGGGTTTTTTGTCTGCTTGACGGATGACTGCTGCGTCTGTTATCTGACAGCTCTCCAATTATGGGTAAACTGTAGGAGTTATGGGTAAAGTGTAAGAGCGCACTATTTAACAATATTGACATATAACGAAAATATGCGTATGGCAAGAGACTTTAGAGTCCTCTGTCTAACGTTTGTGGACGATATTGTGTCATTATTTTCAAATATTTAATAAAATGTCCTTGTACTCTTATTCAATAGGAGAATTATGGGTAAATTGTAGGAATTATGGGTAAACTGTAGGAGGTATGGGTAAAGTGTAAGAGCGCACTATTTAACAATATTGACATATAAAGAAAATATGCGTATGGCAAGAGACTTTAGAGTCTTCTGTCTAACGTTTGTGGACGATATTGTGTCATTATTTTCAAATATTTAATAAAATGTCCTTGTACTCTTATTCAATAGGAGAATTATGGGTAAATTGTAGGAATTATGGGTAAACTGTAGGAGGTATGGGTAAAGTGTAAGAGCGCACTATTTAACAATATTGACATATAACGAAAATATGCGTATGGCAAGAGACTTTAGAGTCCTCTGTCTAACGTTTGTGGACGATATTGTGTCATTATTTTCAACAACAACAAAATTTAATAAAATGTCCTTGTACTCTTATTCAATAGGAGAATTATGGGTAAAAAAAAAAAAAAAAAAAAAAAATCATAATAATATTAATATTTAATTCAGTCGCCAGGGGGCGCTCTAGACTGTTAGTTCCAGTCGCTAGGGGGCGCTTATCGGAACAATACTGTACTCCGATTGGACACTGCGATAGCGATAATAGGGCGATCTTCATTCCTATTGGCTATGCAGGGTTCATACGGTGCATTCTGCTCATGATTTCGGGGTGTGAAACCTAGTCACCTACTACTCATATTCACCAACACGGGTTGTGATAATGAACCAATGATAAAAATGTGTCTGCACAATTAGTATATTTCGTACATTGAAAATCACATGTTATTTCCCCACAATGGAAAAAACGCTTGCTTAATGCCAAACGCCATTACATAAGAGACCGCCATTGCGCAATAGGAAAGATAATCTCATTATTATGTAAGCTTTGTGATACGTGCTAATACATCATGTGGGTGGCCTTGAATAAAATAGGGTAAGGTCGATTATCATATCAATAGCATAGCATGCGACTGTAACTAGTACATTGAGTTCACAACATTGTTGCACAATCGGTGACATTCTGAGCGTACGCATATAGATGACATTGCAACATTTCTTTCCTTGCCTACCCTACCATGCAAGGGACGAAGGGCTGAATGATCAATCAGGCTGGTGGGAATGGAAGAAAAGGGATCGGTAGTCGATTCATTGACTGCTGTCACATATGTTGTCGACGAATTTTACGTGTGTCTCGCTGGCCCACGTGTAGATATTGTGTTCGCACTTTGAAGCCGCAAAATAATTATATGCAGTGGTTCAGTCAAGAGTCCAACATCCCTGATCGTCAGTGTGAACGGACGGGCGAATCTAAGAATCTAAAAGACTGAACCCTGACCCTTGTGAACTGGCAACGGATCATAAATGACAGTTGTTAACTCCTGACCCTGACTTATGATAGGAATCAGGCAAGCATGTTGGCTGACTGGCTAGCAGGTTGTCACGAAAGTATGCTGGCTGGCAGCCTGCGACATTTCGAGAACAGCCGATGGGCACTAACAACGACTTTGACGTGGTCCGTGTACGATGCCGTGAGTCAGCTTTAGTAACTTGATATAGATAAACAGATAGATACTGCTCCAAATCAAAACCAGTAGAAAAGCCAGATAGGTGGATATGTTAACGAATAGTTTTCGCACAATACTTACGTTGGAAAGAAAAGGCCTGCCAGAGGGGTAAGTGTAAAGCGCCTTGAGCTGTCCCAAGGACCGCGCTATTCAAGAAATCTTATGTAATTCATTTGGGACTTACATAATCAAATCGTTGCAGCAATGACAGGATCGGTCCGCTATGACAATAAGGTGCCACGCGTACAACGATACATATATGACGAACATCGCGAACGATCAGTTTATGTAAGTTTTCACAGACGAACCATAAGTAATGTAAACGTTTCTCCACACGCCATGAGACAGAGTTAGTTGATTGAAAACCGTTCCATCCTTTGTCATAGCAACATTAATTTTGTTCTCCAAAATATTAAGCAACTCACGAACCACTGCCACCGTGGTACCCCCCCCCCCCCCCACCCCACCTCGCACACAGTCACTCTCCAGTAGGCAGAATACACCAAAAAAGGACGTAATAATTTTATATTTATGCATGGTTATTGTCACGTAGCATTAGTAATGTACATATAAGTATGCATACAGACATGAAATACGAGTTTTTTGTCCTTTTTGTGGCCTTTTTATAAGGGAAAAGTGGTGCGGGTGCGGACGATCTTCACTATGCCGTCCGGCCACGTGTCCAGGACGTATTGGTGGAGCGGGCCCGCCAACTCGGCAGCAAATAACAGAGAAGTCGATATTATTATTATCTATCACTGGTGTGCACGTGTAGGTTGGGTGTGTGTGGTTATACACCGCCAACACTAGGCTAGTTAGACCAGCTTCCGCAATTCCATTTTCGCTTGGCTCGTTTTAGAATCGTTTCGTGAAAAATCATGTCAATCTAATATACACTACAACATGCGAGCTCGTTGGTGCAAATGTGTTATTCCTTCTTATATCCTCTTGCGTTAAGACTTCGCATAGGGCGACCATTTTGTCTATCGTTTCGAGGTTTAGGTACGTTGGGGCAAAACGGCCCCTGGAGGTAAGATGCCCCCCCCCACAGCACGTACGCAAAATATAAAACTGAGAACGTCCCAAAATCTGGTGCAAAATTAAGCTAAAATCTATCGGACACTCAGCCGAAAGCTCAGCAACACGAGACAGACGTAAATAAATCAGCGTGTTTTTTAACTTTTATATGCAATTTGAAAGTTTCCTTCTCTGATCTAATATTTTGGCAATAGTCAAACGATGCAACTCACTATAAACCGATGTGAATCATAAATTTAATTGTTGACATAATAATAATATTAATCAGTTGACAGGTCAAACAATGAAAAATGGGCAATAGCATGTTATGTTCTGTATACATCGTGTTAAGACACACGTAGTGCATTTGGGGCAAGACGGTCCCCATGCATATGGGGCAAGACGGTCCCCTTGCATTTGGGGCAAGACGGTCCCCATGCATATGGGGCAAGACGGTCCCCATGCATATGGGGCAAGACGGTCCCCTTGCATATGGGGCAAGACGGTTCATATGTCTTATACCGTACGCACATGGCAACAATGTAAAATTAAATTTAAATTTAACAACTATAATAACCTAATATATTGCTATTATACCATTTGTATATATACATTTTATGTTTAGGCAGTGGTTCGTTCATAATATAAGCGAAAACCACGGGGAGGGAGCTATTGAACATCTGGCAGAGGGCGTCTTGCCTCAATGTAAATGTCTGCAAATACACATATATCATATATTGAGAGAGGTAATCATAGCATTCAGAGAGATCATGTTGGTGAACAACTGATGGGCGGATGGATGAGATATGGGGGTGTGAGTGATGAATGAACGAACAATGAAGTATTACAACAAGCAGGAATGCATACATACACATATTCAGACTACGCATACTGGCTGGCAAGTGTCTAAGGAATCATCGACTGTTGTAAAGCACTATGTAAGAATGTCCTTTTGTATCTCTCTGTTCTGGCATAAGCCGAACTGAGGCGCTTCCCTGAGGGCAGGAGCTGGAACAGGTGATTCATTGGATGAGATTCATCACCCATGATTGTTTTTGCCTTCTATATGGTTCGTTCCGTGTACAGTTGTTCTAAGGAGGGGGGAAGTAATGTAACTAACTTAATGTAAATTTGCTGAAAATAATTTTCCAATGGGAAACATACATGTCTGTCTGCAATATGTACTCACTAAAGACATATTAACACAGTGTAATGGTGCACAATTTGAAAGTATCATTAGGGGGCCCCCTGCCCCAGGTTACCATACTACCTTTCCTTCTCTTAGAGTCATAAAAGAATCAGAATCTTAAAAAAGGTTCTTTTAAAAATGTCCTTAGCCTTTCACTTTTTCCTTTTCCAGTTGGATTCCACGTACAATTTGTATTGTTTAGTTTTGGTAAAATCATCGGACAAATGACTGGGCACCGTCGAAATTCGGCGAAAATGGGTAAAACTGGCTTCGCCTTTATGACATAAGGATTGTCACATTTTGGCGCAAGTTACCAGATCTAACAACCACAGTCAATTCTGTTGATGAACCCGGTTCACGATGGGGTAAATTAATCGAGGGACTTAACTTGGGGAATGTGAGGCTCACGTCTGGTGCTGGAGTCGTCCAGCAGGATGACCTCGTGTAGATACTGCGGCGGACTGCGGTGGACCACGCTGTGGACAGTGCGCAGAATCGGACTCCAAGCCTCGTTGTAGTAGATGATGATGACGCTGACAGTCGGAAGATCCTTCGGGTATTCCTTCGTGCGACATCTAAGAGAGGATGATCGCCATTATATACACAGAATGTGGCTACTCCGTCACAACACCGCATGAAGTATTTGGGGTTATTCTGGCTACGCTATGCCCCGAACCCCGTTTCTAAATTGGGAAGGTTTTGAAATTGAAAATATCTTTAAAATTAAGATTCTATTGAAGAATATAGCCAGGCTATTAATTACAACCCAGTCCGGGAGGGTAATTAAGCGTTTTTCAAATATCAGCATAGTATAGATGTATTGGATTTTTCAAACATTAGCATAATATAGATGTATTGGATTCTGATAAATATGCTAAACTGAATTCGCACATCTGAGGAATGATCACGTAATTACAAGGGAATCCAGACTTATGGTATCTATGGACTTATGGACTTATGTGAGGTAAATAGGCACATAATTTTTATGGCAATCTTATGTCTCGCAATTTTAGACTCGAGCAAGTTAAATAAGAACATAATTTAGGCTATGAATGCCATTACCCTGTTAGTTATATGTCCACGTTGTGGTCAACGTAGTTTTAAAGGTAAAGTTCCTCATCTTATTTTTTTTCAAAAAACCAGCCTACTCTAACATCTTGGGAACCCAAATGTGCTTAACATTAACTTCAATTGTTTGCATATAATTTGACCTTTATCTAATAAATTTGAATGTCTCGGTTAGAATATCACGTTTACATCGCAGGCTGAGGAGAACGCAATTTCACGGGTGTTATTGATATGCCAATCGATCCCGTGAACACTTGACGCCGATCAACTTTATCCACGGTTATTGGACATTTCGACAGCTGTTCGTGAATGTACGGAATACCAAGGTCGATATTCATAGACAGATATAACGGTAGTTATTCTTTAAAAAACGTGGTTCGTTATGTCATGCCCCCTTTGCTTAAAGTTTTTGATTGTTCCGTATGTTTCCGTTGCGCCACTACATGGTAGAATGGTAAACTAATGGGTGACTAGGCTTGCCCTACATTGGCCTCCCCCTTTGGTTTCCCTCTTTACGAGATCGTAGGCACGCCACTGACTTCACCCGACTGTAAGAAGCTTTCTAATTTTAGCCAAATATTTTATTTGCACTTTTTTGGTTTAACAATATTTTCTTACGGGCATACACCTATTGCGTGCACACTTTATATACAACTTTCACGTAGGTAAT
Organism: Lamellibrachia columna; assembly: GCA_963662155.1. Taxonomy (NCBI): domain Eukaryota; kingdom Metazoa; phylum Annelida; class Polychaeta; order Sabellida; family Siboglinidae; genus Lamellibrachia; species Lamellibrachia columna. The sequence continues at coordinate 48,711,560 of OY759261.1, forward strand.
ACGATCACACAAGACAGAGGCGCCATCTAGCGAGTGAGGAGTTACCTACGCGAGACTGCGGGAGTCGACGAGCGCCCTCTCAAGTGAAACCTTATCGCTCGCCACGATGTTCATCCCTTCCTTCTCGTGTAGTTCCTTAGCCCGATTCTGCTCCTCCGCTGTCAGTGGAACTGGGGCGTCGTTTTCTCCCGGACCCTTCCTCTCTCCCTGCTCGATTCTGCTCCTCCGCTGTCAGTGGAACTAGGGCGTCGTTTTCTCTCGGATACTTCCTCTCTCCCGGCGTCCTCTGGTAGTCATAGTAACGCTTCAGCCGCATGTCCATGACGTCATCCCGCATACTCGCGTTGGTGCTTCCGACACTGAACAAGTCCAGTTTGTAGAGGACGAACAGTAGGAAGAGACCCACGGCCACTTGTTTGAGGCGGGTTCTCCGTCGCCGCAAGAACCAATGTATCTCGCACGCACCTTCGACCAAAACAACACTCGAGTAAACAATCACGGGTGTCTATCTCCGCAAAAAAAGTCACCAGAAAGTTCACTTAGTTATATCCACCGTTACACTGTTGACAGTGCCTCGAATCGTCACATCGCATTGGTATCCACCACGACAACTAAAACGGTCGTTTGTTTAACGCCTACCACAAGAAGGCGCCACTGCGAGGTTGATACTTTGTACGCGTGATCGGTGTTCGAACAAAGCTACACAGTAGCACATGCTTCTGGGTTGAACATCGACGGCGTAATGTGACGGATCCCCGACATTTTCCAAGTCAACAAATCGTCCTGGCCGCACGTATCGCTTGTTTCATATACTTGGGCGATATTATAGCAGCGTGTGCTTTTAAATAGAACACTACAAACGTCGTGACGTCGCTTGTGACTTTGTGACGTCGCCTGCCTACACCGAGCGCACTTGGCAACACATACCGCCCTGCGACCTCAATACGACGTGTCGACGAGACAGCCCCCATTCACGTGTAATCCTTGCTCGATTAACTGTCGCATAATCCCAGCGATCCGGCCGCTGACACGTGTCAACTATTCGAGCACTCGACCACTTGCGTGCCTTGTCGTGTCACTTCATTGAATACTAAACCTTTACTCGTTGTTCCGTTGGTCGCGCGGTGTGATCCAGTAAACAATACACACGCAGCTGTTTCGTACAGGTAAACGGCGTTCGGTCGCTGATCTGCGAGTGTGTGGTCGTATTATTGAATATCGGTAAATCCCAGGATACTAGTAGCATTCTAGTAGCTGCCTGTTGACATATATAGCTACACCTCTACTACAGGCGACACTAAATTACACCGCAGCGGCTGCAGTGAGGCCCGATGCATCCAGGCGTGACGAAACGAATTGTCGTCCCGCTTGACTGGATTACGTTGTCGCTACGGCGAGGGCAAGTGATTGATAAAGTATAGCGTGCGTCGTTAAAACGCCGTCGACTGTTCTTTACGACATGAAAACATTACATTGAAATAAACACCAATACTACATTCAATACCATTCTGCCATGATTACTTCCAAGATGTCTGTCTGTCTGTCTGCCTGTCTGTATGTATGTATGTATGTATGTATGTATGTATGTATGTATGTATGTATGTATGTATGTATGTATGTATGTATGTATGTCAGTCTGTTTTTCTGACTTGGTGTTTGGGGGCTCGTCGTGATAAATCATTGTATGCGCCGCTATGAATGGGCAACGAACATGTTGTATGTAATTATGTGGCGCAGCAGCTAGTGGCTGCAATGTCGGATTTTCAATTTAGAGGGTCAGTGTCCGAATCCCTATGCTTCAATTTCGAAACACTGCCTCAGTTCACTCAGCTGTACAAATATAGATATATACACTGGTGGTTCTGTATGAACGAACAGTTTTCGCGCAGTAATTACAACTTGGTTGAATGCGTCCCAGTGAAGTTGAGTTGCTGTTGGAATGTCTGCCAATGTGCTAGCTTTGAGCGATTCAATCGACTGGAATAATATTTATTCCGTTATGTAAGAATTAATAAGAACTTTTCTTTACACAGGGATGTTGCCGAAGCAAGCAGTGCTAATGGCGGTGATCCTGTCTGGTATATTAATTACATATTTATTGCATTTCAACAGTATCTTGTTATCTGTGGTTCAGCAGTATATTTTATGTACACTGAATTGTGTATAACCGGGCGACAAGTACGTCGTTTGAATCGTTATACGCAGGCATAAGTTATGTACTGTTGTACGACGCGCAGCGAGAGGCGAACGTGGTTGAAAGCACAAATCCATTTACAAAGCATATCTAATAATAGACAAGTCAACGCATATTTTGTGCTTATTGCGTTAACCCCCTCGCCCATTTTGGTTACAAGCCTTGGAAATTTAAGGTGTTATAAATAATGATGCATGATAGGGTTATAGTTCATGCGACCGATGAAAGTGACGTGCGCCAATGGGGACGATCTCGACTTGGCCGATACCGTGGGGCCAGTGAATAACTGGTTGCATTCGCTGTTCAGTCAAGTCGACGTCTACCTGAACGGCACGCCCGTGACCCCTTCGACCAATACGTACGCACGGCACAGTTATACCTTCTTCGGTTTTGATCTGACCCCCGACCGGTGCGATGGCCCCTGCTTCCATCTGGTGCAAAGGGGCAACCTTCGCATAGAGCTGCATTTCCGTGACGCGCTGACGACCACCGTGAACGTTATCGCCTACGCCGAATTCGAGTCTGTGCTGGAAATCGACAAGAGCCGCAACGTCATCTACGACTACTGAGATGGACACCCTGCAGATCGCCAGACTACTGGCGATGGACCCGCGCACCAGATCAATATTTCGCAGTGTCGTACTCAAAGACGGACTGCCTACGACGATACGGCCTTCGTGTGCAACACCGACGACGGTGACAAACCGGGCGAACATTGGATAGCGTTGTACCTGGACGCCGACGGACGCGGTTATTACTTCTGCTCGTGCGGCCTACCGCCAAGACACGCGGCGTTCCGCACCTTCATGAACGAACATTGTTCCGAGTGGACTCATAATAGCGAGAGATTCGGAGTCTTCTGTCTAACGTTTGTGGACAATATTGCATAGCTTATGTATTGCTTCGTTGTAACGGCTTTCTGATGAGAACTTTTATCAACATTTTCGGCACCGATTTAGTAGCTAACGATTCCCGCGTGTTTGATTGGCTTAAACAGTTGCGACAAGGTAGACTGTACTGTCGCACATCATACATCGATTGAGCCTCTGGCGAAGTGGACGCACCCCTAAGCTCACGACCTCTGGCGTGATGGTAAGCATCCGCAAGTTGCCTCATCATCACCTTCGAGCCTCTGGCGAGGTGGAGATACCAATAAGCTCGTGACCTCTCTCGAAAATCACGTCGTCATCATCACAATAGTTGTAGTCGTAGTAATATTACACGCTACCCTTGTTGTATCATCATGGTTGTGTTTTTCAATAAAATACGTGTGAACTCGTACGATACCGTGGTGTGTTCGTTTCTCGTTTCCTCATTAGTCAGTAGTATATGTGCAACTTTAAATCCTTAAAAATGAGGAGCAGATTTGATTCATTCTGATTGGTCGAAATTTGAAATGGAGCGTTCTGATTGGTCGTGCGCTTATTGCCGCCAGGGGCGTCACGTGACAATCCCCTATTATCGCTCAAACGAGGAGCACTTTCTGATTGGTCGAGAGCAGTTTCACCGCCACGGGGCGCTACATGTCAATTGTGACGACGGTTCTGATTGGTCGAGAGTCGTCACGTGACCTATGACGTCACAGCTCATTTACATAAATTTGCATCAACTAGCATCAGTTGCACCTTTTTGTGGTAAAACCGTCGCCAGAGGGCGCTACGGTTCAAATGTGCCTGCGGTTCTGATGGGTCGAGATCAGTCACGTGACTAACGACGTCACAGTCCCTCATTTGCATATCACGTGACTTCTCTATGGAGGCTGCCATCTTGTTTGCTGCCATGTTGTTTTGCGATGATACGGTCACCAAATGCGCTACGAGTCAACGTCAAATGTGCCGACGGTTCTGTTTGGTCGAGAGAAGTCACGTGACCTATGACGTCACACCTCCTCCCCTATTATCGAAAATGAGGAGATTTAGGGGCACAGTTTTGCGATGATACGATAGCCAGGGGACGCTACAGGTCAAGGTCAAAGGTCGGTGGCGAGCGTTCTGATTGGTCGAGAGTTCTATGACATCACCTCATCAAGTGTGAATACAATTGTCAGTTAGGGTTAGTAACCCTGATAGAAAATTCCACAAAAAAACTGGTAAACTGTAGGAACAATTACCAGTTAGGGTTAGGGTTAGGGTTAGTAACCCTAATGAAAGTCAAAGATCAAAGGTCACCGACCTTTTGTACTGATACAATTGCCATTTAGGGTTAGGGTTAGGTTTAGTAACCCTAATTTTGTCGTCTGTAGTGAACCCTAATACGAATCCAGACCCTATCTCTAAAACAACATGCAGGAAGAACGGTTGTGCTGACAGTGGCGGCTCGGTTTACTACTGACGATTATGGCGCGCTTTTCGAGACGTGTCTGGGTACAGAACCGTTTTGAACCGGTTCAAACCGGTACCGGTTTCATGTAGTTTTTTTTTTCTTTTTTGGAACGTTCGAACGACGTCATGGAATTTTCCACACTCACGAAAAGAAACACGATTCCACATTTTCTCCCTGCTAGCAGACTGAAACCTAGCGGACGAATGTTTGTGCATGCAGCGGAAAAAACGTAGCCGTGCACGTAAGCTATACGACGCATATTGCATCATTGCATTATATCGAGAACTTTTCGACGTATGTCGCTTCGCGTTGACACCTACATACCGCCTATTTCACCACGAGTCTGCAAGAATACCGCGATGTCAAAAGGTCAAGGTCAATAATGCATAAACACCGCCGCACCTGCGAGTTGTGTGTCTCTTACGCCAGCTGCATTATATATATATATATATATATATATATATATATATATATATATATATATATATATATATATATATATATATATATATATATATATATATATATATATTATGTATTGGAGGTCCAACGACCTGCTACTTTAGGTTTTGTGGTTCCAAGAACCTACAACTTTATTTACTCTAGGTCCAAAGACCGGCTAATTTATATTTTGTAGGTCCAAAGACGTACAACTTTATGTATTGTATGTCCAAAATCATTCATCTTTTTTATTGTAGGTCCAAAGACCTGCTACTTTTTGTATTGTAGGTACAAAGACCTGCTACTTTATGTATTGTAGGTCCAAAGACCTGCTACTTTATGTATTATAGGTCCAAAAACCTACATATTTTTGTTTTGTAGATCAAATGACCTACAACTTTATGTATTGTAGGTCCAAATACCTGCTACTTTATGTATTGTAGGTCCAAAGACCTGCTACTTTATGTATTGTAGGTCCAAATACCTACACCTCTATATATTGTAAGTCCAAGGAACTACAACTTTATGTATTGGAGGTCCAAAGACCTGCTACTTTATGTTTTGTAGGTTCAAGGACCTACAACTTTATGTATTTTAGGTCCAAGGACCTACATATTTTTGTTTTGTAGATCAAATGACCTACAACTTTATGTATTGTAGGTCCAAAGACCTGCTACTTTTTGTATTGTAGGTACAAAGACCTGCTACTTTATGTATTGTAGGTCCAAAGACCTGCTACTTTATGTATTATAGGTCCAAAAACCTACATATTTTTGTTTTGTAGATCAAATGACCTACAACTTTATGTATTGTAGGTCCAAATACCTGCTACTTTATGTATTGTAGGTCCAAAGACCTGCTACTTTATGTATTGTAGGTCCAAATACCTACACCTCTATATATTGTAAGTCCAAGGAACTACAACTTTATGTATTGGAGGTCCAAAGACCTGCTACTTTATGTTTTGTAGGTTCAAGGACCTACAACTTTATGTATTTTAGGTCCAAGGACCTACAACTTTATGCATTGAAGGTCCAAAGACCTGCTACTTGATGAATTGTAGGTCCAAGGACCTACAACTTTATGTATTGTTCGTCCAAGGACATACAACTTTATGTATTATTGGGTCAAAATACCTAACACTTTAGGTTTTGTGGGTTCAAGGACCTACAACGTTATGTATTGGAGGTCCAAAGACTTGCTACTTCATGTATTGTAGGTCCAAAGACTTGCTACTTTATATATTGTAGGTCCAAAAGACCTGCTACTTTATGTATTGTAGGTCCAAAGACCTGCAACTTTATGTATTGTAGGTCCAAAGACCTGCTACTTTATGTATTGTCGGTTCAAGGATATACAACTTTATGTATTGTAGGTCCAAATACCTACAACTTTATGTATTGTAGGTCCAAGGACCTACAACTTTATGTATTGTAGGTCCAAAGAACTGCCACTTTAAGTATTGTAGGTCCTAAGACCTGCCACTTTAAGTATTGTAGGTCCAAGGACATACGACTTTATGAATTGTAGGACCAAGGACCTACAACATTATGTATTGTAGGAAAAAGGACCTACAACTTTATGTATTGTAGGTCCAAGGACCTACAACTTTATGCATTGTATGTCCAAAGACCTGCTACTTTATGTATTGAAGGTCCAAGGACCTGCTACTTTATGTATTGTTGGTCCAAAGACCTACAACTTTATGTATTGTATGTCCAAGGACCTGCTACTTTATGTATTGTATGTCAAAATACCTGTTACTTTATGTATATTAGGTCCAAAGACCTGCTACTTTATGTGTTGTAGGTCCAAATACCTACTACTTTATGTATTGAAGGTCCAAAGACCTGCTAGTTTATGTATTGTAGGTCCAAAGACCTGCTACTTTATGTGTTGTAGGTCCAAATACCTGCTACTTTATGTATTGTAGGTCCAAAGACCTGCTACTTTATGCATTGTAGGTCCAAGGACCTACAACTTTATGTATTGTAGGTCCAAGAACATACAACTTTATGTATTGTAGGTCCAAATACCTACCACTTTATGTATTGTATGTCTAGGATTTGTGGGTTCAAGGAAGTACAACTTTATGTATTGGAGGTCCAAAGACCTGCTACTTTATGTATTGTTGGTCCAAAGACCTGCTACTTTATGTATTGTAGGTCCAAAAACATACATATTTTTGTATTGTTGGTCCAAAGACCTACAACTTGATGTTTTGTAGGTCCAAAGACCTGCTACTTTATGTATCGAAGGTACAAAGACATGCTACTTTATGTATTGTAGGTCCAAGGACATAAGACTTTATGTATTGTAGGTCCAAAGACATATAACTTTATGTATTGTAGGTCCAAATACCTACAACTTTATGTATTGTAAGTCCAAAGTCCTACAACTTTATGTATTGTAGATCCAACGACCTGCTACTTTATGTATTGTAGGTCCAAAGACCTGCTACTTTATGTATTGTAGGGCCAAAGACCTTCTACTTTATGTATTGTAGGTCCAAAGACCAGAGCGCTTCCACTCGTCTTGTCTTTTCGACATTGGTCAGCCACTGTTGGTGGACTTTGGCTTTTGCACTCCCACTCGTCTTGTCATTTTCACACAGGTCAGCGACTGTTGATGGACATTGACTAGTGCGCTCCCACTCGTCCTATCTTTTTGACATTGGTCAGCCATTGTTGGTGGACATTGACTTGTACGCTTCCATTCGTCTTGTCTTTTTGACATTGGCAGCCACTGTTGGTGGACATTAACTTTTGCGCTCCCACTCGTCGTATCTTTTTCCACTGGTCAGTCATTGTTTTGACATGTGCGCTCTCCCTCGTCTTGTCTTTTTGACATTGGTCAGCCACTGTTGGTGGACATTGACTTGTGCGCTCCCACTCGTCTTATCTTTTTGACATTGGTCTGCCACTTTTGGCGAATTTTGACTTGTGCGTTCCCACTCATCTAGTCTTTTTGACATTGGTCAGTTATTGTTGGTCGACTTTAACTTTTGCGTTCCCACTCGTCTTGTCTTTTTGATATTGGTCAGTCACTGTTGGTGGACTTTGACTTGTGCGTTCCCACTCGTATTGTCTTTTTGACATTGGTCAGTCACGGTAAATTGTAGAAGGTATGGATAAACTGTAGGAGTTATGGGTAAACTGGTCTTTTTTGACATTGTTCACCAATTATTGGTGGACTTTGACATGTTCGCTCCCACTCGTCTTGTCTTTTTGACATTGATCACCTATTATTGGTGGACTTTGATTTGTGCGCTCCAACACGTCTTATCTTTTTGGTATTGGTCAGTCACTGTTGGTGGACTTTGGCTTGTACGCTCCCATTTGTCTTGTCTTTTTTGATTTTGGTCACCTATTATTGGTGGACTTTGACTTGTGTGCTTCCACTCGTCTTGTCTTTTTGTCAATGGACAGCCACTGTTGGTAGACTTTAACTTGTGCACTCCCCCACTCGTCTTGTCTTTTTCACCGTCTTGTCTTTTTGACACAGGTCGGCTACTGTTGGTGGACATTGACTTGTGCGCTTCCATTCGTCTTGTCTTTTTTGACTTTGGTCAGCCGCTGTTGGTGGAGTTTGACTAGTACGCTTCCATTCGTCTTGTCTTTTTGACATTGGTCAGCCACTGTTGGTGGACTTTGGCTTGTGCACTCCCACTCGTCTTGTCATTTTCACACAGGTCATCGACTGTTGATGGACATTGACTAGTGCGCTCCCACTCGTCCTATCTTTTTGACATTGGTCAGCCACTGTTGGTGACATTGAATTGTGCGCTCCCACTCGTCTTATCTTTTTGACATTGGTCAGCCACTGTTGGTAGACTTTAACTTGTGCACTCCCCCACTCGTCTTGTCTTTTTCACCGTCTTGTCTTTTTGACACTGGTCGGCTACTCTTGGTGGACATTGACTTGTGCGCTACCATTCGTCTTGTCTTTTTTGACATTGGTCAGCCGCTGTTGGTAGACTTTGACTAGTACGCTTCCACTCGTCTTGTCTTTTTGACGTTGATCAGCCACTGTTGGTGGACTTTAACTTTTGCGCTCCCACTCGTCGTGTCTTTTTCACTCTGGTCAGTCACTGTTGGTGGACTTTGACATGTGCGCTCTCCCTCGCCTTGTCTTTCTGACATTGGTCAGTCACTGTTGGTGGACTTTGACCTGTGCGTTCCCACTCGTTTTGTCTTTTTTGACATTGATCACCTATTATTGGTGGACTTTGACTTGTGCGCTCCCACTCTTCTTATCGTTTTGGTATTGGTCAGTCATTGTTGGTGGACATTGGCTTGTGCGGTTCCTCTAATCTTGTCTTTTTGACTTTGATCAGTCACTGTTGGTGGACGTTGACTTGCGCGCTTCCACTCGTCTTGTCTTTTTCTCACTGGTCAGCCACTGTTGAAGGACATTGATTTGTGCGCTCCCATTCCTCTTATCTTTTTGACATTGGTCAGCCACTGTTGGCGGACTTTGACTTGTGCGTGCCAACTCATCTTGTCTTTTTGAAATTGGTCAGTCAATGTTGGTGGAATTTAACTTTTGCTTTCCCACTCGTCTTGTCTTTTTGACATTGGTCAGTCACTGTTGGTGGAGTTTGCTTGTTCGCTTCCACTCGTCTTGTCTTTTTGATATTGGTCAGTCACTGTTGGTGGACTTTCACTTGTGCCTTCCCACTCGTCTTGTATTTTTGACATTGGTCAGTCACGGTAAATTGTAGGAGGTATGGATAAACTGTTGGAGTTATGGGTAAACTGGTCTTTTTGAAATTGGTCACCAATTATTGGTAGACTTTGACTTGTGCGTTTCCACTCGTCTTGTGTTTTTTTACATTGATCACCTATTATTGGTGGACTTTGACTTGTGCACTCCCACTCGTCTTATCTTTTTGGTATTGGTCAGTCACTGTTGGTGGACTTTGGCTTGTACGCTCCCAATCGTCTTGTATTTTTTGACATGTCTTGTCTTTTTGATTCAGTCAATGTTGGTGGACTTTGGCTTCTGCGGTCCCTCTCGTCTTGTCTTTTTGACTTTGGTCAGTCACTGTTTGTGGACTTTGACTTGTGTGCTCCCACTCGTCTTATCTTTTTGACATTGGTCAGCCACTGTTGCCGGACTTTGACTTGTGCGTTGCCACTCATCTTGTCTTTTTGAAATTTGTCAGTCACTGTTGGTGGACTTTTACTTATGCGTTCCCACTCGTCTTGTCTTTTTGACATCGGTCAGTCACTGTTGGTGGACTGTGACTTGTACGCTTCCACTCGTCTTGTCTTTTTGATATTGGTGAGTCACTGTTGGTGGACTTTGACTTGTGCGTTCCCACTCGTCTTGTCTTTTTGACATTGGTCAGTCACGGTAAATTGTAGGAGGTATGGATAAACTGTAGGAGTTATGGGTAAACTAGTCTTTTTTGACATTGGTCACCAATTATTGGTAGACTTTGACTTGTGCGCTCCCACTCGTCTTGTCTTTTTGACATTGATCACCTATTATTGGTGGACTTTGACTTGTGCGCTCCCACTCGTCTTGTCTTTTTGACAATGGTCAGCCACTGTTAGTATACTTTAACTTGTGCACTCCCCCATTCGACTTTTCTTTTTGACATTGGTCAATCACTGTTGGTGGACTGTGACTTGTACGCTTCCACGGACTTTGACTTGGGCGCTCCCACTCGTCTTGTCTTTTTGACATTGGTCAGCCATTGTTGGTGGTCATTGATTTGTGCGCTCCTATTCGTCTTGTCTTTTTTGACATTGGTCAGCATTGTTGGTGGACTTTGACTTGTACGTTTCCATTCGTCGTATCTTTTTCCACTGGTCAGTCATTGTTTTGACATGTGCGCTCTCCCTCGTCTTGTCTTTTTGACATTGGTCAGTCACTGTTGGTGGACTTTGACTTGTGCGCTCCCACTCGTCTTGTCTTTTTGACATTGGTCAGCCATTGTTGGTGGTCATTGATTTCTGCGCTCCCATTCGTCTTGTCTTTTTTGATATTGGTCAGCCATTGTTGGTGGACTTTGACTTGTACGTTTCCATTCGTCTTGACTTTTTTGACATTGGTCAGCCATTGTTGGTGGACTTTGACTTGTGCGCTCCCATTCGTCTTGTCTTTTTTGACATTGGTCAGCCATTGTTGGTGGACTTTGACTTGTACGCTTCCATTCGTCTTGTCTTTTTGACATTGGTCAGCCACTGTTGGTGGACATTAACTTTTGCGCTCCCGCTCGTCGTGTCTTTTTCCACTGGTCAGTCATTTTTTTGACATGTGCGCTCTCCCTCGTCTTGTCTTTTTGACATTGGTCAGCCACTGTTGGTGGACATTAACTTTTGCGCTCCCACTCGTCGTGTCTTTTTCCACTGGTCAGTCATTGTTGGTAGACTTTGACATGTGCGCTCTCCCTCGTCTTGTCTTTTTGACATTGGTCAGTCACTGTTGGTGGACTTTGACTAGTGCGCTCCCATTCGTCTTGTCTTTTTGACATTGGTCAATCAATGTTGGTGGACTTTGGCTTGTACGCTCCCAATCGTCTTGTCTTTTTTGACATTTCTTGTCTTTTTGATATTGGTCAGTCACTGTTGGTGGAGTTTGACTTGCGCGTTTTAACTCGTCTTTTCTTTTTTTCACTGGTCAGCCACTGTTGGTGGACATTGGTTTGTGCGCTCCCACTCGTATTATCTTTATGACATTGGTCAACCACTGTTGGCCGACTTTGACTTGTGCGTTCCCACTCATCTTGTCTTTTTGACATTGGTCAGTCACTGTTGGTGTACTTTAACTTTTGCGTTCCCACTCGTCTTGTCTTTTTGACATTGGTCAGTCACTGTTGGTGGACTTTGGCTTGTGCGCTCCCATTTGTTTTGTCTTTTTTGACATTGGTCACCTATTATTAGTAGACTTTGACTTGTGCGCTTCCACTCGTCTTGTCTTTTTGACATTGGTCAGCCACTGTTGGTGGACTTCAACTTGTGCACTCCCCCACTCGTCTTATCTTTTTCACCGTCTTGTCTTTTTGACATTGGTCAATCACTGTTGGTGGATTTTGACTTGTACGCTTCCACGGACTTTGACTTGGGCGCTCCCACTCGTCTTGTCTTATTGACATTGGTCAGTCACGGTAAATTGTAGGAGGTATGGATAAACTGTAGGGGTTATGGGTAAACTGGTCTTTTTTGACATTGGTCACCAATTATTGGTGGACTTTGACTTGTGCGCTCCCACTCGTCTTGTCTTTTTTGACATTGATCACCTATTATTGGTGGACTTTGACTTGTGCGCTCCCACTCGTCTTATCTTTTTGGAATTGGTCAGTCACTGTTGGTGGACTTTGGCTTGTACGCTCCCATCTGTCTTGTCTTTTTTAACATTGGTCACCTATTATTGGTGGACTTTGACTTGTGCGCTTCCACTCGTCTTGTCTTTTTTGAAATTGGTCAGCCACTGTTGGTGGACTTTGATTTGTACGCTTCCACTCGTCTTGTGTTTTTGACATTGGTCAGCCACTGTTGGTGGACATTAACTTTTGCGCTCCCACCCGTCGTGTCTTTTTCCACTGGTCAGTCACTGTTGGTGGACTTTGACTTGAGCGTTCCCAATCGTCTTGTCTTTGTCTTGACCCGTCTCAACAACACATCAACACCAGTGTACATCGGCGTTCATCTCGATATAACTCTCTCCTTTAAGACACACATACAAAAAACCGAGATGAAAGTAAACTCAAGAAACAACATCATCCGCAAACTTGCCAACTCGAAATGGGGATGCAGAGCATCAACTTTAAGATCTAGTTGTCTCGCTCTCTGCTACTCAGCTGCCGAGTATGCCTGTCCGGTATGGGAAAGGTCCACACACGCAAGCAAGTTGAACCCTGCTCTACATGACTGCTGCCGAATCATCTCAGGCTGCCTCAAACCGGCGAACGTCGACAGCGTACACTTGCTGGCCGGCATAGCTCCCCCTCAAATCAGGAGAACTGTTGCCAGCCGCATGGAACGATCATGACTAACGACAGATACCAGACACCAACTGTTCAACCATATGCCAGCTGCTAGCCGACTGAAGTCGCGGAAGAGCTTCATGAACACAATGACACCGTTCGACTCGTCTCCTAGTATCACTAGAATACAGATGTGGAACAGCAAAATAGCTGATATACCAGCCTCCAATAAAATGGGAATAGAAGCGGCTGAATCCCTGCCAGCGGGGTCTGACCAAGCATGGCTCTGTTGGCGTTCTCTGAACCGCCTACGCACTGGCGTTGGCCGTGTTAAAAGTACGATGAGGAGGTGGGGATACATTGATGACACCCAGTCTTTGAACTGCAACTGTGGGGAACTGCAGACGATGGCCCACCTCCTCTGCTGTCGACTACTGGATGAGGCCTGCACCGCAGAAGACCTCGTCACTGTCACTGAGCGAGCAAAGGCGTGCGCCCGCATGTGGCAACACATTGTGTGAAGGACACGAAAGAAGAAGAAGACTCGTCTTGTCTTTTTTGACATTGATCACCTGTTATTGGTGGACTTTGACTTGTGCGCTCCCACTCGTCTTATCTTTTTGGTATTGGTCAATCAATGTTGGTGGACTTTGGCTTGTACGCTTCCAATCGTCTTGTCTTTTTTGACATGCCTTGTCTTTTTGATATTGGTCAGTCACTGTTGGTGGACTTTGACTTGCGCATTTCCACTAGTCTTTTCTTTTTGTCACTGGTCAACCACTGTTGGTGGACATTGGTTTGTGCGCTCCCACTCGTCTTATCTTTATGACATTGGTCAGCCACTGTTGGCCGACTTTGACTTGTGCGTAGTCACTCATCTTGTCTTTTTGACATTGGTCAGTCGCTGTTGGTGTACTTTAACTTTTGCGTTCCCAATCGTCTTGTCTTTTTGACATTGGTCAGTCACTGTTGGTGGACTTTGGCTTGTGCGCTCCCATTTGTTTTGTCTTTTTTGACATTGGTCACCTATTATTGGTAGACTTTGACTTGTGCGCTTCCACTCGTCTTCTCTTTTTGACATTGGTCAGCCACTGTTGGTGGACTTCAACTTGTGCACTCCCCCACTCGTCTTGTCTTTTTCACCGTCTTGTCTTTTTGACATTGGTCAATCACTGTTGGTGGATTTTGACTTGTACGCTTCCACGGACTTTGACTTGGGCGCTCCCACTCGTCTTGTCTTATTGACATTGGTCAGTCACGGTAAATTGTAGGAGGTATGGATAAACTGTAGGGGTTATTGGTAAACTTGTCTTTTTTTGACATTGGTCACCAATTATTGGTGGACTTTGACTTGTGCGCTCCCACTCGTCTTGTCTTTTTTGACATTGATCACATATTATTGGTGGACTTTGACTTGTGCGCTCCCACTCGTCTTATCTTTTTGGAATTGGTCAGTCACTGTTGGTGGACTTTGGCTTGTACGCTCCCATCTGTCTTGTCTTTTTTGACATTGGTCACCTATTATTGGTGGACTTTGACTTGTGCGCTTCCACTCGTCTTGTCTTTTTTGACATTGGTCAGCCACTGTTGGTGGACTTTGATTTGTACGCTTCCACTCGTCTTGTCTTTTTGACATTGGTCAGCCACTGTTGGTGGACATTATCTTTTGCGCTCCCACTCGTCGTGTCTTTTTCCACTGGTCAGTCATTGTTGGTAGACTTTGACATGTGCGCTTTCCTCGTATTGTCTTTTTGACATTGGTCAGTCAATGTTGGTGGACTTTGACTTGTGCGCTCCCACTCGTCTTGTCTTTTTGACATTGGTCAATCACTGTTGGTGGACTTTGACTTGTACGCTTCCACTCGTCTTGTCTTTTTGATATTGGTCAGTCACTGTTGGTGGACTTTGACTTGAGCGTTCCCAATCGTCTTGTCTTTGTCATGACCCGTCTCAACAACACATCAACACCAGTGTACCTCGGCGTTCATCTCGATAGAACTGTCTCCTTTAAGACACACATACAAAAAACCGAGATGAAAGTAAACGCAAGAAACAACATCATCTGCAAACTTGCCAACTCGAAGTGGGGGTGCAGAGCATCAACTTTAAGATCTAGTTGTCTCGCTCTCTGCTACTCAGCTGCCGAGTATGCCTGTCCGGTATGGGAAAGGTCCACACACGCAAGCAAGTTGAACGCTGCTCTACATGACTGCTGCCGAATCATCTCAGGCTGCCTCAAACCGGCGAACGTCGACAGCGTACACTTGCTTGCCGGCATAGCTCCCCCTCAAATCAGGAGAACTGTTGCCAGCCGCATGGAACGATCATGACTAACGACAGATATCAGACACCAACTGTTCAACCATATGCCAGCTGCTAGCCGACTGAAGTCGCGGAAGAGCTTCATGCACACAATGACACCGCTCGACTCGTCTCCTAGTATCACTAGAATACAGATGTGGAACAGCAAAATAGCTGATATTCCAGCCTCCAATAAAATGGGATTAGAAGCGGCTGAATCCCTGCCAGCGGGGTCTGACCAAGCATGGCTCTGTTGGCGTTCTCTGAACCGCCTACGCAGGAGGTGGGGATACATTGATGACACCCAGTCTTTGAACTGCAACTGTGGGGAACTGCAGACGATGGCCCACCTCCTCTGCTGTCGAATACTGGATGAGGCCTGCACCGCAGAAGACCTCGTCACTGTCATTGAGCGAGCAAAGGCGTGCGCCCGCAAGCGGCAACACATTGTGTGAAGGACACGAAAGAAGAAGAAGACTCGTCTTGTCTTTTTTGACATTGATCACCTATTATTGGTGGACTTTGCCTTGTGCGCTCCAACTCGTCTTATCTTTTTGGTATTGGTCAATCAATGTTGGTGGACTTTGGCTTGTACGCTCCCAATCGTCTTGTCTTTTTTGACATGTCTTGTCTTTTTCATATTGGTCAGTCACTGTTGGTGGACTTTGATTTGCGCGTTTCCACTCATCTTGTCTTTTTGTCACTGGTCAGCCACTGTTGGTGGACATTGGTTTGTGCGCTCCCACTCGTCTTATCTTTATGACATTGGTCAGCCACTGTTGGCCGACTTTGACTTGTGCGTTCCCACTCATCTTGTCTTTTTGATATTGGTCAGTCATTGTTGGTGGACTTTGACTTGTGCGTTCCCAATCGTCTTGTCTTTGTCATGACCCGTCTCAACAACACATCAACACCAGTGTACCTCGGCGTTCATCTCGATAGAACTGTCTCCTTTAAGACACACATACAAAAAACCGAGATGAAAGTAAACGCAAGAAACAACATCATCTGCAAACTTGCCAACTCGAAGTGGGGGTGCAGAGCATCAACTTTAAGATCTAGTTGTCTCGCTCTCTGCTACTCAGCTGCCGAGTATGCCTGTCCGGTATGGGAAAGGTCCACACACGCAAGCAAGTTGAACGCTGCTCTACATGACTGCTGCCGAATCATCTCAGGCTGCCTCAAACCGGCGAACGTCGACAGCGTACACTTGCTTGCCGGCATAGCTCCCCCTCAAATCAGGAGAACTGTTGCCAGCCGCATGGAACGATCATGACTAACGACAGATATCAGACACCAACTGTTCAACCATATGCCAGCTGCTAGCCGACTGAAGTCGCGGAAGAGCTTCATGCACACAATGACACCGCTCGACTCGTCTCCTAGTATCACTAGAATACAGATGTGGAACAGCAAAATAGCTGATATTCCAGCCTCCAATAAAATGGGATTAGAAGCGGCTGAATCCCTGCCAGCGGGGTCTGACCAAGCATGGCTCTGTTGGCGTTCTCTGAACCGCCTACGCAGGAGGTGGGGATACATTGATGACACCCAGTCTTTGAACTGCAACTGTGGGGAACTGCAGACGATGGCCCACCTCCTCTGCTGTCGAATACTGGATGAGGCCTGCACCGCAGAAGACCTCGTCACTGTCATTGAGCGAGCAAAGGCGTGCGCCCGCAAGTGGCAACACATTGTGTGAAGGACACGAAAGAAGAAGAAGACTCGTCTTGTCTTTTTTGACATTGATCACCTATTATTGGTGGACTTTGCCTTGTGCGCTCCAACTCGTCTTATCTTTTTGGTATTGGTCAATCAATGTTGGTGGACTTTGGCTTGTACGCTCCCAATCGTCTTGTCTTTTTTGACATGTCTTGTCTTTTTCATATTGGTCAGTCACTGTTGGTGGACTTTGATTTGCGCGTTTCCACTCATCTTGTCTTTTTGTCACTGGTCAGCCACTGTTGGTGGACATTGGTTTGTGCGCTCCCACTCGTCTTATCTTTATGACATTGGTCAGCCACTGTTGGCCGACTTTGACTTGTGCGTTCCCACTCATCTTGTCTTTTTGATATTGGTCAGTCATTGTTGGTGGACTTTGACTTGTGCGTTCCCACTCGTCTTGTCTTATTGACATTGGACCTACAATACATAAAGGTGTAGGTATTTGTACCTACAATACATAAAGTAGCAGGTCTTTGGACCTCCAATACATAAAGTTGTATGTACTTGGACCTACAATACATAAAGTCGTATGTCTTTGGACCTACAATACATAAAGTAGAAGGTCTTTTGAACTACAATACATAAAGTCGTAGGTATTTGGACCTACAATACATAAAGTTGTATGTCCTTGGACCTACAATACATAAAGTAGCAGGTCTTTGGACCTACAATACATAAAGTAGCAGGTGTTTGGATCTACAATACATAAAGTAGCAGTTCTTTGGACCTACAATACATAAAGTAGCAGGTATTTGGACCTACAATTCATAAAGTTGTAGGTCATTTGACCTACAAAACAAAAATATGTAGGTTTTTGGACCTACAATACATAAAGTAGCAGGTCTTTGGACCTACAATACATAAAGTAGCTTGTCTTTGGACCTACACTATATAAAGTAGCAGGTCTTTGGACCTACAATACATAAAGTAGCAGGTCTTTGGACCTACAATACAAAAAGATGTATGTTTTTGGTCTTACAATACATAAAGTTGTAGGTCTTTGGATCTACAAAACATAAAGTAGCAGGTCTTTGGACCTACAGTAAATAAAGTTGTAGGTTCTTGGACCCACAAAACCTAAAGTAGCAGGTCGTTGGACCTCCAATACATAATATATATATATATATATATATATATATATATATATATATATATATATATATATATATATATATATATAATGCAGCTGGCGTAAGACACACACAACTCGCAGGTGCGGCGGTGTTTATGCATTATTGACCTTGAAGTTTTGACCTCGCGGTGTTCTTGCAGACTCGTGGTGAAATAGGCGGTAGGTGTCAACGCGAAACGACATACATCGAAAAGTTCTCGATATAATGCAATGATGCAATATGCGTCGTGCTTACATGCACGGCTACGTTTTTCCCGCTGCATGCACAAACATTCGTCCGCTAGGTTTCTGTCTGGTAGCAGGGTGAAAATGTGGGATCGTGTGTCTTTTCGTGAGTGTGGAAAATTCCATGACGTCGTTCGAACGTTCCAAAAAAGAAGAAAAAACTACATGAAACCGGTACCCGGTACAGGTACCGGTTCAAAACGGTTCTGTACCCAGACTCGTCTCGAAAAGCGCGCCATAATCGTCAGTAGTAAACCGAGCCGCCACTGTCAGCACAACCGTTCTTCCTGCATGTTCTTTTAGAGATAGGGTCAGGGTTCGTATTACGGTTCACTACAGACTACAGAATTAGAGTTACTAAACCTGACCCTAACCTTATATGACATTTGTATCAGTACAAAAGGTCGGTGACCTTTGATCATTGACTTTCATTAGGGTTACTAACCCTAACCCTAACCCTAACTGGTAATCGTTCCTTCAGTTTACCAGTTTTTTTTCTGGAATTTTCTATTAGGGTTACTAACCCTAACTGACAATTGTATTCACATTTGATTATGTGACCTCATAGGACTCTCGACCAATCAGAACGCTCGCCACCGACCTTTGACCTTGGACTGTAGCGTCCCCTGGCGATCGTATCATCGCAAAACAGTGCCCCAAAATCTCCTCATTTTAGATAATAGGGGAGGAGGTGTGACGTCATAGGACATGTGACTTTTCTCGACCAAACATAACCATCGACACATTTGACCTTGACTCTTAGCGCCCCTGGTGACCGTATCATCGCAAAACAACATGGCAACAAAACAAGATGGCAGCCTCAATAGAGAGGTCACGTGATATGCAAATGAGGAACTGTGACGTCGTAAGTCACGTGACTGATCTCGACCCATCAGAACCGTCGACACAATTAAACCGTAGCGCCCTCTGGCGACGGTTTCACCACAAAATGGTGCGATTTATGCAAATTTATGCAAATTTATGCAAATTTATGCATTTGAGCTGTGACGTCATAGGTCACCTGACGACTCTCGACCAATCAGAACCGTCGTCACAATTGACATATAGCGCCCCCTGGATTTGAAACTGCTCTCGACCAATCAGAAAGTGCTCCTCATTTGAGCGATAAAAGGGGATTTTCACGTGGCGCCCCTGGCGGCAATAAGCGCACGACCAATCAGTACATTCCATTTCAAATTTCGACCAATCAGAATGAAGCAAATCTGCTCCTCATTTTTAAGGATTGAAAGTTGCACACATACTACTTTAGTCCCTTTGATCAGTGTTAACGACTCTGTTAATGAACGCTGCTAACAGACCCTTTGATCCCTGTTTACGAATGCCGCCGCTGCTTCTGCTGCTGGTGCTTAGGGTTAAACTACAGCCCATAGGGAGTTAGAATTAGGGTCGGGTTAGGGTCAGAGTTCGGATTAGGGTTAGGGTTCACTGCAGACGATAGAAAGTTAGGGTTATACAGCGGACACCAGGTTGGGATTAGGGTTAGGGATAGGGTTAGCTCCAGTCGCCAGGGGGCGCTCAGGCTACACAGAAGGCTGTGCGCATGCACAAGAACCCGGGAACGGAAGTAAATCTTGCACATTTCTGAAGGATTTAATCCTTCAGAAATGCTCACATACTACTAGCCAAGGTAAGAAACCACCAGGCTGTTACCGAACTTGTATCTTCCCAGTAGCCCCATGTCTCTAGCCCCCGTCCCAGTAGCCCTCCGAGGTGTGAGAGTTGAGTGCCAGTAGCCCCCGAGGTGTGAGAATTGAGTGCCACTAGCCCTCCAGTCAGTATGCTGTTGATTTCACACACCCCTCTTTCTAGATATTTCTAATTGTAAATAGAGTTAATCATTTGAAGGGTCGACCATTTGAAGCTCCATGTAACTTTCACACATCAATTGTGTGGTATGAAAAGCTCACTCTCCTAAGAGTTAAAGTAAATCCTCTACATAAAGCTTGTTTGAGGTGAGCAAAACCCAATTTAACTCACACATAATAGCTAATCGCCCTGATTCAGGTATAAACTGTTGAAAGTCAATTGCCCTAACTTTTAACTGAATAAACTATTGATTGTGGATTTGTGGTGTTCTGTGCCTGTCAGTTCACACATTTCTAGCCAATAAGGAAAGCATATGTTGAGCTGCTCTGCTCTAGCTAGCCTGACTTTCATGTTGAATTTTATATTTGAGTTTGGAATGACACATGAAACATGGCTGCTAGTGTTGAGTTCATCGAAGGTGTTAGGGGCTTCCTGTTGCTGTTTTGAACAGTTATACCTATCACAAATCGAAAGCGTTGACAAATGGCATGAAGTTCACATGTAGCAAGAGGAAAAGTGTGAAGTGTAAGGCATGTGTGGTGGTCAGCGATGATGGAACTGTGGTGAAGGCTGAATATAGCCACAATCACCAACTCAACCTTGGTGACGTACAAGCGCGACAGTTGAGAGGAAACATGAGGGATGAGACGACTTCAATGCTGGCGATTTACGATCAGGAAAAGGTGAAACTGCTTCAACAAAGTTCGACTGCGCTGACTTCACTCTGCCTCAATACCAGCGAGCCAAGTCATCACTGTACAGTGAACGGAGGAAATGGTTCTCCATAATGCCATCCACAAGAGGTGACATTGACCTGGATGGCCAGTGGAAAATTCCGGTTCAAGGAGATCGGTTCCTGCTTGGCGAGGATGGCGATGGAGCTGACAAGAAAATAGCGTTTGCATCCAACTCCGCTCTGCATGCGCTAGCGAATGCTGATACCTATCTAATGGATGGGACGTTTGCAACAAAACCAAGGCTGTTTTATCAAATAGTCACATTGCATGCATTCGTTCTTGGAGTGATGCTGCCACTTGTATTTGGTCTGCCCCCCCCAACAAAGATGGGAACACCTACATTCGTTTCCTCAGTTTGGTGAAGGAAAAGTATGAATCAATCGGATTCACCATCAGCCCCCAACGTATCATACAGGATTTCGAGAAAGGTCTGGTGAATGCCTGCCTACACGTGTTCCCCGGAGTGATTGTCAAGGGGTGCTACTTCCACTACGCCCAGTGAATGTGGCGGAGAATCCAAGGAATAGGACTATCCGTGAGCTACAGAGAGAACGTTGACCACAGGAATTGGTTTCGTATGCTACTAGCGATGCCATTCGTCCCCGTGCCACACGTGAAAGACGCATTTTAATTTGTCAAGAACACACACCGGATGTACCCCGTGTACGAAACTTCAATGACTACTTCGACAGTAGAACGGGAAGTATCCAATCGAAATGTGGAATTACTTTAAATATGAGGGCCCTCGCACCAACAATCACGTTGAACGGTATCATACACGATTCATGCGGAAGGCAGGCAAGTTACACCCCAATATCTTTGAGGTGGTCGAACTGTTCAGCCAAGAGGAAGCCGCACCACTCGTCTCCATCCTCCAGCTACAGTCGGGTCAGCCCGCTCCCGAGCGCAGGAAGAAGTACATCAACCTCGATGCTCGTTTGGACGAACTTGGATTGGAATACATGCTGTGTGACCTGGGAATTGAGTCGTATCTCAGTGCCATTGGACACATGATGGACAATTTCACTTAATTTCATTGAATAGTCATGCTTGCATAATATGCAACCATATCCATATTATGGATATGGTTGTATATGTGCAAACAACGTATTATCAACTTTGATAAGACATTGTAATGTTTTCTCACAACAATGTTTTGATCACCGCAATGAAAACAGTATTGTTTTTATGTGACATTTCCATTTACTGTCTATTTCTCTTAATTGCCATATGGAGCTATTTGGCTTCCTGCCTTATTAAAATTCTTGCATAACATGCTGCCGCCTGCCGGGTTGATATAATCAGATTCGGCAAACCAATTGGCGTCGCATATAACCCATTTGGGCCATGTTGGCAATTATCGTTTTTGAAGCATGCAGAACACATTGATGTTTTCTTCACACAAATTTAAACGTAGTTCACACGAATTCTGAACATAGTGGCAAAAACCCAGTTCATTATTTCCAAACGTCAAACCTGCACGTTTCCAAACGCTGTGGGCAAATAATGTGACAAATATCTGATTTTTTCATAATGCATTCCTTCAGTGTCCATTACCAATGCGTCATCACCCATATAGCATTGACACGCAATTATGGAGATAGGTAGTTCGATAACAGTATCGCTTATCCGCCTTCGTGAACTCGCTGAGGAGAGTCTGACTCCGAACACACGGTTCAACTGTTACCCACTCCATTTTATGGCGTTACACTGAAGCGCCAGCAGCCAATCAGCGTCATTACCCAGATACCACACTATAACATTACTTTGCATTATTTTATTTTTCATTTTAATTTCGCAGTGGCGCCCTCTTGTGGCAGGCTTTGAACGAACGACCGTTTTAGTTGTCGCGGTGGATATCAATGCTGTGTGACGATTCGAGGCAGTGTCAACAGTGTAACGGTGGATATAACTTAATGAACTTTCTGTTGACTTTTTTGCGGAGATAGACACACGTGATTGTTTACTCGAGTGCTGTTTTAGTCGACGGTGCGTGCATGATGCATTGGCTCTTGCGACGATGGAGGACCCGCCTCAAACAAGTGGCCGCGGGTCTCTTCCTACTGTTCGTCCTCTGCAAACTGGACTTGTTCAGTGACCGAAGCACCAACGCGAGGATGCGGGATGACGTCATGGACATGCGGCTGAAGCGTTACTATGACTACCAGAGGACGCCGGGAGAGAGGAAGTATCCGAGAGAAAACGACGCCCTAGTTCCACTGACAGCGGAGGAGCAGAATCAAGCTAAGGAACTACACGAGAAGGAAGGGATGAACATCGTGGCGAGCGACGAAGTTTCACTCGAGAGGGCGCTCGTCGACTCTCGCAGTCTCGCGTAGGTAACTCCTCAATCGCTAGATGGCGCCTCTGTCTTGTGTGATCGTATTCCCTACGTGAAAGTTGTATATAACGGGGACATAACTAACAGGGTAATGGTATTCATAGCCTAAATTATGTACTTATTTAACTTGCAGGAGTCTAAAATTGCGAGACATAAGATTGCAGTAGGTGTATGCCCGTAAGAAAATAATGTTAAAAAAAAAAGTGCAAATAAAATATTTGGCTAAAATTAGAAAGCTTCTTACAGTCGGGTGAAGTCAGTGGCGATCTCGCAAAGAGGGAAACCAAAGGGGGAGGCCAATGTAGGGCGAGCCTAGTCACCCATTAGTTTACCATTCTACCATGTAGTGGCGCAACGGAAAAATACGGAACAAAGCAAAAACTTTAAGCAAAGGGGGCATGACACAACGAACCACGTTTTTTAAAGAATAACTACCGTTATATCTATCTATGAATATCGACCTTGCTATTCCGTACATTCACGAACAGCTGTCGAAATGTCCAATAACCGCGGATAAAGTTGATCGGCGTCAAGTGTTCACGGGATCGATGGGCACATCAATAACGCACGTGAAATTGCGTTCTCCTCAGCATGCGATGTAAACGTGATATTCTAACCGAGACATTCAAATTGAGTAGATGAAGGTCAAATTATATGTAAACAATTGACAATAATTTTAAGCACATTTGGGTGCCCAAGATGTTAGAGTAGGTTAGTCTTTTGAAGAAAAATAAGATGAGGATCTGTACCTTTAAAACTACGTTGACCACAACGTGGACATATAACTAACAGGGTAATGGTATTCATAATATAAAGTATGTACTTATTTAACTTGCACGAGTCTAAAATTGCGAGACATAAGATTACAATTGTGTGCCTATTTACCTCACATAATTCCATAAGTCCATAAGTATCATAAGTCTGGATTCCCTTGTAATTACGTGATCATTCCTCAGATGTGCGAATTCAGTTTCGCATATTTATCAGAATCCAATACATCTATACTATGCTAATGTTTGAAAAATCCAATACATGTATACTATGCTTATATTTGAAAAACGCTTAATTACCCTCCCGGACTGGGTTGTAATTAATAGCCTGGCTATATTCTTTAACATAATCTTAATTTTCAAGATATTTTCAGTTTCAAAACCTTCCCAATTTAGAAACGGGGTTCGGGGCATAGCGTAGCCAGAATAACCCCAACTACTTCATGCGTTCTGTGTATATAAAGGCGATCATCCTCTCCTAGATGTCGCACGAAGGTCTACCCGAAGGATCTTCCGACTGTCAGCATCATCATCATCTACTACAACGAGGCTTGGAGTCCGATTCTGCGCACTGTGCACAGCGTGATCAACCGCAGTCCGCCGCAGTATCTACACGAGGTCATCCTGCTGGACGACTCCGCACCAGTCGTGAGCCTCACATTCCCCAAGTTAAGCCCCTCGATTAATTTACCCCATCGTGAACTGTTTTCAACAACAGAATTGACTGTGGTTGTTACACCGGGTAACTTGCGCCAAAATGTGACAATCCTTATCTCATAAAGGCGAAGCCAGTTTTACCCATTTTCGCCGAATTTCGACGGTGCCCAGTCGACAATGATTGAATCATTTGTCCGATGATTTTATCAAAACTAAACAACACAAATTGTATGAGGAATCCAACTGGAAAAGGAAAAAGTGAAAGGCTAAGGAAATGTTAAAAAGTACCTTTTTTAAGATTCTGATTCTTTTATGACTCTAAGAGAGGGAAAGGTAGTAGGGTAACCTGGGGCAGGGGGCCCCCTAAGGAAAACTTTCAAATTGTGCACCATTACACTGTGTTAATATGTCTTTAGTGTTTACATATTATAGATTGACATGTATGTTTCCCATTGGAAAATTATTTTCAGCAAATTTACATTAAGTTAGTTACATTACTTCCCCCCTCCTTAGAACAACTGTACACGGAACGAACCATATAGAAGGCAAAAACAATCATGGGTGATGAATCTCATCCAATGAATCACCTGTCCCAGCTCCTGCCCTCAGAAAAGCGCCTCAGTTCGACGTATGCCAGAACAGAGAGATACAAAAGGACATTCTTACATAGTGCCATATCTCTTTACAACAGTCGGTGATCCCTTAGACACTTGCCAGCCAGTATGCGCAGTCTGAATATGTGTGTGTATGCATTCCTGCTTGTTGTAATACTTCATTGTCCGTTCATTCATCACTCACACCCTCATATTTCACCCATCCGCTCATCAGTTGTTCACCAACATGATCTCTCTGAATGCTATGATTACCTCTCTCAATATATGATATATGTATATTTGCAGATATTTACCTTGATGTTGTAAGAAGAATTGCCCCATCCCTGAGGCAAGACGCCCTCTGCCTGGGGCAAGACGTTCAATAGCTCCCTCTCCCCGTGGTTTTCGCTTATATTATGAACGAACCACTGCCTAAACATAAAATGTATACATACAAATGGTATAATAACAGTACATTAGGTTATTATAGTTGTTAAATTTAAATTGCAGTTAACATATAATATACACCTTGCAACCCATGCATAATATGCTATTATCTTAGTAATATTCGATCATAATTACAGCCTACAGGCTGGCAGAATGTAAATTATACAACGTTCATATTATATTATATGCATTAAACATAATTGGTCATTTGTAATACATGTCATACATTACGACCATGTGCGTAGGTATAAGACATAGGGACCGTCTTGCCCCACTTGCATGGGGACCGTCTTGCCCCACATGCATGGGGACCGTCTTGCCCCACATGCATGGGGACTGTCTTGCCCCACATGCATGGGGACCGTCTTGCCTCACATGCATGGGGATCGTCTTGCCCCACATGCATGGGGACCGTCTTGCCCCACATGCATGGGGACCGTCTTGCCCCAAATGCACGGGGACCGTCTTGCCCCATATGCATGGGGACCGTCTTGCCCCATATGCACGGGGACCGTCTTGCCCCATATGCAAGGGGACCGTCTTGCCCCATATGCACGGGGACCGTCTTGCCCCACATGCACTACGTGTGTCTTAACACGATGTATACAAAACATAACATACTATTGCCCATTTTTATTGTTTGACCTGTCAACTGATTAATATTATTATTATGTCACCAATTAAGTTCATGATTCATACTGTTTTATAGTGAGTTGCATCACTTTACTGTTGCCAAAATATTAGATCAGAACGTATAATAGTGCATATAAAAGTTAAAAAAACACACTGATTTATTTACGTCTTTCTCGTGATGCTGAGCTTTCGGGTGAGTGTCCGATAGATGTTAGCTTCATTTTGCACCAGATTTTGGGACGTTCAGAGTTTTATAGTTTGCGTAAGTGCTGGGGGGGCGTCCTACCTCCATTGGCCATTTTGCCCCAAGTTACGTAAACCTCGAAACGATAGACAAAATGGCCGCCCTATGCAAAGTCTTAACGCAAGAGGATATAAGAAGGAATTACACATTTGCACCAACGAGCTAGCATGTTGTAGTGTATAATAGATTGACTTGATTTTTCACGAAACGATTCTAAAACGAGCCAGGCGAAAATGGAATTGCGGAAGCTGGTCTAACTAGCCTAGTGTTGGCGGTGTATAACCACACACACCCTACCTACACGTGCACACCACTGATAGATAATAATAATATCGACTTCTCTGTTCTTTGCAGCCGAGTTTGGCGGGTCCGCTCCACCAGTACGTCCGGGACACGTGGCCGGACGGCGTAGAGAAGATCGTCCGCACCCCGAAACGCCTTGGCCTGATCAGCACGCGCCTAGCGGGAGCCGAGGCAGCCACGGGTGACGTCATTGTGTTCTTGAACGCCCACTGCGAGACGTCAAACGGCTGATAAGGTATCAGGCACCAAAGCAAATTAGTTTCCCACGTGAGGCAGTTTCTCATTGTATCCAACATTAAAAACGGGATACACAAAGGCCAACGATTCCCAGCGCTGTATGAATTACAAAAGTGTCCCTTAACTTCAAAGATCGGATTTGCACCCGTATCAACAAGTTGAATGTTTACCAAAGTCGTGAACCCTATTAACCCTTTCCAGTTTCTGAGATGTTTACATAGTGTGCCCTTTTTACTACGAAGTTTATCTACCCTTTAACATCTTGATCGCCCAAATGTGTTTGAATGAACCATAATTTTTAAATATAAGTTGATCGTTATATGTCTACGAATAACGACCTTGCCGTTCAGTCTGTAAACATGTAAACATGATATTCGGGTAGAAACATTCACATTAATCAAATAACGGTGAAATTATGGTAACACACTTTGTTCATTAAAACACATTTGAGCGGTCAAGATGCTAGAACAGACATAGTTTATATTATGTAACATGATTTTGCGATAAAAACATTCAGACTACATATCTTTAAAATACGATTTGGTTTGGCTCGATAGTTCGAAGGTTAGAGTACCACACTGTAGATCGAGGAGACCTGTGTTGCTGTTGTTTTGAAAGAAAGGGGCAATTTATGTAGTCCCATTTTCCCTGTGACTTTCTGATGAGACGCTAAAAGCATTTGGTCCCTTTTACCTGGTGTCTATGCCACGATAAGCGAAAAGTCCAACACAGGGGTGTATTTGTAACCTGTCGTGAACTCACTAACTATGGAGAAAGAAAACTATGAAACAGAGTCAATACAGAATTCGAAACTGTGACCGAGTATCGTAATATGGAGATGATGCATTCGCCACGTCTTGAATCTTTTGCCGCGCCAGGTTAGAGCCACTGCTCGCCCGCATCAAGGAGAAGCGCAGCGCCGTGCTGTGCCCGTCCATTGACGGCATCTCGGCCGAGACGATGCAGTACCAGAGCGGTGGAGGAACCGCTGTCGGCGGGTTCACGTGGTCGCTGCACTTCACCTGGCGCTACACCACTGCGAAGGACGCGTCGTACCGACTGTCGGAGACGGACCCACTACGGTACTGATTACTGCATAGAAACACAAGTTTATCCGTTTATCTTAATTTGTCTGCTTCCCTTGACCATGTATATTACTTAATCATCTACAATTCTCTCCCACTCTCGGCCTTTCAACTCTGCCCTTGCGAGATCACATTTAAGGCTCACCCTCCATCTTAATCTCGATCTTCCTCGACTCCTTGTACCACCCTATTCTGCTGTCCCTGCTCTCGTTGTCAATCTTTCCTCACTCGTTCTCTGTATGTGTCCTGTCCTGTTTATACATTATTTACGTAAAAAGGGTACGAAGACTAGAACTTAACTTCTTTCTTAGAATACTTCGGGACTTACAATACTATTGTCTAAATTCCTACGTAAACAGTTTGTTCGTCTTGAACATATCAAACTCTTTAGCATATTGCCCAAGTCGTGGCGGTTTCTTGAAATAATTTCATCTTCTCGCAATATACTGTTCTGTTTTCTCTGCGGTAGAAAATTAATTGAAGATATGCATCGAGAAAAAAACTGTTTCGTATAGCGTTTTGAACAGTCCAAATGAATGAAACAGCGCTATTAAAGACTTTGTTTTTTATTTGTTACTTAATTATTATGATTACTATTATATTATTATGTGATTTGCAGGTCTCCTACCATGCCATCTCGAATTGTCCTTTCGCGTAAGACATCTTCTCACCGTTATTATGTAACATGGTCATCACCACAGTCACCATCGTCATCGTCGTCATTGTCATCGTCGTCGTCATCACCATCATCATAATCGTGATCATCGTTATCATCATCATCGCATCGTCATCATCACAATTTCGTTTCATCCTTGCTATCTTCATCAACAAGATCATACACCTATGTCAAAGTTGTAGACATAATAATAATCAGTAATTAGCATCATAATAATCATCAATAATCAACGTCACAATAAGCATCTAAAATAATCAACGTCCTAATAATCATCTACAATTAATAATAGTAATAACAATAACGACAATGGCAAAGACATTAACAAAGCAGTAATCATAATCACAATTGTAACTATCACCAGCCTTACGTCATTACTGACGATCTGGATAAACAACTTAGTGAAATTAAATTACGTTAAAGACAATTGTATTCACAGAAAAAGAAGCTGTCGATCAGCTTTCAAGAAACTGCGAGATCGAATGTAGACACAGTGCACACAGAGGCACTGATACACATACTGTCTCCACAACGTTGGCCCATGCCCTTCCGTTCCATGTAGGACATTTCTAATGCAGACGTGTACGGAGAAGTTCCATTTACAGGCGTCATGGCTGCGTTTTTACTTGAAGCATCGTTCGTTCGTTTCAATAACCATTAGTGCCATCTCAATGCGAGGCAAAGAGTTCACACACCAACTCACTTGCTATCTCGCCACGTCCGCCCATCAGTGTGTTGTAGTATTAATTGTACAGCATGAGCAAGGGGTATTCCAAGAAGGACATTGCATTGCTACTTTTTCAACGTTATACGAATCAATACATACACACAAAACAATTACTATGACAGGTTACAGGTACAGACAACTACACGTAGACATGTCACGTGTAGAAACTTTCCTTCTACACTCTGGCGAGTGCGTGCTGGCACCAGTTACCAAACAAGACGTGGAAGTTCTTCTGAAAAGCAAAGTTCTCTGTTCCCCATGTCCATCTTTTTGTTAGGTTGTGTTGGAGGTTTTGTCGCCATCTTGGATTTTCAGAAAGAACATGTCATCCATAACATATGTGGTGGGTGCACATTCTAATCATTAGAAAGATAATTATGTTGTTAGGTTTGGATGTGTCGAGTTCATTCAATGCTCCAAGGTCGGACACATATTCAGATCGACGCATCCCTATGGATTTCCAGGTAATATAACAGTGGCGCAACGAATCGTTGTCTTATGAAGTGTGTGTGCTTACGTGCGTGCGTGCGCCTGGGTGTGTGTGTGCGCGCGCATGTGTTCGTGTACGAGTGCATGTGCGTGCGTGCACCCGGACGATGGCTTGCATGTATGTCTATTTGTGTAAAAACCGCTTTTTTTCGTCCGGCAGACAAGAAGCGATACTACCATGGTCTCAACTCACTGCGAATTGCCCGAGTGTGGATGGACGACTACATACGACTGTACTATAACCATCGTATAACACTAAAGGTGAGTTAAATAGTCACTCTGTAAAAAATTTGCAAGTACTGGTCCACAAAGACGGGCATGTCTTAGTCAAATACCAAACGGTTCTCAAGCAAGTTTATCATCTACAATCATCATCATCTACAACTGACATATGATGTGTTATGTACACAGTTCACGAACATTTTCAAGTATAACAATAACTATAACGGATTTGACTATAACAATGATTCTACATTCTGCGACTTTCAGTTTGTTGGAGAAAAATTAATGTATGTTGTACGTAAGCTAATGGTCGACAACGATGGCGAAAAAAAAATAGAAAATTGTCTCATTATTTCACATAATGTGTTTTGTGTCGATGCTCTGTCGGTTTGTCCTTTGTGGGTTGGTATTCACTAAACATCCTATGATGACATTTATATACCTATGTCCATGTCGTTTCCGTTTTTCACTTGCCATCTCTGTAACAGGACATCGACTGTGGCGACATCTCGGAGCGGATCGTTCTACGGAAACGGCTCCAGTGTCATTCGTTCAAGTGGTACATTGACAAAGTGTACCCGGATAAGTTTATCCCGGACGAGAACGTCATTGCCTGGCGACAGGTGAGACGTCACGTTGGTGGTTCGGTCTTTCTTTCGCCTAATTGTTTGTCCTAGATATTGGTCACCGAGTGTTCACATTACGTGCACTTTTCAACATTACATATTTGTACACCTACGAACCTGGTTAAATGAACCGATGAAGGTGTTTGCTATTTTTGCTCATTCAAAGTAAAAAATCTAAAACTGTGCGTGTTTTCAACGATTGGTCCAAGTTACGTAATCGTCGTCAAACGCTTCGTGAAAGCGCGCTCCTTGGGAGATATGCCTCCACTGACGTCACAAAATGGCGCGACCAAATTAGTGACGAATATGTCATCTGTAAAGTCGTGGACTGTATTACCGGGAAGATTTCTTGTTTGTCTAAACGTTGTTAACAAAATAATTAGAACATGCAGCAACCGTGTCATAGGCACTTTAAAACTCCATCCTCAACTGATTTAGCCCATCGTGAATCAGGTTAATTGATGTCCAAATATGTGGTGTGAGTGTGTGTGTGTGTGTGTGTGTGTGTGTGTGTGTGTGTGTGTGTGTGTGTGTGTGTTTGTGTGTGTGTGTGTGTGTGTGTGTGTGTGTGTGTGTGTGTGTGTGTGTGTGTGTGTGTGTGTGTGTGTGTGTGTGTGTGTGTGTGTGTGTGTGTGTGTGTGTGTGCGTGCGTGCGTGTGTGTGTGTAGTTTAAGCAACATCCGCAGTCGAGTTAATAAAAATGACGCACCCTTGTTCAAATCGTCGAAAGAGTAGACAAATCGTCGAAAGAGTAGACATTGGTCGTTATATTTGGTAACTTACAAAGTCAGTATGGATACGACAGTTAGCCTTCAACCAATTGAACTGAATGTGTCAACAATCGAAGTTCGTGGGTTTACCATTTTCGCATGAATTAATGTTTGGCCAAGCATTAAATAATAAAATGGTTTGATGGATTATTTAAAAAAAACTACATATAAAAGTTGCACGAACGAGCTGGCACGTCGAACTGGATACTAGGAAGGTTTGAGTCTTCGAAAAAATTAATTTAAATGGGACGAGCAAAAAAATCGAATTCAGAAGGGACTTTAAGTTTTGGATGTTATTCTATTTGTAGGTGCGAAACCCGGGAACCATGCTATGTCTCGATATGCTCACTGCAAACGAACATTCGTCCTACCGTCTCGCTCTGTTTTCCTGTCAGAAAGGAACCAACCAGGTATTTACCACAACACACAGATTGGTGCACATTAGGGCATCCGGGAAATATTTACCTCATGTTCGTAATAGTTCGAACATGTATTATAATGGATTTCACTGACAAAAACTTTCATGATATATGCAATATATGTCCTGTTTAGAATTTCGTCACCATCGCCTCGAAAAAGGCTTTGTTGCACCACTTCAGTCTCTGATGCTTTTCGTACAATGTTTCTCCACCCCATCGATCCATCGTCGCCTCCAGGTTCTCTCGGAAACTCAGTCGACGCCACTCCTTGATATTCATTCGTTGTGTCATGCATAATTGTTTTGGAGAGGCTTGTCGATATATAAGCAAAACATTCAATATAGTTCTTGACCTGCTGATCCGTCACCATCCTCTGGAAATCTAAAATTTGTGACGCTTCTCCTATACTGATTGACTAGGTGGTTTGCAAGGACTCTCACCATCCGTTCTAGAAAGATGTTGCAAAGTGTAGCGGAAGGTATGTCGGACTCCATTTGATGTGTAAAACCTATTGTGCCATTTGTCAGAACTGAATTGGAAGGTGCGGCGGTCGTTTTAGTGTTGTTGGTATTTTTCACACGGAACACACAAGTTGAAGATGTGTTCTAGTGTACTCCTTCCGTCACGTAAGATGTGTTCTTGTGTACTCCTTCCGCCACGTAAGATGTGTTCTTGTGTACTCCTTCCGTCACGAAAGCACGCTTGCTCTTCTGCAATAACGTTTTCTGCTTGAGGCTTGAATCTGTTTTGGAGCACCTTTAGCATGAGTTTGCGTGAATGAATTATTATACTGCTGGTGTGGTAGTGTTGACACATTTGGGGATTTCCCTTCTTTTGTAGAGTAATTATTAAATGTTGTGTCCCTGTAGTAGATGACTTTCCTATCTGTCTGTCAAGTCTTGTTGCAGATTATGGTTTGAGCAACTATCGTGTTATCGCATCATATCAATTTTGTTGGAATGTTGTTACTGCCAGCTGATTTTCTCTTTATTAGTTATCTACCAGCCATCTATACTGATTGAGTACCGGAAACCACTTGGCTGATGGTAATTCAACAAAACGTGATCTCAATTTGCTTTCCTTTTGCATAGTTCACAACAGTATTCAGTACATCAGTTGATGATGCACCTTTCCTCTATAACACAAATTCCTGTGCTGCTTTGGATTGTCCTGACCCTAGCTTGCTTTTCCTGTATGAATGTCCTTCATTACATTATCTGTATGAATGTCCTTCATTACATTACATTTTACTGATGTTTCTGCTTAGTTTTTATCCATTTCACAAAACTGTTCTTCTATCCATTTGTTTTGCTTGATGCATGTCATTCCTAAACGTGTTATTGACTTCTCCACATTTGGAATTGAGTAAACGTCAGAAGCCATAAGTCATGTTATGTATTGCTATTATGTGTATTAACTGCATTTCGTTTCAAAATAAACCTATTTACTGTCAACTTGTTATATACCGAACAGGTGTAGTAATACAACACTAGAGCACCGTGTGGTACGTCGGTTCAAACATACTCGACGTTTATCTGCCTAAGCACATTTGCCAACGGTTTTCAGCGCGTAATGCCACGGTTTATAGTTTCGTATGATGTCATTTCTGATTTCAGCTGTTCTCCTTAAGCATGAATCACGAGCTACGCTGCGTGTTCCAGTGCGCAGTCGCACTGGATGGGACCGGACCTGACGTCATCATGGACACGTGCCACGACAACGGGATCACGCAACGGTGGATCTACAATACTGTGAGTCAATAAATGATTATGATAATAATAATAATTATTATTATTATCACGCTGATATTTAACGAAATATTATTTTACTAAAACAAAACCCAAGATGCCCGGAATTTACAAGACAGAAACGAAGAAAATCGTTAAGAAATATTCGTTTTTATGGGACGTTGCTACGCATGCGCAGTTCCACCACTGCAAGGATAACACTTATATATGACGTCACCAGTACACAGTACAATGCATTTTAGCGATTCACCTTACTAAAATCTACTTTGTGGAAGTATTTAATTTACCAATAAATGGAAACGTTTATCTGAAATACAATGCCTGAAGTGTATATGCCTGACAAGACATGTTTCCTGCCTCTGATATGATAATATTTTAATGATGGCAATAACCTGACCATCACATGTTTCAACCGAGTAGTGGACAACCGTAATGTCCTTCTATGTAATTTTTATCTCTCGGAAAATTAAGGTAAAATCTTTATAGAAACATGCTACTTCATTACTTTATAACTGAAATGCAACAGCAACAGATAAATAAATACAATGTTAAGTGTTCCCATCCTTGAAATAAATAAGTGCAAAAATAATGTCACAACCACCTGCTTTGATTGTGTCATGTACAAACGTAAACTATTGAGTGATGATTAATAACTGTGTTTATTTTTACACATATATTTGTAAGAACGTTTTGTTTTTTCTGCATACATGGCAAATACTTGTTGAGGCGGCTTTTTGTGAAAAATTCATATTATCGTTGGTTAATTGCAAGGATTTACTCGAGGACAACTTTTATAATTATTTGTCTGCATTTGGTCGATGAAACAGTTACAAATATTGACAGTTTCTGCAGAGGTTTGGTTTGTAATTGTTTCTGTGAATAGTGTTCCTTCTCATCAGCACAACAAACATTGTCCATAGCAATATCAGCCAGTCTCTTAGAATGTCCTCCCGTCTGGTCTGTTTTTAGACGCTAATAATGCTATATGAGTATGGATATATATATATATATATATATATAATTATATATATATATATATATATATATATATATATATATATATATATATATATATATATATATATATATATATATATATATATATATATATACAATTAGATATTGCTCCAGTCCAGAACAATAATAACATTATTAATGTGCCAATATGTTATTGCAATTGTTATCTGTTTTCCAGGAACTCAAATAAATTAAACAAATAAATTAAACAAATCTTCAAGAAACAAATCCTATATAATTTTTTTCTCCGTCGTTCCGTTTGATGTCGCCACAGGCGGCTGCGCGGTAAACACGAAAAGGAGCAGTAAGCGACTGCTTCTGGACGTTTTGGAAGTTACTTTTCCCACATGCGGGTTATTTATGCCAGAAGGGTTGCCGAGGTATGAGGGAATATGCACTGGTTCTTTAGGCGACATCGGGCCAGCCTAATAAAGTTGGTCACGGGACTTTTTCTCTTGTACGTCGTCTACAGACTAATTAGCGGACCTGTGGATGTCATGACAGAGCGGCTAAATCGTTACGGTGTCTACCAAAGGTGGCAACGTAGAAGGTTTGGTCCTGGAGAGAACGGCGCCGCCGTCGATATGACTGTGGATCAGAAGAAGGAGGCTAAGGTGTTGTACAAAAAGGAAGGGATGAATATTGTGGCGAACGATATTGTGGCGCTTGATCGGGCGCTCGTCGATTCACGCAGCGAACAGTAGGTGGCGATGCTGCACATTCGCTAGGTGGCGTAACTGTGTGGCGTAGGATAGGGACTCTAGCCTAGTGTTAGCGCTAAGCTCACACTCCCCAACAATGGCGACACTTAGCATATCACCACTGCCACAACTTAATGTATGTAGGCCTACTAACCTAACATACTTTAAAAAAACGAACGTTATTGCATTTTTATTCACATTTTCAGTACAAACACTATCCAGAATTGTTTGCATTAGTAACTGAGCGATTTCGTGACAAAATTAGCAGTTTACCTAATGAAATATATATATATATATATATATATATATATATATATATATATATATATATATATATATATATATATATATATATATATATATATATATATATATATATATATATATATATAATGTAAGCTGTGGCTCTGGTGACATGGTTAGTCGCGCCATTGGTGGGAGTTATAAGCTAAAAATTAAACATGACTTCATTTTGCAATTCCCAAAAAATGGCAAGTGATACTGACCACGTTATTATCAATGCCCTGTTATTATCCATTGTTGTTTTACACGATTTCCTAATAGTTATAATTACATGGCGCCTTTTCGTTAGGCGTGATAATCCGGCTTCTTTTTGAAAAAGTATGTGACCATACACGGCACATACCTAGAGGGGCTAACTGTAACAATGGTCGTTGATTAGATAACACATACCTAGAGGGGCTAACTGTAACAATGGTCGTTTATAAGATAACACATTCATAGAGGGACTAACTGTAACAATGGTCGTTGATAGGATAACATATGCATCACGATTGACTTAGTGAGCGTCTTCTTCTCGAAACGTGTACTCGTCGATCGAAAATCGTCGTTCGAAACAGTTTTTCACTAAAACTAACCTTACTAACACTGAATCGATGGAATATCTGGTACATATTTAGAACATAGATCTCTGGCGCAAAGGTGTCTGCTGATTTTTGTGAAAACGAATTATTATAATTAAGCATAGCGACTGGCGAAGCAATGATATGCCGTCACACCTCAATCACGGAAATGTGTCCGAACTACAGTTATTTCATCTATGCAGTGCAAACAAATTGTTAGAAAAGTTGTTTTCAGTGAACAACGTGCGATTATCGACCGGTGAATTCACGTCTCGGGAAGAAGACGCTCACACTAAAAGTCGGGATGCCAAATGCCAAATTTCAACGATGTTATGGTCATGTACGTAAATATCGTAATTATGCATTCCTCTCCTAGATGTCGTCGGAAGGTCTACCCAGAAGACCTGTCCAAAGCCAGCGTCATCGTCGTTTACTACAACGAGGCTTGGAGTCCGATTCTTCGCACTGTCCACAGCGTGGTCAATCGCAGTCCGCCGCAGTATCTACACGAGGTCATCCTGCTGGACGACTCCAGCACCAGACGTAAGCCTCACATTCCCAGGTTAATTATATTGAACAAGATGAGGATCAGAGGTTAAGATTTCACCATCATCCCTTGACCGAGATGGTCGTATGGTGCCATTTCCACATATTCTTCGCCTGCATTGCCTGTCTTTTTTGTCCGTAGTTGGGTCGGTCAGCTTTACTTGGCCCTTTCCTGTACATTTGTCAGCGAGTTTTTCCTTTGGCTGCCTCGTCTTCACTTGCCCTCCAGGGTGAGTTGCAGGTTATTCTTGTAAATGGTGTTTGTGCTAAACCAGGAGAGCTTTCGTCGTCTCAACAAGGGCTATCAATTGCTTTCTAGCAAGACAATCATTAAGATTTCGCGTCAGAAGAAATGGCAGATATATTCGAACCGCCATAACACACATAAACGCATCCACGCGTGCATATAGAGAGAAAGGAGGGACCGTACTGAAACAGGGAGGAACGGAGAATGAGGGGGAAATAAGGAGAGGGAAGTGTATGCAAGCTACCTACTGTAAAAAAGTAAAAATACAACGTTCTTCCCTATGTACTTAGCCGAGTTGGCGGGCCCGCTCCAGCAGTACGTCCGGGACACGTGGCCGGACGGCATAGTGAAGATAGTCCGCACCCCGAAACGCCTTGGCCTTATCAACGCTCGCCTAGCGGGAGCCGAGGCAGCCACGGGTGACGTCATTATGTTCTTGGACGCCCACTGCGAGACATCAAACGGCTGGTTAGTATCTAGGCATCAAACATTTACGTTAATTAGTGGTAATTTTACATTGAAGTATTTGTCGGAACATATGAGTTCCTTATATAACAACGCAACGGCCCATTATGGAGGAATATCCACTAGAGAGATAAATTTCCCCCGGGGAAAGATAACGTAGGCAATATCTCCCCCACTATGTAGATATACTGTGACACCGGGTTTTGATGGAACAGTTAAATGCTGCAGTCACCTACCAATCAAGCTGACTACATTATAGCTGGCATGTTTTACTGCTCATTTTATTATTTTACTGAATCTACCATAATTTGACTAATCTAACACGATATATCATTAATACCGCTAGCTAAAAATACCCACCCTCCGGACGGAGTGACTTGGTAAAATGTCAACATACACATTATCACAGAAATATACATCTATGCCTTGGTACGCGGTGCTGCCAGTCAATATCTTGATGGCTTCTTGGATAATTGAGACGTAATACTCTCAATTGTAGTAACGTCTAGTGATGCCTTGACCTTGGCCTTGACCTTGCATAGCGTAACTTGGGAGAATGGAAGAAAGATAATAGAGGTGAATTTCTAAAAATAATTAACTGAACCCCTGAAAGTGTGACGCCCGAGTCACAAAGCGAGTAGAATGAGTAGCATGGCATACGTACACACATACATACGTACACACATACATACGTACACACACATACGTACACACATACGTACACATACATACATACATACGTACACACATACGTACACACACATATATATATATATATATATATATATATATATATATATATACACTTCTAAACATACGTACACACGTACATACTTCCAAACATACATACACTTGCTGGAGTTTAGTAAGATTTCTGTCTAAATTGTGTTGTTGACATTGGGCAACGATAAAACCTTCCCGACACCAAGTTCTGCGTCTGCAACTTGCCAGGTTAGAGCCGCTGCTCGCTCGTATCAAGGAGAAGCGGAGCGCCGTGCTGTGTCCGTCGATCGATTCCATCTCTGCAGACAACCTTCTTTACATCCATTCGCGGGTCAACATCGTCGGAGGATTTTCGTGGTGGCTACATTTCACATGGCGCGACTTGCGAGGCAAAAATTCGCCGTATCGCACGTCCACGACGAACCCACTGCGGTATTGTAGACACTATGATATATCTAGATACTATGAATGGATATGTATAGGCAGGAAAAACAATGTTCCTTTTTATACATGGGATATTGTACTAAGGTGAAATGATGCATCCTATTAAAACAAATTTAGGGGAGGTGTTCTTCAGGGAAACCAAAAGTCATTTTTGTGGAGTTACTTTTTACGAATGAAAAAAAGAGTAAGTACGATAATTAATATTAATTGGTTAATATACCTTCGATGAACCAACATTGGTTAATATATCTTTGATGTACCAACATTGCACCAGTTTCAACACACCAAAGAGCTCATTCAACCAACCATTTTCTCAACAATTTTAGGTCTCCGACTATGCCGGGAGGTATGTTCGCGGTCGACAGAAAATACTTCTTCGAGATCGGTGGCTACGACCCGGGAATGGAGATCTGGGGAGGAGAAAATCTCGAATTATCCTTTCGCGTAAGATCTTATTTTAACAAGACTTAAAAAATTGCCATCCAAAGGAAAAACCCAGATGCAAATGGTCAAAGAAGCCATCTCTGCGAGAATTAATACCAATATCGATATCCAATCTGCACTGTTCCTTCACTAACGTGACGTCATGTCCTCTGGTTCTTCGTTCTTCTATCTTCATAGCGTTAGAACAAATACTTCTATATAAACGCGCCATGATGTTATACGTTAATATGTAATATCATGGCGCTGTGGCTGAACAGTTTGGTACTCGCCAAAGTCCAATTCAACCGTTTAATAAAACATGGCAGTGCCGGATTAACCATGATACAAGTGGCACATTCGTAGCAGCCCCCACAAAAAGGCCCCCCAAAACAAACATAATCCATATTATTAGCAACTTAGTCTCTATTCGCTTCCCTTGAATCGGGCTCCGACCTTTCATAAGATTTAACAAGATTGCCATCCAAGGCAAAGGTCCAGATGGCAAGGAAGCCATTGGCTTATCGAGAGTCAACAATGTTCATCTACGTGTAACCCGCCCTCCTGAGATATGCGTCCAACTTGTTTTTAAACATATTCACAGTTACACTATATTTAGATAATTTGTTCCATTCACTGATTGTCCTCTGTGAGAAGAGTACTTCCTGGTATCCAATCTACACTGATCCTTTACTAATGGTACCTCATGTCCTCTAGTTCTATTAACGTTCTTGAGTGAGAAACCTCTGTTCAACCTTTCTGCTACAGTCGTAAATGTGAGACCGCCGCAAAGTCAGGTAGAACTATTCACACGATCACGTCTCAATAACAGTTGGTATCTATTTTAGTGGAAAAAGTATTTGGATGTCATTTATTTTGTTCAGGAGAACTTGTACAGTCTATATTTCATGCTGTTTTGTTCTTGTATATCATTGTATGCTGTAGTTCTTGCTTGTCATTGTACGTTCTATTTTCCTGTTTGTCGTCACACGTTGTATTTTTGGTATGTATGTTTGTATGCCATCCTCCATGACAATCTGTGAATGCTTATGTTCAAAAACAGTTAATATAAAATCAAACCAAACAATATTTATTTCCAACGTCACATGACAACAGCAGTACAGTAGTATAGCATCATAATGTATATTAAATTTAGATAAAAACGGGTCCCCCACGCTGTTAATCCGGCACTGCTTGAAATGGGCTGGCCCAGCACCTGTCACATAGGAAGGAAGTTGGTTGAAACCCTTGAAGCCGTAGGTCCCTCCTACCTAGCGTCTATGCAAGGGTAATTAAGGTATCCCACACAATGTAAATGTGTAACCTCTGTGGTGGACTGACAGAGTGGTGGTATCTGTGTCTAACCCGCCTATGGTGTGAATACGTTGTGAAGACTGTAACTGTGGATGCAAGAGTGTACGTGATTGAAAATCGGGTGACGTGACGTGGTCACCATCGTTAAATAATGCAGTTTCCCTCATTATCATCATCACTATGAATAATCATCAACAATGCATTAGTTGTAGTTGTCATTATCAGCATCGTACTACATCACCATTGCCATATAATAATAATACGTACGCCAAACTTTCAGGGTTTCATCTACGACCCCACGGTCGGGTCATCTACGACCCTACGGTCGGGTCATCAACGACCCCACGGTCGGGTCATCTACGACCCCACGGTCGGGTCATGTACGATCCCACGGTCGGGTCATCAACGACCCCACGGTCGGGTATTCACAGTTTTATTATTTCTAAATTCATCCCGATATTACCCTTTGTGAACAATCG
The DNA here is from genome assembly GCA_963662155.1 of Lamellibrachia columna. Taxonomy (NCBI): domain Eukaryota; kingdom Metazoa; phylum Annelida; class Polychaeta; order Sabellida; family Siboglinidae; genus Lamellibrachia; species Lamellibrachia columna. The sequence goes on from OY759261.1 coordinate 48,752,603, forward strand.
AATTACCGTTTGTAGTTGTTGCGCACAATTGTCCGCAACGCTTTGAGAACAATTACGTACAATTGTTCACTAGGTCATGCGTCGTTTCTCCGATTGCCTGAAGTTACGTAATACAAAGCAAGGCGTCAGTAGACGTGTCTGCTACTGCTAGTGTTACGTCGCAGTTATCCAAGAAGCCATCAATATGTTGATTGGTATGTGCCAAGGCATAGATGGATATTTCTGTAATAATGTTGTGTATCCTGAAAAGTTACATTCACTTGCGAACTACCAAGTTATCCCACCCGGGGATGGTCAAATGTGCTTATATTAATAATAATGATACAAACATATGGATCACATTGACTGGTTGTTATGACGATTACGTTGTCGTGTCGGCGAGTATCCTCAAACCATCGTAATAAATGATACAATTGTTATAATTTTGCAACGTCGCTTACCTACCACTAGAACGACATTGTCGTCTGTTGTTAGGTGTGGATGTGCGGAGGATCTGTCGAGTTCATTCCTTGTTCCAGTGTCGGACACATATTCCGGTCGACGCATCCTTACGGGTTTCCAGGTAATGCTACCACTGGTAATGACACCGAAATGGGTAAACATCATTATGTGAACTGTTACTAACGTGATACAATACCACATGCAAAAGTATAATTACGTCCGAAATATCTCCTTATTTGGAGGAAATAAATTGTATCCCTGGATTCTAGTTGATGTATTGACAAAGCTTGGAATTTGGAATAAAGAGAAGGGCTTGAGGTTTCTAAGGACAAGATAAACACCACAACTATAAGAAACTAGCTGAGTTGCCCAGCATTGCACGGGAGAAAAGGCAGCCAGTACAAGAGCTTATGACTATTTGCACACCCAGTCAGGTTTTGGTAGAATGACAAATTCATGCCCCTCAAATCATGTACACCTGCCAGCTTCACGTAGTGTGCATACCGTACGTAAACTTATGTGACGTTTGACGTATATCACGTAACTCGGAACAATAGTAGAAAACGCATATCGTTCCTAATAATTCTACGTAACAACGAACTCGGAGTTAAGTAATATACGTAATATCCCCATCCACGGGGATATGTTGAATGTGTGTGTTAATGGACGAACCATCCCCGCATGCCTATGGGCAAGCGCATACAAGTTAATGGACGAACCATCCCCGCATGCCTATGGGCAAGCGCATACAAGTTAATGGACGAACCATCCCCGCATGCCTATGGGCAAGCGCATACAAGTTAATGGACGAACCATCCCCGCATTCCTATGGGCAAGCGCATACAAGTTCAGCCCCATACATGCGAAACTGCCGGAGATATGAGGGAACATACAACATATAGACACAAACTATTTTATGGTATAGACGCACTTTTTCGTATTCGTGTGCAAACGTCCAATGTGTCCAACAGACAAGAATCGAGACTACCACGGTCTCAACTCTCTGCGAATGGCTCGAGTGTGGATGGACGACTCTACTGTTACTTTCGTCCCGACTTAAAGGTATGTTGAGTGTTTCGGTGTTAGACTGTCGTAGAGGTTCATAAGTAGAGTCGCCGGAACGAGACATTTGATAGCCATCGCCGTAGACGGCAAGCTGTATGCAAAAAACAGTCCGCCACATAGGGCGCCGTTGTTTGATTTAAAACTTAATCTGTTGCCAAACGTTAATGTGCATTACAATAAACCACGAACACGAAACGCGTTATACATAATACCCTATTGAATAGTCAATAAAATGGAAGTCAGTTTTCATATGCACCATGTGGTTGGTTGGATATGTGTCTACTGCACTAACTTCTAATACACGAACATTGACTTTTATTGTTTTGATTCCTCGACTGATAAGTTATTGAAGAACCAAAACAACGAAAGTCCACTTTCGTGTCGTGGAAGTTAGTCTAATATATTCATATCCCTGCAGCCACATGGTGCAAATCAAAGTGGACTTCCATTGTTTTGACTTTTCAACAGTTGTTGAACTTGATCATTTATTATTGTACATTCTTATATTTACAAAACTACTATAATAATAATATACTAGGGGTGTTTCAAAAACAACTTTTTTTACATGTCAATGTGCTCAACCATCATTTGGTGCATCCTAAGCTGTGCAAAGTTACAAGCCGTAAAAATGTATTTTAGAGGTCGCTCAACAAGTCCAAATGTTACTCAGGGCTAGGGCTGGTGGTAGAGGTCGCTCAACAAGTTCAAATGTTACTTGGGCCTAGGGCTGGTGGTAGAGGTCGCTCAACAAGTCCAAATGTTACTCAGGGAAAGGACTGGTGGTAGAGGTAGCTCTACAAGTCCAAATGTTACTCAGGGCTAGGGCTGATGGTAGAGGTCGCTCAACAAGTCCAAATGTTACTCAGAAATAGGGCTGGTGGTAGAGGTCGCTCAACAAGTCCAAATGTTACTCAGAACTAGGGCTAGTGGTAGAGGTCGCTCAACAAGTCCAATATGTTACTCAGGGCTAGGGCTGGTGGTAAAAGTCGCTCAACAAGTCCAAATGTTACTTGGGCCTAGGGCTGGTGGTAGAGGTCGCTCAACAAGTCCAAATGTTACTTGGGCCTAGGGCTGGTGGTAGAAGTCGCTCAACAAGTCCAAATGTTACTTGGGCCTATGGTTGGTGGTAGAGGTCGCTCAACAAGTCCAAATGTTACTCAGAACTAGGGCTGGTGGTAAAGGTCGCTCAACAAGTCCAAATGTTACTTGGGCCTAGGGTTGGTGGTAAAGGTCGCTCAACAAGTCAAAATGTTACTCAAGGCTAGGGCTGGTGGTAGAGGTCGCTCAACAAGTCCAAATGTTACTCAAGGCTAGGGCTGGTGGTAGAGGTCGCTCAACAAGTCCAAATGTTACTTGGGCCTAGGGTTGGCGGTAAAGGTCGCTCAACAAGTCCAAATGTTACTTAGGGCTAGGGCTGGTGGTAGAGGTCGCTCAACAAGTCCAAATGTTACTCAGGGCTAGGGCTGGTGGTAGAGGTCGCTCAACAAGTCCAAATGTTACTTGGGCCTAGGGTTGGTGGTAGAGGTCGCTCAACAAGTCCAAATGTTACTTGGGCCTAGGGCTGGTGGTAGAGGTCGCTCAACAAGTCCAAATGTTACTTGGGCCTAGGGCTGGTGGTAGAAGTCGCTCAACAAGTCCAAATGTTACTTGGGCCTAGGGTTGGTGGTAGAGGTCGCTCAACAAGTCCAAATGTTACTCAGAACTAGGGCTGGTGGTAAAGGTCGCTCAACAAGTCCAAATGTTACTTGGGCCTAGGGTTGGTGGTAAAGGTCGCTCAACAAGTCAAAATGTTACTCAAGGCTAGGGCTGGTGGTAGAGGTCGCTCAACAAGTCCAAATGTTACTCAAGGCTAGGGCTGGTGGTAGAGGTCGCTCAACAAGTCCAAATGTTACTTGGGCCTAGGGTTGGCGGTAAAGGTCGCTCAACAAGTCCAAATGTTATTCAGGGCTAGGGCTGGTGGTAGAGGTCGCTCAACAAGTCCAAATGTTACTCAGGGCTAGGGCTGGTGGTAGAGGTCGCTCAACAAGTCCAAATGTTACTTGGGCCTAGGGCTGGTGGTAGAGGTCGCTCAACAAGTCCAAATGTTACTCAGGGCTAGGGCTGGTGGTAGAGGTAGCTCAACAAGTCCAAATGTTACTCAGGGCTAGGGCTGATGGTAGAGGTCGCTCAACAAGTCCAAATGTTACTCAGAAATAGGGCTGGTGGTAGAGGTCGCTCAACAAGTCCAAATGTTACTCAGAACTAGGGCTAGTGGTAGAGGTCGCTCAACAAGTCCAATATGTTACTCAGGGCTAGGGCTGGTGGTAAAAGTCGCTCAACAAGTCCAAATGTTACTTGGGCCTAGGGCTGGTGGTAGAGGTCGCTCAACAAGTCCAAATGTTACTTGGGCCTAGGGCTGGTGGTAGAAGTCGCTCAACAAGTCCAAATGTTACTTGGGCCTATGGTTGGTGGTAGAGGTCGCTCAACAAGTCCAAATGTTACTCAGAACTAGGGCTGGTGGTAAAGGTCGCTCAACAAGTCCAAATGTTACTTGGGCCTAGGGTTGGTGGTAAAGGTCGCTCAACAAGTCAAAATGTTACTCAAGGCTAGGGCTGGTGGTAGAGGTCGCTCAACAAGTCCAAATGTTACTCAAGGCTAGGGCTGGTGGTAGAGGTCGCTCAACAAGTCCAAATGTTACTTGGGCCTATGGTTGGTGGTAGAGGTCGCTCAACAAGTCCAAATGTTACTCAGAACTAGGGCTGGTGGTAAAGGTCGCTCAACAAGTCCAAATGTTACTTGGGCCTAGGGTTGGTGGTAAAGGTCGCTCAACAAGTCAAAATGTTACTCAAGGCTAGGGCTGGTGGTAGAGGTCGCTCAACAAGTCCAAATGTTACTCAAGGCTAGGGCTGGTGGTAGAGGTCGCTCAACAAGTCCAAATGTTACTTGGGCCTAGGGTTGGCGGTAAAGGTCGCTCAACAAGTCCAAATGTTACTTAGGGCTAGGGCTGGTGGTAGAGGTCGCTCAACAAGTCCAAATGTTACTCAGGGCTAGGGCTGGTGGTAGAGGTCGCTCAACAAGTCCAAATGTTACTTGGGCCTAGGGTTGGTGGTAGAGGTCGCTCAACAAGTCCAAATGTTACTTGGGCCTAGGGCTGGTGGTAGAGGTCGCTCAACAAGTCCAAATGTTACTTGGGCCTAGGGCTGGTGGTAGAAGTCGCTCAACAAGTCCAAATGTTACTTGGGCCTAGGGTTGGTGGTAGAGGTCGCTCAACAAGTCCAAATGTTACTCAAGGCTAGGGCTGGTGGTAGAGGTCGCTCAACAAGTCCAAATGTTACTTGGGCCTAGGGTTGGCGGTAAAGGTCGCTCAACAAGTCCAAATGTTATTCAGGGCTAGGGCTGGTGGTAGAGGTCGCTCAACAAGTCCAAATGTTACTCAGGGCTAGGGCTGGTGGTAGAGGTCGCTCAACAAGTCCAAATGTTACTTGGGCCTAGGGCTGGTGGTAGAGGTCGCTCAACAAGTCCAAATGTTACTCAGGGCTAGGGCTGGTGGTAGAGGTCGCTCAACAAGTCAAAATGTTACTCAGGGCTAGGGCTGGTGGTAGAGGTCGCTCAACAAGTCGAAATGTTACTTGGGCCTAGGGTTGGTGGTAAAGGTCGCTCAACAAGTCCAAATGTTACTCAGGGCTAGGGCTGGTGGTAGAGGTCGCTCAACAAGTCAAAATGTTACTTGGGCCTAGGGCTGGTGGTAGAGGTCGCTCAACAAGTCCAAATGTTACTTGGGCCTATTGTTGGTGGTAGAAATCGCTCAACAAGTCCAAATGTTACTCAAGGCTAGGGGTGGTGGTAAAGGTCGCTCAACAAGTCCAAATGTTACTTGGGCCTAGGGCTGGTGGTAGAGGTCGCTCAACAAGCCCAAATGTTACTTGGGCCTATTGTTGGTGGTAGAAGTCGCTCAACAAGTCCAAATGTTACTCAGAACTAGGGCTGGTGGTAAAGGTCGCTCAACAAGTCCAAATGTTACTTGGGCCTAGGGCTGGTGGTAGAGGTCGCTCAACAAGTCCAAATGTTACTCAGAATTAGAGCTGGTGGTAAAGGTCGCTCAACAAGTCCAAATGTTACTTGGGCCTAGGGCTGGTGGTAGATGTCGCTCAACAAGTCCAAATGTTACTCAAGGCTAGGGCTGGTGGTAGAGTTCGCTCAACAAGTCCAAATGTTACTCAAGGCTAGGGCTGGTGGTAGAGGTCGCTCAACAAGTCCAAATGTTACTTGGGCCTAGGGCTGATGGTACAGGTCGCTCGACAAGTCCAAATGTTACTCAGGGCTAGGGCTGGTGGTAAAGGCCACTCAACAAGTCCAAATGTTACTCAGGGCTAGGGCTGGTGGTAGAGGTCGCTCAACAAGTCCAAATGTTACTTGGGCCTAGGGCTGGTGGTAGAGGTCGCTCAACAAGTCCAAATGTTACTCAAGGCTAGGGCTGGTGGTAGAGGTCGCTCAACAAGTCCAAATGTTACTCAAGGCTAGGGTTGGTGGTAAAGGTCGCTCAACAAGTCCAAATGTTACTCAGGGCTAGGGCTGGTGGTAGAGGTCGCTCAACAAGTCCAAATGTTACTCAGGGCTAGGGCTGGTGGTAGAGGTCGCTCAACAAGTCCAAATGTTACTTGGGCCTAGGGTTGGTGGTAGAGGTCGCTCAACAAGTCCAAATGTTACTGAGAACTAGGGCTGGTGGTAAAGGTCGCTCAACAAGTCGAAATGTTACTTGGGCCTAGGGTTGGTGGTAAAGGTCGCTCAACAAGTCCAAATGTTACTCAGGGCTAGGGCTGGTGGTAGAGGTCGCTCAACAAGTCCAAATGTTACTTGGGCCTAGGGCTGGTGGTCGAGGTCGCTCAACAAGTCCAAATGTTACTCAAGGCTAGGGCTGGTGGTAAAGGTCGCTCAACAAGTCCAAATGTTACTCAGGGCTAGGGCTGGTGGTAGAGGTCGCTCAACAAGTCAAAATGTTACTTGGGCCTAGGGCTGGTGGTAGAGGTCGCTCAACAAGTCCAAATGTTACTTGGGCCTATTGTTGGTGGTAGAAATCGCTCAACAAGTCCAAATGTTACTCAAGGCTAGGGGTGGTGGTAAAGGTCGCTCAACAAGTCCAAATGTTACTTGGGCCTAGGGCTGGTGGTAGAGGTCGCTCAACAAGTCCAAATGTTACTTGGGCCTATTGTTGGTGGTAGAAGTCGCTCAACAAGTCCAAATGTTACTCAGAACTAGGGCTGGTGGTAAAGGTCGCTCAACAAGTCCAAATGTTACTTGGGCCTAGGGCTGGTGGTAGAGGTCGCTCAACAAGTCCAAATGTTACTCAGAATTAGGGCTGGTGGTAAAGGTCGCTCAACAAGTCCAAATGTTACTTGGGCCTAGGGCTGGTGGTAGATGTCGCTCAACAAGTCCAAATGTTACTCAAGGCTAGGGCTGGTGGTAGAGTTCGCTCAACAAGTCCAAATGTTACTCAAGGCTAGGGCTGGTGGTAGAGGTCGCTCAACAAGTCCAAATGTTACTTGGGCCTAGGGCTGATGGTACAGGTCGCTCAACAAGTCCAAATGTTACTCAGGGCTAGGGCTGGTGGTAAAGGCCACTCAACAAGTCCAAATGTTACTCAGGGCTAGGGCTGGTTGTAGAGGTCGCTCAACAAGTCCAAATGTTACTTGGGCCTAGGGCTGGTGGTAGAGGTCGCTCAACAAGTCCAAATGTTACTCAAGGCTAGGGCTGGTGGTAGAGGTCGCTCAACAAGTCCAAATGTTACTCAAGGCTAGGGTTGGTGGTAAAGGTCGCTCAACAAGTCCAAATGTTACTCAGGGCTAGGGCTGGTGGTAGAGGTCGCTCAACAAGTCCAAATGTTACTCAGGGCTAGGGCTGGTGGTAGAGGTCGCTCAACAAGTCCAAATGTTACTTGGGCCTAGGGTTGGTGGTAGAGGTCGCTCAACAAGTCCAAATGTTACTGAGAACTAGGGCTGGTGGTAAAGGTCGCTCAACAAGTCGAAATGTTACTTGGGCCTAGGGTTGGTGGTAAAGGTCGCTCAACAAGTCCAAATGTTACTCAGGGCTAGGGCTGGTGGTAGAGGTCGCTCAACAAGTCCAAATGTTACTTGGGCCTAGGGCTGGTGGTCGAGGTCGCTCAACAAGTCCAAATGTTACTCAAGGCTAGGGCTGGTGGTAAAGGTCGCTCAACAAGTCCAAATGTTACTTGGGCCTAGGGCTGGTGGTACAGGTCGCTCAACAAGTCCAAATGTTACTCAGGGCTAGGGCTGGTGGTAAAGGCCACTCAACAAGTCCAAATGTTACTCAGGGCTAGGGCTGGTGGTAGAGGTCGCTCAACAAGTCCAAATGTTACTTGGGCCTAGGGCTGGTGGTAGAGGTCGCTCAACAAGTCCAAATGTTACTCAAGGCTAGGGCTGGTGGTAGAGGTCGCTCAACAAGTCCAAATGTTACTTGGGCCTAGGGCTGGTGGTAAAGGTCGCTCAACAAGTCCAAATGTTACTCAGGGCTAGGGCTGGTGGTAGAGGTCGCTCAACAAGTCCAAATGTTACTCAGGGCTAGGGCTGGTGGTAGAGGTCGCTCAACAAGTCCAAATGTTACTTGGGCCTAGGGTTGGTGGTAGAGGTCGCTCAACAAGTCCAAATGTTACTGAGAACTAGGGCTGGTGGTAAAGGTCGCTCAACAAGTCGAAATGTTACTTGGGCCTAGGGTTGGTGGTAAAGGTCGCTCAACAAGTCCAAATGTTACTCAGGGCTAGGGCTGGTGGTAGAGGTCGCTCAACAAGTCCAAATGTTACTTGGGCCTAGGGCTGGTGGTAGAAGTCGCTCAACAAGTCCAAATGTTACTCAAGGCTAGGGCTGGTGGTAAAGGTCGCTCAACAAGTCCAAATGTTACTTGGGCCTAGGGCTGGTGGTAGAGGTCGCTCAACAAGTCCAAATGTTACTTGGGCCTAGGGTTGGTGGTAGAGGTCGCTCAACAAGTCCAAATGTTACTCAGAACTAGGGCTGGTGGTAAAAGTCGCTCAACAAGTCCAAATGTTACTCAAGGCTAGGGCTGGTGGTAGAGGTCGCTCAACAACTCCAAATGTTACTCAAGGCTAGGGCTGGTGGTAGAGGTCGCTCAACAAGTCCAAATGTTACTTGGGCCTAGGGCTGGTGGTACAGGTCGCTCAACAAGTCCAAATGTTACTCAGGGCTAGGGCTGTTGGTAAAGGTCACTCAACAAGTCCAAATTTTACTGAGGGCTAGGGCTGGTGGTAGAGGTCGCTCAACAAGTCCAAATGTTACCTGGGCCTAGGGCTGGTGGTAGAGGTCGCTCAACAAGTCCAAATGTTACTCAAGGCTAGGGCTGGTGGTAGATGTCGCTCAACAAGTCCAAATGTTACTCAAGGCTAGGGTTGGTGGTAAAGGTCGCTCAACAAGTCCAAATGTTACTCAGGGCTAGGGCTGGTGGTAGAGGTCGCTCAACAAGTCCAAATGTTACTCAGGGCTAGGGCTGGTGGTAGAGGTCGCTCAACAAGTCCAAATGTTACTTGGGCCTAGGGTTGGTGGTAAAGGTCGCTCAACAAGTCCAAATGTTACTGAGAACTAGGGCTGGTGGTAAAGGTCGCTCAACAAGTCGAAATGTTACTTGGGCCTAGGGTTGGTAGTAAAGGTCGCTCAACAAGTCCAAATGTTACTCAGGGCTAGGGCTGGTGCTAGAGGTCGCTCAACAAGTCCAAATGTTACTTGGGCCTAGGGCTGGTGGTAGAGGTCGCTCAACAAGTCCAAATGTTACTCAAGGCTAGGGCTGGTGGTAAAGGTCGTTCAACAAGTCCAAATGTTACTTGGGCCTAGGGCTGGTGGTAGAAGTCGCTCAACAAGTCCAAATGTTACTTGGGCCTAGGGCTGGTGGTAGAGGTCGCTCAACAAGTCCAAATGTTACTCAGAACTAGGGCTGGTGGTAAAGGTCGCTCAACAAGTCCAAATGTTACTTGGGCCTAGGGCTGGTGGTAGAGGTCGCTCAACAAATCCAAATGTTACTCAAGGCTAGGGTTGGTGGTAGAAGTCGCTCAACAAGTCCAAATGTTACTCAGAACTAGGGCTGGTGGTAAAGGTCGCTCAACAAGTCCATATGTTACTTGGGCCTAGGGTTAGTGGTAGAGGTCGCTCAACAAGTCCAAATGTTACTTGGGCCTAGGGTTGGTGGTAGTGGTCGCTCAACAAGTCCAAATGTTACTCAGAACTAGGGCTGGTGGTAAAGGTCGCTCAACAAGTCCAAATGTTACTTGGGCCTAGGGTTGGTGGTAAAGGTCGCTCAACAAATCCAAATGTTACTCAAGGCTAGGGCTGGTGGTAGAGGTCGCTCAACAAGTCCAAATGTTATTCAAGGCTAGGGCTGGTGGTAGAGGTCGCTCAACAAGTCCAAATGTTACTTGGGCCTAGGGTTGGTGGTAAAGGTCACTCAACAAGTCCAAATGTTACTTGGGCCTAGGGCTGGTGGTAGAGGTCGCTCAACAAGTCCAAATGTTACTCAAGGCTAGGGCTGGTGGTAAAGGTCGCTCAACAAGTCCAAATGTTACTTGGACTTAGGGTTGGTGGTAAAGGTCGCTCAACAAGTCCAAATGTTACTCAAGGCTAGGGCTGCTGGTAGAGGTCGCTCAACAAGTCCAAATGTTACTCAAGGCTAGGGCTGGTGGTAGAGGTCGCTCAACAAGTCCAATTGTTACTTGGGCCTAGGGTTGGTGGTAGAGGTCGCTCAACAAGTCCAAATGTTACTCAAGCCTAGGGCTGATGGTAAAGGTCGCTCAACAAGTCCAAATGTTACTTGGGCCTAGGGCTGGTGGTAAAGGTCGCTCAACAAGTCCAAATGTTACTTGGGCCTAGGGCTGGTGGTAGAGGTCGCTCAACAAGTCCAAATGTTACTTGGGCCTAGGGCTGGTGGTAGAGGTTGCTCAACAAGTCCAAATGTTACTCAAGCCTAGGAGTGGTGGTAGAGGTCGCTCAACAAGTCCAAATGTTACTTGGGCCTAGGGCTGGTTGTAGAGGTCGCTCAACAAGTCCAAATGTTACTCAGAACTAGGGCTGGTGGTAGAGGTCGCTCAACAAGTCCAAATGTTACTTAGGGCTAGGGCTGGTGGTAGAGGTCGCTCAACAAGTCCAATATGTTACTCAGGGCTAGGGCTGGTGGTAAAGGTCGCTCAACAAGTTCAAATGTTACTTGGGCCTAGGGCTGGTGGTAGAGGTCGCTCAACAAGTCCAAATGTTACTCAAGCCTAGGGCTGGTGGTAAAGGTTGCTCAACAAATCCAAATGTTACTCAAGGCTAGGGCTGGTGGTAGAAGTCGCTCAACAAGTCCAAATGTTACTCAAGGCTAGGGCTGGTGGTAGAGGTCGCTCAACAAGTCCAAATGTTACTTGGGCCTAGGGTTGGTGGTAAAGGTCGCTCAACAAGTCCAAATGTTACTTGGGCCTAGGGCTGGTGGTAGAGGTCGCTCAACAAGTCCAAATGTTACTCAAGGCTAGGGCTGGTGGTAAAGGTCGCTCAACAAGTCCAAATGTTACTTGGGCCTAGGGTTGGTGGCAAAGGTCGCTCAACAAGTCCAAATGTTACTCAAGGCTAGGGCTGGTGGTAGAGGTCGCTCAACAAGTCCAAATGTTACTCAAGGCTAGGGCTGGTGGTAGAGGTCGCTCAACAAGTCCAAATGTTACTTGGGCCTAGGGTTGGTGGTAGAGGTCGCTCAACAAGTCCAAATGTTACTCAAGCCTAGGGCTGGTGGTAAAGGTCGCTCAACATGTCCAAATGTTACTTGGGCCTAGGGCTGGTGGTAAAGGTCGCTTAACAAGTCCAAATGTTACTTGGGCCTAGGGCTGGTGGTAGAGGTCGCTCAACAAGTCAAAATGTTACTTGGGCCTAGGGCTGGTGGTAGAGGTTGCTCAACAAGTCCAAATGTTACTCAAGCCTAGGGCTGGTGGTAGAGGTCGCTCAACAAGTCCAAATGTTACTTGGGCCTAGGGCTGGTGGTAGAGGTCGCTCAACAAGTCCAAATGTTACTCAGAACTAGGGCTGGTGGTAGAGGTCGCTCAACAAGTCCAAATGTTACTTAGGGCTAGGGCTGGTGGTAGAGGTCGCTCAACAAGTCCAATATGTTACTCAGGGCTAGGGCTGGTGGTAAAGGTCGCTCAACAAGTTCAAATGTTACTTGGGCCTAGGGCTGGTGGTAGAGGTCGCTCAACAAGTCCAAATGTTACTCAAGCCTAGGGCTGGTGGTAAAGGTTGCTCAACAAATCCAAATGTTACTCAAGGCTAGGGCTGGTGGTAGAGGTCGCTCAACAAGTCCAAATGTTACTCAAGGCTAGGGCTGGTGGTAGAGGTCGCTCAACAAGTCCAAATGTTACTCAAGCCTAGGGCTGGTGGTAAAGGTCGCTCAACAAGTCCAAATGTTACTTGGGCCTAGGGCTGGTGGTAAAGGTCGTTCAACAAGTCCAAATGTTACTTGGGCCTAGGGCTGGTGGTAGAGGTCGCTCAACAAGTCCAAATGTTACTTGGGCCTAGGGCTGGTGGTAGAGGTTGCTCAACAAGTCCAAATGTTACTCAAGCCTAGGGCTGGTGGTAGAGGTCGCTCAACAAGTCCAAATGTTACTTGGGCCTAGGGCTGGTTGTAGAGGTCGCTCAACAAGTCCAAATGTTACTCAGAACTAGGGCTGGTGGTAGAGGTCGCTCAACAAGTCCAAATGTTACTTAGGGCTAGGGCTGGTGGTAGAGGTCGCTCAACAAGTCCAATATGTTACTCAGGGCTAGGGCTGGTGGTAAAGGTCGCTCAACAAGTTCAAATGTTACTTGGGCCTAGGGCTGGTGGTAGAGGTCGCTCAACAAGTCCAAATGTTACTCAAGCCTAGGGCTGGTGGTAAAGGTTGCTCAACAAATCCAAATGTTACTCAAGGCTAGGGCTGGTGGTAGAAGTCGCTCAACAAGTCCAAATGTTACTCAAGGCTAGGGCTGGTGGTAGAGGTCGCTCAACAAGTCCAAATGTTACTTGGGCCTAGGGTTGGTGGTAAAGGTCACTCAACAAGTCCAAATGTTACTTGGGCCTAGGGCTGGTGGTAGAGGTCGCTCAACAAGTCCAAATGTTACTCAAGGCTAGGGCTGGTGGTAAAGGTCGCTCAACAAGTCCAAATGTTACTTGGGCCTAGGGTTGGTGGCAAAGGTCGCTCAACAAGTCCAAATGTTACTCAAGGCTAGGGCTGGTGGTAGAGGTCGCTCAACAAGTCCAAATGTTACTCAAGGCTAGGGCTGGTGGTAGAGGTCGCTCAATAAGTCCAAATGTTACTTGGGCCTAGGGCTGGTGGTACAGGTCGCTCAACAAGTCCAAATGTAACTCAGGGCTAGGGCTGGTGGTAAAGGTCACTCAACAAGTCCAAATGTTACTCAGGGCTAGGGCTGGTGGTAGAGGTCGCTCAACAAGTCCAAATGTTACTTGGGCCTAGGGCTGGTGGTAGAGGTCGCTCAACAAGTCCAAATGTTACTCAGGGCTAGGGCTGGTGGTAAAGGTCGCTCAACAAGTCCAAATGTTACTTGGGCCTAGGGCTGGTGGTAGAGGTCGCTCAACAAGTCCAAATGTTACTCAAGGCTAGGGCTGGTGGTAGAGGTCGCTCAACAAGTCCAAATGTTACTCAAGGCTAGGGTTGGTGGTAAAGGTCGCTCAACAAGTCCAAATGTTACTCAAGGCTAGGGCTGGTGGTAGAGGTCGCTCAACAAGTCCAAATGTTACTCAAGGCTAGGGTTGGTGGTAAAGATCGCTCAACAAGTCCAAATGTTACTCAGGGCTAGGGCTGGTGGTAGAGGTCGCTCAACAAGTCCAAATGTTACTCAAGGCTAGGGTTGGTGGTAAAGGTCGCTCAACAAGTCCATATGTTACTCAGGGCTAGGGCTGGTGGTAGAGGTCGCTCAACAAGTCCAAATGTTACTCAGGGCTAGGGCTGGTGGTAGAGGTCGCTCAACAAGTCCAAATGTTACTTGGGCCTAGGGTTGGTGGTAGAGGTCGCTCAACAAGTCCAAATGTTACTTGGGCCTAGGGTTGGTGGTAGAGATCGCTCAACAAGTCCAAATGTTACTCAGAACTAGGGCTGGTGGTAAAGGTCGCTCAACAAGTCCAAATGTTACTTGGGCCTAGGGTTGGTGGTAAAGGTCGCTCAACAAGTCCAAATGTTACTCAGGGCTAGGGCTGGTGGTAGAGGTCGCTCAACAATTCCAAATGTTACTTGGGCCTAGGGCTGGTGGTAAAGGTCGCTCAACGAGTCCAAATGTTACTTGGGCCTAGGGTTGGTGGTAAAGGTCGCTCAACAAGTCCAAATGTTACTCAGGGCTAGGGCTGGTGGTAGAGGTCGCTCAACAAGTCCAAATGTTACTCAAGGCTAGGGCTGGTGGTAGAGGTCGCTCAACAAGTCCAAATGTTACTCAAGGCTAGGGCTGGTGGTAAAAGTCGCTCAATAAGTCAAAATGTTACTTGGGCCTAGGGCTGGTGGTAGAGGTCGCTCAACAAGTCCAAATGTTACTTGGGCCTAGGGCTGGTGGTAGAGGTCGCTCAACAAGTCCAAATGTTACTCAGGGCTAGGGCTGGTGGTAAAGGTCGCTCAACAAGTCCAAATGTTACATGGGCCTAGGGTTGGTGGTAAAGGTCACTCAACAAGTCCAAATGTTACTTGGGCCTAGGGCTGGTGGTAGAGGTCGCTCAACAAGTCCAAATGTTAGTCAAGGCTAGGGCTGGTGGTAAAGGTCGCTCAACAAGTCCAAATGTTACTTGGGCCTAGGGTTGGTGGTAAAGGTCGCTCAACAAGTCCAAATGTTACTCAAGGCTAGGGCTGGTGGTAGAGGTCGCTCAACAAGTCCAAATGTTACTCAAGGCTAGGGCTGGTGGTAGAGGTCGCTCAACAAGTCCAAATGTTACTTGGGCCTAGGGTTGGTGGTAGAGGTCGCTCAACAAGTCCAAATGTTACTCAAGCCTAGGGCTGGTGGTAAAGGTCGCTCAACATGTCCAAATGTTACTTGGGCCTAGGGCTGGTGGTAAAGGTCGCTCAACAAGTCCAAATGTTACTTGGGCCTAGGGCTGGTGGTAGAGGTCGCTCAACAAGTCCAAATGTTACTTGGGCCTAGGGCTGGTGGTAGAGGTTGCTCAACAAGTCCAAATGTTACTCAAGCCTAGGGCTGGTGTTAGAGGTCGCTCAACAAGTCCAAATGTTACTTGGGCCTAGGGCTGGTGGTAGAGGTCGCTCAACAAGTCCAAATGTTACTCAGAACTAGGGCTTGTGGTAGAGGTCGCTCAACAAGTCCAAATGTTACTTAGGGCTAGGGCTGGTGGTAGAGGTCGCTCAACAAGTCCAATATGTTACTCAGGGCTAGGGCTGGTGGTAAAGGTCGCTCAACAAGTTCAAATGTTACTTGGGCCTAGGGCTGGTGGTAGAGGTCGCTCAACAAGTCCAAATGTTACTCAAGCCTAGGGTTGGTGGTAAAGGTTGCTCAACAAATCCAAATGTTACTCAAGGCTAGGGCTGGTGGTAGAGGTCGCTCAACAAGTCCAAATGTTACTCAAGGCTAGGGCTGGTGGTAGAGGTCGCTCAATAAGTCCAAATGTTACTTGGGCCTAGGGCTGGTGGTACAGGTCGCTCAACAAGTCCAAATGTAACTCAGGGCTAGGGCTGGTGGTAAAGGTCACTCAACAAGTCCAAATGTTACTCAGGGCTAGGGCTGGTGGTAGAGGTCGCTCAACAAGTCCAAATGTTACTTGGGCCTAGGGCTGGTGGTAGAGGTCGCTCAACAAGTCCAAATGTTACTCAGGGCTAGGGCTGGTGGTAAAGGTCGCTCAACAAGTCCAAATGTTACTTGGGCCTAGGGCTGGTGGTAGAGGTCGCTCAACAAGTCCAAATGTTACTCAAGGCTAGGGCTGGTGGTAGAAGTCGCTCAACAAGTCCAAATGTTACTCAAGGCTAGGGTTGGTGGTAAAGGTCGCTCAACAAGTCCAAATGTTACTCAAGGCTAGGGCTGGTGGTAGAGGTCGCTCAACAAGTCCAAATGTTACTCAAGGCTAGGGTTGGTGGTAAAGATCGCTCAACAAGTCCAAATGTTACTCAGGGCTAGGGCTGGTGGTAGAGGTCGCTCAACAAGTCCAAATGTTACTTGGGCCTAGGGTTGGTGGTAGAGGTCGCTCAACAAGTCCAAATGTTACTTGGGCCTAGGGTTGGTGGTAGAGATCGCTCAACAAGTCCAAATGTTACTCAGAACTAGGGCTGGTGGTAAAGGTCGCTCAACAAGTCCAAATGTTATTTGGGCCTAGGGTTGGTGGTAAAGGTCGCTCAACAAGTCCAAATGTTACTCAGGGCTAGGGCTGGTGGTAGAGGTCGCTCAACAAGTCCAAATGTTACTTGGGCCTAGGGCTGGTGGTAAAGGTCGCTCAACAAGTCCAAATGTTACTTGGGCCTAGGGTTGGTGGTAAAGGTCGCTCAACAAGTCCAAATGTTACTCAGGGCCAGGGCTGGTGGTAGAGGTCGCTCAACAAGTCCAAATGTTACTCAAGGCTAGGGCTGGTGGTAGAGGTCGCTCAACAAGTCCAAATGTTACTCAAGGCTAGGGCTGGTGGTAAAGGTCGCTCAATAAGTCAAAATGTTACTTGGGCCTAGGGCTGGTGGTAGAGGTCGCTCAACAAGTCCAAATGTTACTCAAGGCTAGGGCTGGTGGTAGAGGTCGCTCAACAAGTCCAAATGTTACTCAGGGCTAGGTCTGGTGGTAGAGGTCGCTCAACAAGTCCAAATGTTATTCAAGGCTAGGCTGGTGGTAGAGGTCGCTCAACAAGTCCAAATGTTACTTGGGCCTAGGGTTGGTGGTAAAGGTCACTCAACAAGTCCAAATGTTACTTGGGCCTAGGGCTGGTGGTAGAGGTCGCTCAACAAGTCCAAATGTTACTCAAGGCTAGGGCTGGTGGTAAAGGTCGCTCAACAAGTCCAAATGTTACTTGGGCCTAGGGTTGGTGGTAAAGGTCGATCAACAAGTCCAAATGTTACTCAAGGCTAGGGCTGGTGGTAGAGGTCGCTCAACAAGTCCAAATGTTACTCAAGGCTAGGGCTGGTGGTAGAGGTCGCTCAACAAGTCCAATTGTTACTTGGGCCTAGGGTTGGTGGTAGAGGTCGCTCAACAAGTCCAAATGTTACTCAAGCCTAGGGCTGGTGGTAAAGGTCGCTCAACAAGTCCAAATGTTACTTGGGCCTAGGGCTGGTGGTAAAGGTCGCTCAACAAGTCCAAATGTTACTTGGGCCTAGGGCTGGTGGTAGAGGTCACTCAACAAGTCCAAATGTTACTTGGGCCTAGGGCTGGTGGTAGAGGTTGCTCAACAAGTCCAAATGTTACTCAAGCCTAGGGCTGGTGGTAGAGGTCGCTCAACAAGTCCAAATGTTACTCAGAACTAGGGCTGGTGTTAGAGGTCGCTCAACAAGTCCAAATGTTACTTAGGGCTAGGGCTGGTGGTAGAGGTCGCTCAACAAGTCCAATATGTTACTCAGGGCTAGGGCTGGTGGTAAAGGTCGCTCAACAAGTTCAAATGTTACTTGGGCCTAGGGCTGGTGGTAGAGGTCGCTCAACAAGTCCAAATGTTACTCAAGCCTAGGGCTTGTGGTAAAGGTCGCTCAACAAATCCAAATGTTACTCAAGGCTAGGGCTGGTGGTAGAGGTCGCTCAACAACTCCAAATGTTACTCAAGGCTAGGGCTGGTGGTAGAGGTCGCTCAACAAGTCCAAATGTTACTCAAGGCTAGGGCTGGTGGTAAAGGTCGCTCAACAAGTCCAAATGTTACTTGGGCCTAGGGCTGGTGGTAAAGGTCGCTCAACAAGTCCAAATGTTACTTGGGCCTAGGGCTGGTGGTAGAGGTCGCTCAACAAGTCCAAATGTTACTTGGGCCTAGGGTTGGTGGTAAAGGTCACTCAACAAGTCCAAATGTTACTTGGGCCTAGGGCTGGTGGTAGAGGTCGCTCAACAAGTCCAAATGTTACTCAAGGCTAGGGCTGGTGTTAAAGGTCGCTCAACAAGTCCAAATGTTACTTGGACCTAGGGTTGGTGGTAAAGGTCGCTCAACAAGTCTAAATGTTACTCAAGGCTAGGGCTGGTGGTAGAGGTCGCTCAACAAGTCCAAATGTTACTCAAGGCTAGGGCTGGTGGTAGAGGTCGCTCAACAAGTCCAAATGTTACTTCGGCCTAGGGTTGGTGGTAGAGGTTGCTCAACAAGTCCAAATGTTACTCAAGCCTAGGGCTGGTGGTAAAGGTCGCTCAACAAGTCCAAATGTTACTTGGGCCAAGGGCTGGTTGTAAAGGTCGCTCAACAAGTCCAAATGTTACTTGGGCCTAGGGCTGGTGGTAGAGGTCGCTCAACAAGTCCAAATTTTACTTGGGCCTAGGGCTGGTGGTAGAGGTTGCTCAACAAGTCCAAATGTTACTCAAGCCTAGGGCTGGTGGTAGAGGTCGCTCAACAAGTCCAAATGTTACTTGGGCCTAGGGCTGGTGGTAGAGGTCGCTCAACAAGTCCAAATGTT
Organism: Lamellibrachia columna; assembly: GCA_963662155.1. NCBI lineage: Eukaryota > Metazoa > Annelida > Polychaeta > Sabellida > Siboglinidae > Lamellibrachia > Lamellibrachia columna. Next base: position 48,770,655 of record OY759261.1, read on the forward strand.
ACTGAGAACTAGGGCTGGTGGTAGAGGTCGCTCAACAAGTCCAAATGTTACTTAGGGCTAGGGCTGGTGGTAGAGGTCGCTCAACAAGTCCAATATGTTACTCAGGGCTAGGGCTGGTGGTAAAGGTCGCTCAACAAGTTCAAATGTTACTTGGGCCTAGGGTTGGTGGTAGAGGTCGCTCAACAAGTCCAAATGTTACTCAGAACTAGGGCTGGTGGTAAATGTCGCTCAACAAATCCAAATGTTACTTGGGCCTAGGCTTGGTGGTAAAGGTCGCTCAACAAGTCCAAATGTTACTCAAGGCTAGGGCTGGTGGTAGAGGTCGCTCAACAAGTCCAAATGTTACTCAAGGCTAGGGTTGGTGGTAAAGGTCGCTCAACAAGTCCAAATGTTACTCAGGGCTAGGGCTGGTGGTAGAAGTCGCTCAACAAGTCCAAATGTTACTCAGGGCTAGGGCTGGTGGTAGAGGTCGCTCAACAAGTCCAAATGTTACTCAAGGCTAGGGCTATTGGTAGAGGTCGCTCAACAAGTCCAAATGTTACTCAAGGCTAGGGTTGGTGGTAAATGTCGCTCAACAAGTCCAAATGTTACTCAGGGCTAGGGCTGGTGGTAGAGGTCGCTCAACAAGTCCAAATGTTACTCAGGGCTAGGGCTGGTGGTAGAGGTCGCTCAACAAGTCCAAATGTTACTTGGGCCTAGGGTTGGTGGTAAATGTCGCTCAACAAGTCCAAATGTTACTGAGAACTAGGGCTGGTGGTAAAGTTCGCTCAACAAGTCGAAATGTTACTTGGGCCTAGGGTTGGTAGTAAAGGTCGCTCAACAAGTCCAAATGTTACTCAGGGCTAGGGCTGGTGCTAGAGGTCGCTCAACAAGTCCAAATGTTACTCAAGCCTAGGGCTGGTTGTAAAGGTCGCTCAACAAGTCCAAATGTTACTTGGGCCAAGGGCTGGTTGTAAAGGTCGCTCAACAAGTCCAAATGTTACTTGGGCCTAGGGCTGGTGGTAGAGGTCGCTCAACAAGTCCAAATGTTACTTGGGCCTAGGGCTGGTGGTAGAGGTTGCTCAACAAGTCCAAATGTTACTCAAGCCTAGGGCTGGTGGTAGAGGTCGCTCAACAAGTCCAAATGTTACTTGGGCCTAGGGCTGGTGGTAGAGGTCGCTCAACAAGTCCAAATGTTACTGAGAACTAGGGCTGGTGGTAGAGGTCGCTCAACAAGTCAAAATGTTACTTAGGGCTAGGGCTGGTGGTAGAGGTCGCTCAACAAGTCCAATATGTTACTCAGGGCTAGGGCTGGTGGTAGAGGTCGCTCAACAAGTCCACATGTTACTCAGGGCTAGGGCTGGTGGTAGAGGTCGCTCAACAAGTCCAAATGTTACTTGGGCCTAGGGTTGGTGGTAAAGGTCGCTCAACAAGTCCAAATGTTACTCAGGGCTAGGACTGGTGGTAGAGGTCGCTCAACAAGTCCAAATGTTACTCAGGGCTAGGGCTGGTGGTAGAGGTCGCTCAACAAGTCCAAATGTTACTTGGGCCTAGGGTTGGTGGTAAAGGTCGCTCAACAAGTCCAAATGTTACTCAGGGCTAGGGCTGGTGGTAGAGGTCGCTCAACAAGTCCAAATGTTACTTGGGCCTAGGGCTGGTGGTAGAAGTCGCTCAACAAGTCCAAATGTTACTCAAGGCTAGGGCTGGTGGTAGATGTCGCTCAACAAGTCCAAATGTTACTCAAGGCTAGGGTTGGTGGTAAAGGTCGCTCAACAAGTCAAAATGTTACTCAGGGCTAGGGCTGGTGGTAGAGGTCGCTCAACAAGTCCAAATGTTACTCAGGGCTAGGGCTGGTGGTAGAGGTCGCTCAACAAGTCCAAATGTTACTCAAGCCTAGGGCTGGTGGTAGAGGTCGCTCAACAAGTCCAAATGTTACTTGGGCCTAGGGCTGGTGGTAGAGGTCGCTCAACAAGTCCAAATGTTACTGAGAACTAGGGCTGGTGGTAGAGGTCGCTCAACAAGTCCAAATGTTACTCAAGGCTAGGGTTGGTGGTAAAGGTCGCTCAACAAGTCCAAATGTTACTCAGGGCTAGGGCTGGTGGTAGAAGTCGCTCAACAAGTCCAAATGTTACTCAGGGCTAGGGCTGGTGGTAGAGGTCGCTCAACAAGTCCAAATGTTACTCAAGGCTAGGGCTATTGGTAGAGGTCGCTCAACAAGTCCAAATGTTACTCAAGGCTAGGGTTGGTGGTAAATGTCGCTCAACAAGTCCAAATGTTACTCAGGGCTAGGGCTGGTGGTAGAGGTCGCTCAACAAGTCCAAATGTTACTCAGGGCTAGGGCTGGTGGTAGAGGTCGCTCAACAAGTCCAAATGTTACTTGGGCCTAGGGTTGGTGGTAAATGTCGCTCAACAAGTCCAAATGTTACTGAGAACTAGGGCTGGTGGTAAAGTTCGCTCAACAAGTCGAAATGTTACTTGGGCCTAGGGTTGGTAGTAAAGGTCGCTCAACAAGTCCAAATGTTACTCAGGGCTAGGGCTGGTGCTAGAGGTCGCTCAACAAGTCCAAATGTTACTCAGGGCTAGGGCTGGTGGTAGAGGTCGCTCAACAAGTCCACATGTTACTCAGGGCTAGGGCTGGTGGTAGAGGTCGCTCAACAAGTCCAAATGTTACTTGGGCCTAGGGTTGGTGGTAAAGGTCGCTCAACAAGTCCAAATGTTACTCAGGGCTAGGACTGGTGGTAGAGGTCGCTCAACAAGTCCAAATGTTACTCAGGGCTAGGGCTGGTGGTAGAGGTCGCTCAACAAGTCCAAATGTTACTTGGGCCTAGGGTTGGTGGTAAAGGTCGCTCAACAAGTCCAAATGTTACTCAGGGCTAGGGCTGGTGGTAGAGGTCGCTCAACAAGTCCAAATGTTACTTGGGCCTAGGGCTGGTGGTAGAAGTCGCTCAACAAGTCCAAATGTTACTCAAGGCTAGGGCTGGTGGTAGATGTCGCTCAACAAGTCCAAATGTTACTCAAGGCTAGGGTTGGTGGTAAAGGTCGCTCAACAAGTCAAAATGTTACTCAGGGCTAGGGCTGGTGGTAGAGGTCGCTCAACAAGTCCAAATGTTACTCAGGGCTAGGGCTGGTGGTAGAGGTCGCTCAACAAGTCCAAATGTTACTCAAGCCTAGGGCTGGTGGTAGAGGTCGCTCAACAAGTCCAAATGTTACTTGGGCCTAGGGCTGGTGGTAGAGGTCGCTCAACAAGTCCAAATGTTACTTGGGCCTAGGGCTGGTGGTAGAGGTCGCTCAACAAGTCCAAATGTTACTGAGAACTAGGGCTGGTGGTAGAGGTCGCTCAACAAGTCCAAATGTTACTTAGGGCTAGGGCTGGTGGTAGAGGTCGCTCAACAAGTTCAAATGTTACTTGGGCCTAGGGCTGGTGGTAGAGGTCGCTCAACAAGTCCAAATGTTACTCAAGCCTAGGGCTGGTGGTAAAGGTCGCTCAACAAGTCCAAATGTTACTTGGGCCTAGGGCTGGTGGTAGAGGCCGCTCAACAAGTCCAAAAGTTACTTGGTCCTAGGGTTGGTTGTAGAGGTCGCTCAACAAGTCCAAATGTTACTCAGAACAAGGGCTGGTGGTAAAGGTCGCTCAACAAGTCCAAATGTTACTTGGGCCTAGGCTTGGTGGTAAAGGTCGCTCAACAAGTCCAAATGTTACTCAAGGCTAGGGCTGGTGATAGAGGTCGCTCAACAAGTCCAAATGTTACTCAAGGCTAGGGTTGGTGGTAAAGGTCGCTCAACAAGTCCAAATGTTACTCAGGGCTAGGGCTGGTGGTAGAGGTCGCTCAACAAGTCCAAATGTTACTCAGGGCTAGGTCTGGTGGTAGAGGTCGCTCAACAAGTCCAAATGTTACTCAAGGCTAGGGCTGGTGGTAGAGGTCGCTCAACAAGTCCAAATGTTACTTGGGCCTAGGGTTGGTGGTAAAGGTCACTCAACTAGTCCAAATGTTACTTGGGCCTAGGGCTGGTGGTAGAGGTCGCTCAACAAGTCCAAATGTTACTCAAGGCTAGGGCTGGTGGTAAAGGTCGCTCAACAAGTCCAAATGTTACTTGGACCTAGGGTTGGTGGTAAAGGTCGCTCAACAAGTCCAAATGTTACTCAAGGCTAGGGCTGGTGGTAGAGGTCGCTCAACAAGTCCAAATGTTACTCAAGGCTAGGGCTGGTGGTAGAGGTCGCTCAACAAGTCCAAATGTTACTTCGGCCTAGGGTTGGTGGTAGAGGTTGCTCAACAAGTCCAAATGTTACTCAAGCCTAGGGCTGGTGGTAAAGGTCGCTCAACAAGTCCAAATGTTACTTGGGCCAAGGGCTGGTGGTAAAGGTCGCTCAACAAGTCCAAATGTTACTTGGGCCTAGGGCTGGTGGTAGAGGTCGCTCAACAAGTCCAAATGTTACTTGGGCCTAGGGCTGGTGGTAGAGGTTGCTCAACAAGTCCAAATGTTACTCAAGCCTAGGGCTGGTGGTAGAGGCCGCTCAACAAGTCCAAATGTTACTTGGGCCTAGGGCTGGTGGTAGAGGTCGCTCAACAAGTCCAAATGTTACTGAGAACTAGGGCTGGTGGTAGAGGTCGCTCAACAAGTCCAAATTTTACTTAGGGCTAGGGCTGGTGGTAGAGGTCGCTCAACAAATCCAATATGTTACTCAGGGCTAGGGCTGGTGGTAAAGGTCGCTCAACAAGTTCAAATGTTACTTGGGCCTAGGGCTGGTGGTAGAGGTCGCTCAACAAGTCCAAATGTTACTCAAGCCTAGGGCTGGTGGTAAAGGTCGCTCAACAAGTCCAAATGTCACTTGGGCCTAGGGTTGGTGGTAAAGGTCGCTCAACAAGTCCAAATGTTACTTGGGCCTAGGGCTGGTTGTAAAGGTCGCTCAACAAGTCCAAATGTTACTCAAGGCTAGGGCTGGTGGTAGAGGTCGCTCAACAAGTCCAAATGTTACTCAAGGCTAGGGTTGGTGGTAAAGGTCGCTCAACAAGTCCAAATGTTACTCAGGGCTAGGGCTGGTGGTAGAAGTCGCTCAACAAGTCCAAATGTTACTCAGGGCTAGGGCTGGTGGTAGAGGTCGCTCAACAAGTCCAAATGTTACTCAAGGCTAGGGCTGGTGGTAGAGGTCGCTCAACAAGTCCAAATGTTACTCAAGGCTAGGGTTGGTGGTAAAGGTCGCTCAACAAGTCCAAATGTTACTCAGGGCTAGGGCTGGTGGTAGAGGTCGCTCAACAAGTCCAAATGTTACTCAGGGCTAGGGCTGGTGGTAGAGGTCGCTCAACAAGTCCAAATGTTACTTGGGCCTAGGGTTGGTGGTAGAGGTCGCTCAACAAGTCCAAATGTTACTTGGGCCTAGGGTTGGTGGTAGAGATCGCTCAACAAGTCCAAATGTTACTCAGAACTAGGGCTGGTGGTAAAGGTCGCTCAACAAGTCCAAATGTTACTTGGGCCTAGGGCTGGTGGTAGAGGTCGCTCAACAAGTCCAAATGTTACTGAGAACTAGGGCTGGTGGTAGAGGTCGCTCAACAAGTCCAAATGTTACTTAGGGCTAGGGCTGGTGGTAGAGGTCGCTCAACAAGTCCAATATGTTACTCAAGGCTAGGGCTGGTGGTAGAGGTCGCTCAATAAGTCCAAATGTTACTTGGGCCTAGGGCTGGTGGTACAGGTCGCTCAACAAGTCCAAATGTTACTCAGGGCTAGGGCTGGTGGTAAAGGTCACTCAACAAGTCCAAATTTTACTCAGGGCTAGGGCTGGTGGTAGAGGTCGCTCAACAAGTCCAAATGTTACTTGGGCCTAGGGCTGGTGGTAGAGGTCGCTCAACAAGTCCAAATGTTACTCAAGGCTAGGGCTGGTGGTAGAGGTCGCTCAACAAGTCCAAATGTTACTCAAGGCTAGGGTTGGTGGTAAAGGTCGCTCAACAAGTCCAAATGTTACTCAAGGCTAGGGCTGGTGGTAGAGGTCGCTCAACAAGTCCAAATGTTACTCAAGGCTAGGGTTGGTGGTAAAGATCGCTCAACAAGTCCAAATGTTACTCAGGGCTAGGGCTGGTGGTAGAGGTCGCTCAACAAGTCCAAATGTTACTCAGGGCTAGGGCTGGTGGTAGAGGTCGCTCAACAAGTCCAAATGTTACTCAAGGCTAGGGCTGGTGGTAGAGGTCGCTCAACAAGTCCAAATGTTACTCAAGGCTAGGGTTGGTGGTAAAGGTCGCTCAACAAGTCCAAATGTTACTCAGGGCTAGGGCTGGTGGTAGAGGTCGCTCAACAAGTCCAAATGTTACTCAGGGCTAGGGCTGGTGGTAGAGGTCGCTCAACAAGTCCAAATGTTACTTGGGCCTAGGGTTGGTGGTAGAGGTCGCTCAACAAGTCCAAATGTTACTTGGGCCTAGGGTTGGTGGTAGAGATCGCTCAACAAGTCCAAATGTTACTCAGAACTAGGGCTGGTGGTAAAGGTCGCTCAACAAGTCCAAATGTTACTTGGGCCTAGGGTTGGTGGTAAAGGTCGCTCAACAAGTCCAAATGTTACTCAGGGCTAGGGCTGGTGGTATTTGTCGCTCAACAAGTCCAAATGTTACTCAAGGCTAGGGCTGGTGGTAGAGGTCGCTCAACAAGTCCAAATGTTACTCAAGGCTAGGGCTGGTGGTAAAGGTCGCTCAATAAGTCAAAATGTTACTTGGGCCTAGGGCTTGTGGTAGAGGTCGCTCAACAAGTCCAAATGTTACTTGGGCCTAGGGCTAGTGGTAGAGGTCGCTCAACAAGTCCAAATGTTACTCAGGGCTAGGGCTGGTGGTAAAGGTCGCTCAACAAGTCCAAATGTTACATGGGCCTAGGGTTGGTGGTAAAGGTCACTCAACAAGTCCAAATGTTACTTGGGCCTAGGGCTGGTGGTAGAGGTCGCTCAACAAGTCCAAATGTTACTCAAGGCTAGAGCTGGTGGTAAAGGTCGCTCAACAAGTCCAAATGTTACTTGGGCCTAGGGTTGGTGGTAAAGGTCGCTCAACAAGTCCAAATGTTACTCAAGGCTAGGGCTGGTGGTAGAGGTCGCTCAACAAGTCCAAATGTTACTCAAGGCTAGGGCTGGTGTTAGAGGTCGCTCAACAAGTCCAAATGTTACTTGGGCCTAGGGTTGGTGGTAGAGGTCGCTCAACAAGTCCAAATGTTACTCAAGCCTAGGGCTGGTGGTAAAGGTCGCTCAACATGTCCAAATGTTACTTGGGCCTAGGGCTGGTGGTAAAGGTCGCTCAACAAGTCCAAATGTTACTTGGGCCTAGGGCTGGTGGTAGAGGTCGCTCAACAAGTCCAAATGTTACTTGGGCCTAGGGCTGGTGGTAGAGGTTGCTCAACAAGTCCAAATGTTACTCAAGCCTAGGGCTGGTGGTAGAGGTCGCTCAACAAGTCCAAATGTTACTTGGGCCTAGGGCTGGTGGTAGAGGTCGCTCAACAAGTCCAAATGTTACTCAGAACTAGGGCTGGTGGTAGAGGTCGCTCAACAAGTCCAAATGTTACTTAGGGCTAGGGCTGGTGGTAGAGGTCGCTCAACAAGTCCAATATGTTACTCAGGGCTAGGGCTGGTGGTAAAGGTCGCTCAACAAGTTCAAATGTTACTTGGGCCTAGGGCTGGTGGTAGAGGTCGCTCAACAAGTCCAAATGTTACTCAAGCCTAGGGCTGGTGGTAAAGGTCGCTCAACAAATCCAAATGTTACTCAAGGCTAGGGCTGGTGGTAGAGGTCGCTCAACAAGTCCAAATGTTATTCAAGGCTAGGGCTGGTGGTAGAGGTCGCTCAACAAGTCCAAATTTTACTTGGGCCTAGGGTTGGTGGTAAAGGTCACTCAACAAGTCCAAATGTTACTTGGACCTAGGGCTGGTGGTAGAGGTCGCTCAACAAGTCCAAATGTTACTCAAGGCTAGGGCTGGTGGTAGATGTCGCTCAACAAGTCCAAATGTTACTCAAGGCTAGGGCTGGTGGTAGAGGTCGCTCAATAAGTCCAAATGTTACTTGGGCCTAGGGCTGGTGGTACAGGTCGCTCAACAAGTCCAAATGTTACTCAGGGCTAGGGCTGGTGGTAAAGGTCACTCAACAAGTCCAAATGTTACTCAGGGCTAGGGCTGGTGGTAGAGGTCGCTCAACAAGTCCAAATGTTACTTGGGCCTAGGGCTGGTGGTAGAGGTCGCTCAACAAGTCCAAATGTTACTCAAGGCTAGTGCTGGTGGTAGAGGTCGCTCAACAAGTCCAAATGTTACTCAAGGCTAGGGTTGGTGGTAAAGGTCGCTCAACAAGTCCAAATGTTACTCAGGGCTAGGGCTGGTGGTAGAGGTCGCTCAACAAGTCCAAATGTTACTCAGGGCTAGGGCTGGTGGTAGAGGTCGCTCAACAAGTCCAAATGTTACTTGGGCCTAGGGTTGGTGGTAGAGGTCGCTCAACAAGTCCAAATGTTACTGAGAACTAGGGCTGGTGGTAAAGGTCGCTCAACAAGTCGAAATGTTTCTTGGGCCTAGGGTTGGTGGTAAAGGTCGCTCAACAAGTCCAAATGTTACTCAGGGCTAGGGCTGGTGGTAGAGGTCGCTCAACAAGTCCAAATGTTACTTGGGCCTAGGGCTGGTGGTAGAGGTCGCTCAACAAGTCCAAATGTTACTCAAGGCTAGGGCTGGTGGTAAAGGTCGCTCAACAAGTCCAAATGTTACTTGGGCCTAGGGCTGGTGGTAGAGGTCGCTCAACAAGTCCAAATGTTACTTGGGCCTAGGGCTTGTGGTAGAGGTCGCTCAACAAGTCCAAATGTTACTCAGAACTAGGGCTGGTGGTAAAGGTCGCTCAACAAGTCCAAATGTTACTTGGGCCTAGGGCTGGTGGTAGAGGTCGCTCAACAAATCCAAATGTTACTCAAGGCTAGGGTTGGTGGTAGAGGTCGCTCAACAAGTCCAAATGTTACTCAGAACTAGGGCTGGTGGTAAAGGTCGCTCAACAAGTCCATATGTTACTTGGGCCTAGGGTTAGTGGTAGAGGTCGCTCAACAAGTCCAAATGTTACTTGGGCCTAGGGTTGGTGGTAGTGGTCGCTCAACAAGTCCAAATGTTACACAGAACTAGGGCTGGTGGTAAAGGTCGCTCAACAAGTCCAAATGTTACTTGGGCCTAGGGTTGGTGGTAAAGGTCGCTCAACAAATCCAAATGTTACTCAAGGCTAGGGCTGGTGGTAGAGGTCGCTCAACAAGTCCAAATGTTATTCAAGGCTAGGGCTGGTGGTAGAGGTCGCTCAACAAGTCCAAATTTTACTTGGGCCTAGGGTTGGTGGTAAAGGTCACTCAACAAGTCCAAATGTTACTTGGACCTAGGGCTGGTGGTAGAGGTCGCTCAACAAGTCCAAATGTTACTCAAGGCTAGGGCTGGTGGTAGATGTCGCTCAACAAGTCCAAATGTTACTCAAGGCTAGGGCTGGTGGTAGAGGTCGCTCAATAAGTCCAAATGTTACTTGGGCCTAGGGCTGGTGGTACAGGTCGCTCAACAAGTCCAAATGTTACTCAGGGCTAGGGCTGGTGGTAAAGGTCACTCAACAAGTCCAAATGTTACTCAGGGCTAGGGCTGGTGGTAGAGGTCGCTCAACAAGTCCAAATGTTACTTGGGCCTAGGGCTGGTGGTAGAGGTCGCTCAACAAGTCCAAATGTTACTCAAGGCTAGTGCTGGTGGTAGAGGTCGCTCAACAAGTCCAAATGTTACTCAAGGCTAGGGTTGGTGGTAAAGGTCGCTCAACAAGTCCAAATGTTACTCAGGGCTAGGGCTGGTGGTAGAGGTCGCTCAACAAGTCCAAATGTTACTCAGGGCTAGGGCTGGTGGTAGAGGTCGCTCAACAAGTCCAAATGTTACTTGGGCCTAGGGTTGGTGGTAGAGGTCGCTCAACAAGTCCAAATGTTACTGAGAACTAGGGCTGGTGGTAAAGGTCGCTCAACAAGTCGAAATGTTTCTTGGGCCTAGGGTTGGTGGTAAAGGTCGCTCAACAAGTCCAAATGTTACTCAGGGCTAGGGCTGGTGGTAGAGGTCGCTCAACAAGTCCAAATGTTACTTGGGCCTAGGGCTGGTGGTAGAGGTCGCTCAACAAGTCCAAATGTTACTCAAGGCTAGGGCTGGTGGTAAAGGTCGCTCAACAAGTCCAAATGTTACTTGGGCCTAGGGCTGGTGGTAGAGGTCGCTCAACAAGTCCAAATGTTACTTGGGCCTAGGGCTTGTGGTAGAGGTCGCTCAACAAGTCCAAATGTTACTCAGAACTAGGGCTGGTGGTAAAGGTCGCTCAACAAGTCCAAATGTTACTTGGGCCTAGGGCTGGTGGTAGAGGTCGCTCAACAAATCCAAATGTTACTCAAGGCTAGGGTTGGTGGTAGAGGTCGCTCAACAAGTCCAAATGTTACTCAGAACTAGGGCTGGTGGTAAAGGTCGCTCAACAAGTCCATATGTTACTTGGGCCTAGGGTTAGTGGTAGAGGTCGCTCAACAAGTCCAAATGTTACTTGGGCCTAGGGTTGGTGGTAGTGGTCGCTCAACAAGTCCAAATGTTACACAGAACTAGGGCTGGTGGTAAAGGTCGCTCAACAAGTCCAAATGTTACTTGGGCCTAGGGTTGGTGGTAAAGGTCGCTCAACAAATCCAAATGTTACTCAAGGCTAGGGCTGGTGGTAGAGGTCGCTCAACAAGTCCAAATGTTATTCAAGGCTAGGGCTGGTGGTAGAGGTCGCTCAACAAGTCCAAATGTTACTTGGGCCTAGGGTTGGTGGTAAAGGTCACTCAACAAGTCCAAATGTTACTTGGGCCTAGGGCTGGTGGTAGAGGTCGCTCAACAAGTCCAAATGTTACTCAAGGCTAGGGCTGGTGGTAAAGGTCGCTCAACAAGTCCAAATGTTACTTGGGCCTAGGGTTGGTGGTAAAGGTCGCTCAACAAGTCCAAATGTTACTCAAGGCTAGGGCTGGTGGTAGAGGTCGCTCAACAAGTCCAAATGTTACTCAAGGCTAGGGCTGGTGGTAGAGGTCGCTCAACAAGTCCAAATGTTACTTGGGCCTAGGGTTGGTGGTAGAGGTCGCTCAACAAGTCCAAATGTTACTCAAGCCTAGGGCTGGTGGTAAAGGTCGCTCAACATGTCCAAATGTTACTTGGGCCTAGGGCTGGTGGTAAAGGTCGCTCAACAAGTCCAAATGTTACTTGGGCCTAGGGCTAGTGGTAGAGGTCGCTCAACAAGTCCAAATGTTACTTGGGCCTAGGGCTGGTGGTAGAGGTTGCTCAACAAGTCCAAATGTTACTCAAGCCTAGGGCTGGTGGTAGAGGTCGCTCAACAAGTCCAAATGTTACTTGGGCCTAGGGCTGGTGGTAGAGGTCGCTCAACAAGTCCAAATGTTACTCAGAACTAGGGCTGGTGGTAGAGGTCGCTCAACAAGTCCAAATGTTACTTAGGGCTAGGGCTGGTGGTAGAGGTCGCTCAACAAGTCCAATATGTTACTCAGGGCTAGGGCTGGTGGTAAAGGTCGCTCAACAAGTTCAAATGTTACTTGGGCCTACGGCTGGTGGTAGAGGTCGCTCAACAAGTCCAAATGTTACTCAAGCCTAGGGCTGGTGGTAAAGGTCGCTCAACAAATCCAAATGTTACTCAAGGCTAGGGCTGGTGGTAGAGGTCGCTAAACAAGTCCAAATGTTACTCAAGGCTAGGGCTGGTGGTATAGGTCGCTCAACAAGTCCAAATGTTACTTGGGCCTAGGGTTGGTGGTAAAGGTCACTCAACAAGTCCAAATGTTACTTGGGCCTAGGGCTGGTGGTAGAGGTCGCTCAACAAGTCCAAATGTTACTCAAGGCTAGGGCTGGTGGTAAAGGTCGCTCAACAAGTCCAAATGTTACTTGGGCCTAGGGTTGGTGGTAAAGGTCGCTCAACAAGTCCAAATGTTACTCAAGGCTAGGGCTGGTGGTAGAGGTCGCTCAACAAGTCCAAATGTTACTCAAGGCTAGGGCTGGTGGTAGAGGTCGCTCAATAAGTCCAAATGTTACTTGGGCCTAGGGCTGGTGGTACAGGTCGCTCAACAAGTCCAAATGTTACTCAGGGCTAGGGCTGGTGGTAAAGGTCACTCAACAAGTCCAAATGTTACTCAGGGCTAGGGCTGGTGGTAGAGGTCGCTCAACAAGTCCAAATGTTACTTGGGCCTAGGGCTGGTGGTAGAGGTCGCTCAACAAGTCCAAATGTTACTCAAGGCTAGTGCTGGTGGTAGAGGTCGCTCAACAAGTCCAAATGTTACTCAAGGCTAGGGTTGGTGGTAAAGGTCGCTCAACAAGTCCAAATGTTACTCAGGGCTAGGGCTGGTGGTAGAGGTCGCTCAACAAGTCCAAATGTTACTCAGGGCTAGGGCTGGTGGTAGAGGTCGCTCAACAAGTCCAAATGTTACTCAGGGCTAGGGCTGGTGGTAGAGGTCGCTCAACAAGTCCAAATGTTACTCAAGGCTAGGGCTGGTGGTAGAGGTCGCTCAACATGTCCAAATGTTACTCAAGGCTAGGGCTGGTGGTAAAGGTCGCTCAATAAGTCAAAATGTTACTTGGGCCTAGGGCTGGTGGTAGAGGTCGCTCAACAAGTCCAAATGTTACTTGGGCCTAGGGCTGGTGGTAGAGGTCGCTCAACAAGTCCAAATGTTACTCAGGGCTAGGGCTGGTGGTAAAGGTCGCTCAACAAGTCCAAATGTTACATGGGCCTAGGGTTGGTGGTAAAGGTCACTCAACAAGTCCAAATGTTACTTGGGCCTAGGGCTGGTGGTAGAGGTCGCTCAACAAGTCCAAATATTACTTGGGCCTAGGGCTGGTGGTAAAGGTCGCTCAACAAGTCCAAATGTTACTTGGGCCTAGGGTTGGTGGTAAAGGTCGCTCAACAAGTCCAAATGTTACTCAAGTCTAGGGCTGGTGGTAGAGGTCGCTCAACAAGTCCAAATGTTACTCAGAACTAGGGCTGGTGGTAAAGGTCGCTCAACAAGTCCATATGTTACTTGGGCCTAGGGTTAGTGGTAGAGGTCGCTCAACAAGTCCAAATGTTACTTGGGCCTAGGGTTGGTGGTAGTGGTCGCTCAACAAGTCCAAATGTTACTCAGAACTAGGGCTGGTGGTAAAGGTCGCTCAACAAGTCCAAATGTTACTTGGGCCTAGGGTTGGTGGTAAAGGTCGCTCAACAAATCCAAATGTTACTCAAGGCTAGGGCTGGTGGTAGAGGTCGCTCAACAAGTCCAAATGTTATTCAAGGCTAGGGCTGGTGGTAGAGGTCGCTCAACAAGTCCAAATGTTACTTGGGCCTAGGGTTGGTGGTAAAGGTCACTCAACAAGTCCAAATGTTACTTGGGCCTAGGGCTGGTGGTAGAGGTCGCTCAACAAGTCCAAATGTTACTCAAGGCTAGGGCTGGTGGTAAAGGTCGCTCAACAAGTCCAAATGTTACTTGGGCCTAGGGTTGGTGGTAAAGGTCGCTCAACAAGTCCAAATGTTACTCAAGGCTAGGGCTGGTGGTAGAGGTCGCTCAACAAGTCCAAATGTTACTCAAGGCTAGGGCTGGTGGTAGAGGTCGCTCAACAAGTCCAATTGTTACTTGGGCCTAGGGTTGGTGGTAGAGGTCGCTCAACAAGTCCAAATGTTACTCAAGCCTAGGGCTGGTGGTAAAGGTCGCTCAACAAGTCCAAATGTTACTTGGGCCTAGGGCTGGTGGTAAAGGTCGCTCAACAAGTCCAAATGTTACTTGGGCCTAGGGCTGGTGGTAGAGGTCGCTCAACAAGTCCAAATGTTACTTGGGCCTATGGCTGGTGGTAGAGGTTGCTCAACAAGTCCAAATGTTACTCAAGCCTAGGGCTGGTGGTAGTGGTCGCTCAACAAGTCCAAATGTTACTTGGGCCTAGGGCTGGTGGTAGAGGTCGCTCAACAAGTCCAAATGTTACTCAGAACTAGGGCTGGTGGTAGAGGTCGCTCAACAAGTCCAAATGTTACTTAGGGCTAGGGCTGGTGGTAGAGGTCGCTCAACAAGTCCAATATGTTACTCAGGGCTAGGGCTGGTGGTAAAGGTCGCTCAACAAGTTCAAATGTTACTTGGGCCTAGGGCTGGTGGTAGAGGTCGCTCAACAAGTCCAAATGTTACTCAAGCCTAGGGCTTGTGGTAAATGTCGCTCAACAAATCCAAATGTTACTCAAGGCTAGAGCTGGTGGTAGAGGTCGCTCAACAAGTCCAAATGTTACTCAAGGCTAGGGCTGGTGGTAGAGGTCGCTCAACAAGTCCAAATGTTACTTGGGCCTAGGGTTGGTGGTAAAGGTCACTCAACAAGTCCAAATGTTAATTGGGCCTAGGGCTGGTGGTAGAGGTCGCTCAACAAGTCCAAATGTTACTCAAGGCTAGGGCTGGTGGTAAAGGTCGCTCAACAAGTCCAAATGTTACTTGGACCTAGGGTTGGTGGTAAAGGTCGCTCAACAAGTCCAAATGTTACTCAAGGCTAGGGCTGGTGGTAGAGGTCGTTCAACAAGTCCAAATGTTACTCAAGGCTAGGGCTGGTAGTAGAGGTCGCTCAACAAGTCCAAATGTTACTTCGGCCTAGGGTTGGTGGTAGAGGTTGCTCAACAAGTCCAAATGTTACTCAAGCCTAGGGCTGGTGGTAAAGGTCGCTCAACAAGTCCAAATGTTACTTGGGCCAAGGGCTGGTGGTAAAGGTCGCTCAACAAGTCCAAATGTTACTTGGGCCTAGGGCTGGTGGTAGAGGTCGCTCAACAAGTCCAAATGTTACTTGGGCCTAGGGCTGGTGGTAAAGGTCGCTCAACAAGTTCAAATGTTACTTGGGCCTAGGGCTGGTGGTAGAGGTCGCTCAACAAGTCCAAATGTTACTCAAGCCTAGGGCTTGTGGTAAATGTCGCTCAACAAATCCAAATGTTACTCAAGGCTAGAGCTGGTGGTAGAGGTCGCTCAACAAGTCCAAATGTTACTCAAGGCTAGGGCTGGTGGTAGAGGTCGCTCAACAAGTCCAAATGTTACTTGGGCCTAGGGTTGGTGGTAAAGGTCACTCAACAAGTCCAAATGTTAATTGGGCCTAGGGCTGGTGGTAGAGGTCGCTCAACAAGTCCAAATGTTACTCAAGGCTAGGGCTGGTGGTAAAGGTCGCTCAACAAGTCCAAATGTTACTTGGACCTAGGGTTGGTGGTAAAGGTCGCTCAACAAGTCCAAATGTTACTCAAGGCTAGGGCTGGTGGTAGAGGTCGTTCAACAAGTCCAAATGTTACTCAAGGCTAGGGCTGGTAGTAGAGGTCGCTCAACAAGTCCAAATGTTACTTCGGCCTAGGGTTGGTGGTAGAGGTTGCTCAACAAGTCCAAATGTTACTCAAGCCTAGGGCTGGTGGTAAAGGTCGCTCAACAAGTCCAAATGTTACTTGGGCCAAGGGCTGGTGGTAAAGGTCGCTCAACAAGTCCAAATGTTACTTGGGCCTAGGGCTGGTGGTAGAGGTCGCTCAACAAGTCCAAATGTTACTTGGGCCTAGGGCTGGTGGTAGAGGTTGCTCAACAAGTCCAAATGTTACTCAAGCCTAGGGCTGGTGGTAGAGGTCGCTCAACAAGTCCAAATGTTACTTGGGCCTAGGGCTGGTGGTAGAGGTCGCTCAACAAGTCCAAATGTTACTGAGAACTAGGGCTGGTGGTAGAGGTCGCTCAACAAGTCCAAATGTTACTTAGGGCTAGGGCTGGTGGTAGAGGTCGCTCAACAAGTCCAATATGTTACTCAGGGCTAGGGCTGGTGGTAAAGGTCGCTCAACAAGTTCAAATGTTACTTGGGCCTAGGGCTGGTGGTAGAGGTCGCTCAACAAGTCCAAATGTTACTTGGGCCTAGGGCTGGTGGTAAAGGTCGCTCAACAAGTCCAAATGTTACTTGGGCCTAGGGCTGGTGGTAAAGGTCGCTCAACAAGTCCAAATGTTACTTGGGCCTAGGCTTGGTGGTAAAGGTCGCTCAACAAGTCCAAATGTTACTCAGGGCTAGGGCTGGTGGTAAAGGTCGCTCAACAAGTCCAAATGTTACTTGGGCCTAGGCTTGGTGGTAAAGGTCGCTCAACAAGTCCAAATGTTACTCAAGGCTAGGGCTGGTGGTAGAGGTCGCTCAACAAGTCCAAATGTTACTCAAGGCTAGGGTTGGTGGTAAAGGTCGCTCAACAAGTCCAAATGTTACTCAGGGCTAGGGCTGGTGGTAGAGGTCGCTCAACAAGTCCAAATGTTACTCAGGGCTAGGGCTGGTGGTAGAGGTCGCTCAACAAGTCCAAATGTTACTCAAGGCTAGGGCTGGTGGTAGAGGTCGCTCAACAAGTCCAAATGTTACTCAAGGCTAGGGTTGGTGGTAAAGGTCGCTCAACAAGTCCAAATGTTACTCAGGGCTAGGGCTGGTGGTAGAGGTCGCTCAACAAGTCCAAATGTTACTCAGGGCTAGGGCTGGTGGTAGAGGTCGCTCAACAAGTCCAAATGTTACTCAGAACTAGGGCTGGTGGTAAAGGTCGCTCAACAAGTCCAAATGTTACTTGGGCCTAGGGTTGGTGGTAAAGGTCGCTCAACAAGTCCAAATGTTACTCAGGGCTAGGGCTGGTGGTAGAGGTCGCTCAACAAGTCCAAATGTTACTTGGGCCTAGGGCTGGTGGTAAAGGTCGCTCAACAAGTCCAAATGTTACTTTATGCCTAGGGTTGGTGGTAAAGGTCGCTCAACAATTCCAAATGTTACTCAGGGCTAGGGCTGGTGGTAGAGGTCGCTCAACAAGTCCAAATGTTACTCAAGGCTAGGGCTGGTGGTAGAGGTCGCTCAACAAGTCCAAATGTTACTCAAGGCTAGGGCTGGTGGTAAAGGTCGCTCAATAAGTCAAAATGTTACTTGGGCCTAGGGCTGGTGGTAGAGGTCGCTCAACAAGTCCAAATGTTACTTGGGCCTAGGGCTGGTGGTAGAGGTCGCTCAACAAGTCCAAATGTTACTCAGGGCTAGGGCTGGTGGTAAAGGTCGCTCAACAAGTCCAAATGTTACATGGGCCTAGGGTTGGTGGTAAAGGTCACTCAACAAGTCGAAATGTTACTTGGGCCTAGGGCTGGTGGTAGAGGTCGCTCAACAAGTCCAAATGTTACTCAAGGCTAGGGCTGGTGGTAAAGGTCGCTCAACAAGTCCAAATGTTACTTGGGCCTAGGGTTGGTGGTAAAGGTCGCTCAACAAGTCCAAATGTTACTCAAGGCTAGAGCTGGTGGTAGAGGTCGCTCAACAAGTCCAAATGTTACTCAAGGCTAGGGCTGGTGGTAGAAGTCGCTCAACAAGTCCAAATGTTACTTGGGCCTAGGGTTGGTGGTAGAGGTCGCTCAACAAGTCCAAATGTTACTCAAGCCTAGGGCTGGTGGTAAAGGTCGCTCAACAAGTCCAAATGTTACTTGGGCCTAGGGCTGGTGGTAAAGGTCGCTCAACAAGTCCAAATGTTACTTGGGCCTAGGGCTGGTGGGAGAGTTCGCTCAACAAGTCCAAATGTTACTTGGGCCTAGGGCTGGTGGTAGAGGTTGCTCAACAAGTCCAAATGTTACTCAAGCCTAGGGCTGGAGGTAGAGGTCGCTCAACAAGTCCAAATGTTACTTGGGCCTAGGGCTGGTGGTAGAGGTCGCTCAACAAGTCCAAATGTTACTCAGAACTAGGGCTGGTGGTAGAGGTCGCTCAACAAGTCCAAATGTTACTTAGGGCTAGGGCTGGTGGTAGAGGTCGCTCAACAAGTCCAATATGTTACTCAAGGCTAGGGCTGGTGGTAAAGGTCGCTCAACAAGTTCAAATGTTACTTGGGCCTAGGGCTGGTGGTAGAGGTCGCTCAACAAGTCCAAATGTTACTCAAGCCTAGGGCTGGTGGTAAAGGTCGCTCAACAAGTCCAAATGTTACTTGGACCTAGGGTTGGTGGTAAAGGTCGCTCAACAAGTCCAAATGTTACTCAAGGCTAGGGCTGGTGGTAGAGGTCGCTCAACAAGTCCAAATGTTACTCAAGGCTAGGGCTGGTGGTAGAGGTCGCTCAACAAGTCCAAATGTTACTTCGGCCTAGGGTTGGTGGTAGAGGTTGCTCAACAAGTCCAAATGTTACTCAAGCCTAGGGCTGGTGGTAAAGGTCGCTCAACAAGTCCAAATGTTACTTGGGCCAAGGGCTGGTGGTAAAGGTCGCTCAACAAGTCCAAATGTTACTTGGGCCTAGGGCTGGTGGTAGAGGTCGCTCAACAAGTCCAAATGTTACTTGGGCCTAGGGCTGGTGGTAGAGGTTGCTCAACAAGTCCAAATGTTACTCAAGCCTAGGGCTGGTGGTAGAGGTCGCTCAACAAGTCCAAATGTTACTTGGGCCTAGGGCTGGTGGTAGAGGTCGCTCAACAAGTCCAAATGTTACTGAGAACTAGGGCTGGTGGTAGAGGTCGCTCAACAAGTCCAAATGTTACTTAGGGCTAGGGCTGGTGGTAGAGGTCGCTCAACAAGTCCAATATGTTACTCAGGGCTAGGGCTGGTGGTAAAGGTCGCTCAACAAGTTCAAATGTTACTTGGGCCTAGGGCTGGTGGTAGAGGTCGCTCAACAAGTCCAAATGTTACTCAAGCCTAGGGCTGGTGGTAAAGGTCGCTCAACAAGTCCAAATGTTACTTGGGCCTAGGGCTGGTGGTAGAAGTCGCTCAACAAGTCCAAATGTTACTCAGAACTAGGGCTGGTGGTAAAGGTCGCTCAACAAGTCCAAATGTTACTTGGGCCTAGGCTTGGTGGTAAAGGTCGCTCAACAAGTCCAAATGTTACTCAAGGCTAGGGCTGGTGGTAGAGGTCGCTCAACAAGTCCAAATGTTACTTGGGCCTAGGCTTGGTGGTAAAGGTCGCTCAACAAGTCCAAATGTTACTCAAGGCTAGGGCTGGTGGTAGAGGTCGCTCAACAAGTCCAAATGTTACTCAAGGCTAGGGTTGGTGGTAAAGGTCGCTCAACAAGTCCAAATGTTACTCAGGGCTAGGGCTGGTGGTAGAGGTCGCTCAACAAGTCCAAATGTTACTCAGGGCTAGGGCTGGTGGTAGAGGTCGCTCAACAAGTCCAAATGTTACTCAAGGCTAGGGCTGGTGGTAGAGGTCGCTCAACAAGTCCAAATGGTACTCAAGGCTAGGGTTGGTGGTAAAGGTCGCTCAACAAGTCCAAATGTTACTCAGGGCTAGGGCTGGTGGTAGAGGTCGCTCAACAAGTCCAAATGTTACTCAGGGCTAGGGCTGGTGGTAGAGGTCGCTCAACAAGTCCAAATGTTACTCAAGGCTAGGGCTGGTGGTAGAAGTCGCTCAACAAGTCCAAATGTTACTTGGGCCTAGGGTTGGTGGTAGAGGTCGCTCAACAAGTCCAAATGTTACTCAAGCCTAGGGCTGGTGGTAAAGGTCGCTCAACAAGTCCAAATGTTACTTGGGCCTAGGGCTGGTGGTAAAGGTCGCTCAACAAGTCCAAATGTTACTTGGGCCTAGGGCTGGTGGGAGAGTTCGCTCAACAAGTCCAAATGTTACTTGGGCCTAGGGCTGGTGGTAGAGGTTGCTCAACAAGTCCAAATGTTACTCAAGCCTAGGGCTGGAGGTAGAGGTCGCTCAACAAGTCCAAATGTTACTTGGGCCTAGGGCTGGTGGTAGAGGTCGCTCAACAAGTCCAAATGTTACTCAGAACTAGGGCTGGTGGTAGAGGTCGCTCAACAAGTCCAAATGTTACTTAGGGCTAGGGCTGGTGGTAGAGGTCGCTCAACAAGTCCAATATGTTACTCAGGGCTAGGGCTGGTGGTAAAGGTCGCTCAACAAGTTCAAATGTTACTTGGGCCTAGGGCTGGTGGTAGAGGTCGCTCAACAAGTCCAAATGTTACTCAAGCCTAGGGCTGGTGGTAAAGGTCGCTCAACAAGTCCAAATGTTACTTGGACCTAGGGTTGGTGGTAAAGGTCGCTCAACAAGTCCAAATGTTACTCAAGGCTAGGGCTGGTGGTAGAGGTCGCTCAACAAGTCCAAATGTTACTCAAGGCTAGGGCTGGTGGTAGAGGTCGCTCAACAAGTCCAAATGGTACTCAAGGCTAGGGTTGGTGGTAAAGGTCGCTCAACAAGTCCAAATGTTACTCAGGGCTAGGGCTGGTGGTAGAGGTCGCTCAACAAGTCCAAATGTTACTCAGGGCTAGGGCTGGTGGTAGAGGTCGCTCAACAAGTCCAAATGTTACTCAGAACTAGGGCTGGTGGTAAAGGTCGCTCAACAAGTCCAAATGTTACTTGGGCCTAGGGTTGGTGGTAAAGGTCGCTCAACAAGTCCAAATGTTACTCAGGGCTAGGGCTGGTGGTAGAGGTCGCTCAACAAGTCCAAATGTTACTTGGGCCTAGGGCTGGTGGTAAAGGTCGCTCAACAAGTCCAAATGTTACTTGGGCCTAGGGTTGGTGGTAAAGGTCGCTCAACAATTCCAAATGTTACTCAGGGCTAGGGCTGGTGGTAGAGGTCGCTCAACAAGTCCAAATGTTACTCAAGGCTAGGGCTGGTGGTAGAGGTCGCTCAACAAGTCCAAATGTTACTCAAGGCTAGGGCTGGTGGTAAAGGTCGCTCAATAAGTCAAAATGTTACTTGGGCCTAGGGCTGGTGGTAGAGGTCGCTCAACAAGTCCAAATGTTACTTGGGCCTAGGGCTGGTGGTAGAGGTCGCTCAACAAGTCCAAATGTTACTCAGGGCTAGGGCTGGTGGTAAAGGTCGCTCAACAAGTCCAAATGTTACATGGGCCTAGGGTTGGTGGTAAAGGTCACTCAACAAGTCGAAATGTTACTTGGGCCTAGGGCTGGTGGTAGAGGTCGCTCAACAAGTCCAAATGTTACTCAAGGCTAGGGCTGGTGGTAAAGGTCGCTCAACAAGTCCAAATGTTACTTGGGCCTAGGGTTGGTGGTAAAGGTCGCTCAACAAGTCCAAATGTTACTCAAGGCTAGAGCTGGTGGTAGAGGTCGCTCAACAAGTCCAAATGTTACTCAAGGCTAGGGCTGGTGGTAGAAGTCGCTCAACAAGTCCAAATGTTACTTGGGCCTAGGGTTGGTGGTAGAGGTCGCTCAACAAGTCCAAATGTTACTCAAGCCTAGGGCTGGTGGTAAAGGTCGCTCAACAAGTCCAAATGTTACTTGGGCCTAGGGCTGGTGGTAAAGGTCGCTCAACAAGTCCAAATGTTACTTGGGCCTAGGGCTGGTGGTAGAGTTCGCTCAACAAGTCCAAATGTTACTTGGGCCTAGGGCTGGTGGTAGAGGTTGCTCAACAAGTCCAAATGTTACTCAAGCCTAGGGCTGGAGGTAGAGGTCGCTCAACAAGTCCAAATGTTACTTGGGCCTAGGGCTGGTGGTAGAGGTCGCTCAACAAGTCCAAATGTTACTCAGAACTAGGGCTGGTGGTAGAGGTCGCTCAACAAGTCCAAATGTTACTTAGGGCTAGGGCTGGTGGTAGAGGTCGCTCAACAAGTCCAATATGTTACTCAGGGCTAGGGCTGGTGGTAAAGGTCGCTCAACAAGTTCAAATGTTACTTGGGCCTAGGGCTGGTGGTAGAGGTCGCTCAACAAGTCCAAATGTTACTCAAGCCTAGGGCTGGTGGTAAAGGTCGCTCAACAAGTCCAAATGTTACTTGGGCCTAGGGCTGGTGGTAGAGGTCGCTCAACAAGTCCAAATGTTACTTGGGCCTAGGGCTGGTGGTAGAGGTCGCTCAACAAGTCCAAATGTTACTCAGGGCTAGGACTGGTGGTAGAGGTCGCTCAACAAGTCCAAATGTTACTTGGGCCTAGGGCTGGTGGTAGAGGTCGCTCAACAAGTCCAAATGTTACTTGGGCCTAGGGCTGGTTGTAGAGGTCGCTCAACAAGTCCAAATGTTACTCAGGGCTAGGACTGGTGGTAGAGGTCGCTCAACAAGTCCAAATGTTACTTGGGCCTAGGGCTGGTGGTAGAGGTCGCTCAACAAGTCCAAATGTTACTTGGGCCTAGGGCTGGTTGTAGAGGTTGCTCAACAAGTCCAAATGTTACTCAAGCCTAGGGCTGGTGGTAAAGGTCGCTCAACAAGTCCAAATGTTACTTGGGCCTAGGGCTGGTGGTAGAGGTCGCTCAACAAGTCCAAATGTTACTCAAGCCTAGGGCTGGTGGTAAAGGTCGCTCAACAAGTCCAAATGTTACTTGGGCCTAGGGCTGGTGGTAGAGGTCGCTCAACAAGTCCAAATGTTACTTGGGCCTAGGGCTGGTGGTAGAGGTCGCTCAACAAGTCCAAATGTTACTTGGGCCTAGGGTTGGTGGTAGAGGTTGCTCAACAAGTCCAAATGTTACTCAAGCCTAGGGCTGGTGGTAAAGGTCGCTCAACAAGTCCAAATGTTACTTGGGCCAAGGGCTGGTGGTAGAGGTCGCTCAACAAGTCCAAATGTTACTTGGGCCTAGGGCTGGTGGTAGAGGTTGCTCAACAAGTCCAAATGTTACTCAAGCCTAGGGCTGGTGGTAGAGGTCGCTCAACAAGTCCAAATGTTACTTGGGCCTAGGGCTGGTGGTAGAGGTCGCTCAACAAGTCCAAATGTTACTGAGAACTAGGGCTGGTGGTAGAGGTCGCTCAACAAGTCCAAATGTTACTTAGGGCTAGGGCTGGTGGTAGAGGTCGCTCAACAAGTCGAAATGTTACTTGGGCCTAGGGCTGGTGGTAGAGGTCGCTCAACAAGTCCAAATGTTACTCAAGACTAGGGCTGGTGGTAAAAGTCGCTCAACAAGTCGAAATGTTACTTGGGCCTAGGGCTGGTGGTAGAGGTCGCTCAACAAGTCCTAATGTTACTTGGGCCTAGGGTTGGTGGTAGAGGTCGCTCAACAAGTCCAAATGTTACTCAGAACTAGGGCTGGTGGTAAAGGTCGCTCAACAAGTCCAAATGTTACTTGGGCCTAGGGCTGGTGGTAGAGGTCGCTCAACAAGTCCAAATGTTACTCAGAACTAGGGCTGGTGGTAAAGGTCGCTCAACAAGTCCAAATGTTACTTGGGCCAAGGGCTGGTGGTAAAGGTCGCTCAACAAGTCCAAATGTTACTTGGGCCTAGGGCTGGTGGTAGAGGTCGCTCAACAAGTCCAAATGTTACTTGGGCCTATTGTTGGTGGTAGAAGTCGCTCAACAAGTCCAAATGTTACTCAGAACTAGTGATGGTGGTAAAGGTCGCTCAACAAGTCCAAATGTTACTCAGGGCTAGGGCTGGTGGTAGAGGTCGCTCAAGAAATCCAAATGTTACTCAGGGCTATGGCTGGTGGTAGAGGTCGCTCAACAAGTCCAAATGTTACTTGGGCCTAGGGCTGGTGGTAGAGGTCGCTCAACAAGTCCAAATGTTACTCAGGGCTAGGGCTGGTGGTAAAGGTCGCTCAACAAGTCCAAATGTTACTCAGGGCTAGGGCTGGTGGTAGAGGTCGCTAAACAAGTCCAAATGTTACTTGGGCCTAGGGCTGGTGGTACAGGTCGCTCAACAAGTCCAAATGTTACTCAGGGCTAGGGCTGGTGGTAAAGGTCACTCAACAAGTCCAAATGTTACTCAGGGCTAGGGCTGGTGGTAGAGGTCGCTCAACAAGTCCAAATGTTACTTGGGCCTAGGGCTGGTGGTAGAGGTCGCTCAACAAGTCCAAATGTTACTCAAGGCTAGGGCTGGTGGTAGAGGTCGCTCAACAAGTCCAAATGTTACTCAAGGCTAGGGTTGGTGGTAAAGGTCGCTCAACAAGTCCAAATGTTACTCAGGGCTAGGGCTGGTGGTAGAGGTCGCTCAACAAGTCCAAATGTTACTCAGGGCTAGGGCTGGTTGTAGAGGTCGCTCAACAAGTCCAAATGTTACTTGGGCCTAGGGTTGGTGGTAGAGGTCGCTCAACAAGTCCAAATGTTACTGAGAACTAGGGCTGGTGGTAAAGGTCGCTCAACAAGTCGAAATGTTACTTGGGCCTAGGGTTGGTGGTAAAGGTCGCTCAACAAGTCCAAATGTTACTCAGGGCTAGGGCTGGTGGTAGAGGTCGCTCAACAAGTCCAAATGTTACTTGGGCCTAGGGCTGGTGGTAGAGGTCGCTCAACAAGTCCAAATGTTACTTGGGCCTAGGGTTGGTGGTAAAGGTCGCTCAACAAGTCCAAATGTTACTGAGAACTAGGGCTGGTGGTAAAGGTCGCTCAACAAGTCGAAATGTTACTTTGGCCTAGGGTTGGTAGTAAAGGTCGCTCAACAAGTCCAAATGTTACTCAGGGCTAGGGCTGGTGGTAGAGGTCGCTCAACAAGTCCAAATGTTACTCAAGGCTAGGATTTGTGGTAAAAGTCGCTCAACAAGTCCAAATGTTACTCAGGGCTAGGGCTGGTGGTAGAGGTCGCTCAACAAGTCCAAATGTTACTCAGGGCTAGGGCTGGTGGTAGAGGTCGCTCAACAAGTCCAAATGTTACTTGGGCCTAGGGCTGGTGGTAGAGGTCGCTCAACAAGTCCAAATGTTACTCAAGGCTAGGGCTGGTGGTAGAGGTCGCTCAACAAATCCAAATGTTACTCAAGGCTAGGGTTGGTAGTAAAGGTCGCTCAACAAGTCCAAATGTTACTCAGGGCTAGGGCTGGTGGTAGAAGTCGCTCAACAAGTCCAAATGTTACTCAGGGCTAGGGCTGGTGGTAGAGGTCGCTCAACAAGTCCAAATGTTACTTGGGCCTAGGGTTGATGGTAGAGATCGCTCAACAAGTCCAAATGTTACTCAGAACTAGGGCTGGTGGTAAAGGTCGCTCAACAAGTCCAAATGTTACTTGGGCCTAGGGTTGGTGGTAAAGGTCGCTCAACAAGTCCAAATGTTACTCAGTGCTAGGGCTGGTGGTAGAGGTCGCTCAACAAGTCCAAATGTTACTTGGGCCTAGGGCTGGTGGTAAAGGTCGCTCAACAAGTCCAAATGTTACTTGGGCCTAGGGTTGGTGGTAAAGGTCGCTCAACAAGTCCAAATGTTACTCAGGGCTAGGGCTGGTGGTAGAGGTCGCTCAACAAGTCCAAATGTTACTCAAGGCTGGGGCTGGTGGTAGAGGTCGCTCAACAAGTCCAAATGTTACTCAAGGCTAGGGCTGGTGGTAAAGGTCGCTCAATAAGTCAAAATGTTACTTGGGCCTAGGGCTGGTGGTAGAGGTCGCTCAACAAGTCCAAATGTTACTCAGGGCTAGGGCTAGAGGTAAAGGTCGCTCAACAAGTCCAAATGTTACTCAGGGCTAGGGCTGGTGGTAGAGGTCGCTCAACAAGTCGAAATGTTACTTGGGCCTAGGGCTTGTGGTAGAGGTCGCTCAACAAGTCCAAATGTTACTTGGGCCTAGGGCTGGTGGTAGAGGTCGCTCAACAAGTCCAAATGTTACTCAGGGCTAGGGCTGGTGGTAAAGGTCGCTCAACAAGTCCAAATGTTACTCAGGGCTAGGGCTGGTGGTAGAGGTCGCTCAACAAGTCCAAATGTTACTTGGGCCTAGGGCTGGTGGTAGAGGTCGCTCAACAAGTCCAAATGTTACTCAAGGCTAGGGCTGGTGGTAGAGGTCGCTCAACAAGTCCAAATGTTACTCAAGGCTAGGATTGGTGGTAAAAGTCGCTCAACAAGTCCAAATGTTACTCAGGGCTAGGGCTGGTGGTAGAGGTCGCTCAACAAGTCCAAATGTTACTCAGGGCTAGGGCTGGTGGTAGAGGTCGCTCAACAAGTCCAAATGTTACTTGGGCCTAGGGTTGGTGGTAAAGGTCGCTCAACAAGTCCAAATGTTACTCAGGGCTAGGGCTGGTGGTAGAGGTCGCTCAACAAGTCCAAATGTTACTTGGGCCTAGGGCTGGTGGTAGAGGTCGCTCAACAAGTCCAAATGTTACTTGGGCCTAGTGCTGGTGGTAGAGGTCGCTCAACAAGTCCAAATGTTACTCAGGGCTAGGGCTGGTGGTAAAGGTCGCTCAACAAGTCCAAATGTTACTCAGGGCTAGGGCTGTTGGTAGAGGTCGCTCAACAAGTCCAAATGTTACTTGTGCCTAGGGCTGGTGGTAGAGGTCGCTCAACAAGTCCAAATGTTACTTGGGCCTAGGGCTGGTGGTAGAGGTCGCTCAACAAGTCCAAATGTTACTTGGGCCTAGGGCTGGTGGTAGAGGTCGCTCAACAAGTCCAAATGTTACTCAGAACTAGGGCTGGTGGTAAAGGTCGCTCAACAAGTCCAAATGTTACTTGGGCCTAGGGTTGGTGGTAAAGGTCGCTCAACAAGTCCAAATGTTACTCAAGGCTAGGGCTGGTGGTAGAGGTCGCTCAACAAGTCCAAATGTTACTCAAGGCTAGGGTTGGTGGTAAAGGTCGCTCAACAAGTCCAAATGTTACTCAGGGCTAGGGCTGGTGGTAGAGGTCGCTCAACAAGTCCAAATGTTACTCAGGGCTAGGGCTGGTGGTAGAGGTCGCTCAACAAGTCCAAATGTTACTCAAGGCTAGGGCTGGTGGTAGAGGTCGCTCAACAAGTCCAAATGTTACTCAAGGCTAGGGTTGGTGGTAAAGGTCGCTCAACAAGTCCAAATGTTACTCAGGCCTAGGGCTGGTGGTAGAGGTCGCTCAACAAGTCCAAATGTTACTCAGGGCTAGGGCTGGTGGTAGAGGTCGCTCAACAAGTCCAAATGTTACTTGGGCCTAGGGTTGGTGGTAGAGATCGCTCAACAAGTCCAAATGTTACTCAGAACTAGGGCTGGTGGTAAAGTCGCTCAACAAGTCCAAATGTTACTTGGGCCTAGGGTTGGTGGTAAAGGTCGCTCAACAAGTCCAAATGTTACTCAGGGCTAGGGCTGGTGGTAGATGTCGCTCAACAAGTCCAAATGTTACTTGGACCTAGGGCTGGTGGTAAAGGTCGCTCAACAAGTCCAAATGTTACTTGGGCCTAGGGTTGGTGGTAAAGGTCGCTCAACAAGTCCAAATGTTACTCAGGGCTAGGGCTGGTGGTAGAGGTCGCTCAACAAGTCCAAATGTTACTCAAGGCTAGGGCTGGTGGTAGAGGTCGCTCAACAAGTCCAAATGTTACTCAAGGCTAGGGCTGGTGGTAAAGGTCGCTCAATAAGTAAAAATGTTACTTGGGCCTAGGGCTGGTGGTAGAGGTCGCTCAACAAGTCCAAATGTTACTTGGGCCTAGGGCTGGTGGTAGAGGTCGCTCAACAAGTCCAAATGTTACTTGGGCCTAGGGTTGGTGGTAAAGGTCGCTCAACAAGTCCAAATGTTACTCAGAACTAGGGCTGGTGGTAAAGGTCGCTCAACAAGTCCAAATGTTACTCAGGGCTAGGGCTTGTGGTAAAGGTCGCTCAACAAGTCCAAATGTTACTCATGGCTAGGGCTTGTGGTAGAGGTCGCTCAACAAGTCCAAATGTTACTTGGGCCTAGGGCTGGTGGTAGAGGTCGCTCAACAAGTCCAAATGTTACTTGGGCCTAGGGCTGGTGGTAGAGGTCGCTCAACAAGTCCAAATGTTACTTGGGCCTAGGGCTGGTGGTAGAGGTCGCTCAACAAGTCCAAATGTTACTCAGGGCTAGGGCTGGTGGTAAAGGTCGCTCAACAAGTCCAAATGTTACTTGGGCCTATTGTTGGTGGTAGAAGTCGCTCAACAAGTCCAAATGTTACTCAAGGCTAGGGTTGGTGGTAAAGGTCGCTCAACAAGTCCAAATGTTACTTGGGCCTAGGGCTGGTGGTAGAGGTCGCTCAACAAGTCCAAATGTTACTTGGGCCTATTGTTGGTGGTAGAAGTCGCTCAACAAGTCCAAATGTTACTCAGAACTAGGGCTGGTGGTAGAGGTCGCTCAACAAGTCCAAATGTTACTCAGGGCTAGGGCTGGTGGTAGAGGTCGCTCAACAAGTCCAAATGTTACTTGGGCCTAGGGTTGGTGGTAAAGGTCGCTCAACAAGTCCAAATGTTACTCAGGGCTAGGGCTGGTGGTAGAGGTCGCTCAACAAGTCCAAATGTTACTTGGGCCTAGGGCTGGTGGTAGAGGTCGCTCAACAAGTCCAAATGTTACATGGGCCTAGTGCTGGTGGTAGAGGTCGCTCAACAAGTCCAAATGTTACTCAGGGCTAGGGCTGGTGGTAGAGGTCGCTCAACAAGTCCAAATGTTACTTGGGCCTAGGGCTGGTGGTAGAGGTCGCTCAACAAGTCCAAATGTTACTGAGAACTAGGGCTGGTGGTAGAGGTCGCTCAACAAGTCCAAATGTTACTTAGGGCTAGGGCTGGTGGTAGAGGTCGCTCAACAAGTCGAAATGTTACTTGGGCCTAGGGCTGGTGGTAGAGGTCGCTCAACAAGTCCAAATGTTACTCAAGACTAGGGCTGGTGGTAAAAGTCGCTCAACAAGTCGAAATGTTACTTGGGCCTAGGGCTGGTGGTAGAGGTCGCTCAACAAGTCCTAATGTTACTTGGGCCTAGGGTTGGTGGTAGAGGTCGCTCAACAAGTCCAAATGTTACTCAGAACTAGGGCTGGTGGTAAAGGTCGCTCAACAAGTCCAAATGTTACTTGGGCCTAGGGCTGGTGGTAGAGGTCGCTCAACAAGTCCAAATGTTACTCAGAACTAGGGCTGGTGGTAAAGGTCGCTCAACAAGTCCAAATGTTACTTGGGCCAAGGGCTGGTGGTAAAGGTCGCTCAACAAGTCCAAATGTTACTTGGGCCTAGGGCTGGTGGTAGAGGTCGCTCAACAAGTCCAAATGTTACTTGGGCCTATTGTTGGTGGTAGAAGTCGCTCAACAAGTCCAAATGTTACTCAGAACTAGTGATGGTGGTAAAGGTCGCTCAACAAGTCCAAATGTTACTCAGGGCTAGGGCTGGTGGTAGAGGTCGCTCAAGAAATCCAAATGTTACTCAGGGCTATGGCTGGTGGTAGAGGTCGCTCAACAAGTCCAAATGTTACTTGGGCCTAGGGCTGGTGGTAGAGGTCGCTCAACAAGTCCAAATGTTACTCAGGGCTAGGGCTGGTGGTAAAGGTCGCTCAACAAGTCCAAATGTTACTCAGGGCTAGGGCTGGTGGTAGAGGTCGCTAAACAAGTCCAAATGTTACTTGGGCCTAGGGCTGGTGGTACAGGTCGCTCAACAAGTCCAAATGTTACTCAGGGCTAGGGCTGGTGGTAAAGGTCACTCAACAAGTCCAAATGTTACTCAGGGCTAGGGCTGGTGGTAGAGGTCGCTCAACAAGTCCAAATGTTACTTGGGCCTAGGGCTGGTGGTAGAGGTCGCTCAACAAGTCCAAATGTTACTCAAGGCTAGGGCTGGTGGTAGAGGTCGCTCAACAAGTCCAAATGTTACTCAAGGCTAGGGTTGGTGGTAAAGGTCGCTCAACAAGTCCAAATGTTACTCAGGGCTAGGGCTGGTGGTAGAGGTCGCTCAACAAGTCCAAATGTTACTCAGGGCTAGGGCTGGTTGTAGAGGTCGCTCAACAAGTCCAAATGTTACTTGGGCCTAGGGTTGGTGGTAGAGGTCGCTCAACAAGTCCAAATGTTACTGAGAACTAGGGCTGGTGGTAAAGGTCGCTCAACAAGTCGAAATGTTACTTGGGCCTAGGGTTGGTGGTAAAGGTCGCTCAACAAGTCCAAATGTTACTCAGGGCTAGGGCTGGTGGTAGAGGTCGCTCAACAAGTCCAAATGTTACTTGGGCCTAGGGCTGGTGGTAGAGGTCGCTCAACAAGTCCAAATGTTACTTGGGCCTAGGGTTGGTGGTAAAGGTCGCTCAACAAGTCCAAATGTTACTGAGAACTAGGGCTGGTGGTAAAGGTCGCTCAACAAGTCGAAATGTTACTTTGGCCTAGGGTTGGTAGTAAAGGTCGCTCAACAAGTCCAAATGTTACTCAGGGCTAGGGCTGGTGGTAGAGGTCGCTCAACAAGTCCAAATGTTACTCAAGGCTAGGATTTGTGGTAAAAGTCGCTCAACAAGTCCAAATGTTACTCAGGGCTAGGGCTGGTGGTAGAGGTCGCTCAACAAGTCCAAATGTTACTCAGGGCTAGGGCTGGTGGTAGAGGTCGCTCAACAAGTCCAAATGTTACTTGGGCCTAGGGCTGGTGGTAGAGGTCGCTCAACAAGTCCAAATGTTACTCAAGGCTAGGGCTGGTGGTAGAGGTCGCTCAACAAATCCAAATGTTACTCAAGGCTAGGGTTGGTAGTAAAGGTCGCTCAACAAGTCCAAATGTTACTCAGGGCTAGGGCTGGTGGTAGAAGTCGCTCAACAAGTCCAAATGTTACTCAGGGCTAGGGCTGGTGGTAGAGGTCGCTCAACAAGTCCAAATGTTACTTGGGCCTAGGGTTGATGGTAGAGATCGCTCAACAAGTCCAAATGTTACTCAGAACTAGGGCTGGTGGTAAAGGTCGCTCAACAAGTCCAAATGTTACTTGGGCCTAGGGTTGGTGGTAAAGGTCGCTCAACAAGTCCAAATGTTACTCAGTGCTAGGGCTGGTGGTAGAGGTCGCTCAACAAGTCCAAATGTTACTTGGGCCTAGGGCTGGTGGTAAAGGTCGCTCAACAAGTCCAAATGTTACTTGGGCCTAGGGTTGGTGGTAAAGGTCGCTCAACAAGTCCAAATGTTACTCAGGGCTAGGGCTGGTGGTAGAGGTCGCTCAACAAGTCCAAATGTTACTCAAGGCTGGGGCTGGTGGTAGAGGTCGCTCAACAAGTCCAAATGTTACTCAAGGCTAGGGCTGGTGGTAAAGGTCGCTCAATAAGTCAAAATGTTACTTGGGCCTAGGGCTGGTGGTAGAGGTCGCTCAACAAGTCCAAATGTTACTCAGGGCTAGGGCTAGAGGTAAAGGTCGCTCAACAAGTCCAAATGTTACTCAGGGCTAGGGCTGGTGGTAGAGGTCGCTCAACAAGTCGAAATGTTACTTGGGCCTAGGGCTTGTGGTAGAGGTCGCTCAACAAGTCCAAATGTTACTTGGGCCTAGGGCTGGTGGTAGAGGTCGCTCAACAAGTCCAAATGTTACTCAGGGCTAGGGCTGGTGGTAAAGGTCGCTCAACAAGTCCAAATGTTACTCAGGGCTAGGGCTGGTGGTAGAGGTCGCTCAACAAGTCCAAATGTTACTTGGGCCTAGGGCTGGTGGTAGAGGTCGCTCAACAAGTCCAAATGTTACTCAAGGCTAGGGCTGGTGGTAGAGGTCGCTCAACAAGTCCAAATGTTACTCAAGGCTAGGATTGGTGGTAAAAGTCGCTCAACAAGTCCAAATGTTACTCAGGGCTAGGGCTGGTGGTAGAGGTCGCTCAACAAGTCCAAATGTTACTCAGGGCTAGGGCTGGTGGTAGAGGTCGCTCA
This sequence comes from Lamellibrachia columna, assembly GCA_963662155.1. Taxonomy (NCBI): domain Eukaryota; kingdom Metazoa; phylum Annelida; class Polychaeta; order Sabellida; family Siboglinidae; genus Lamellibrachia; species Lamellibrachia columna. The sequence continues at coordinate 48,801,914 of OY759261.1, forward strand.
ACAAGTCCAAATGTTACTTGGGCCTAGGGTTGGTGGTAAAGGTCGCTCAACAAGTCCAAATGTTACTCAGGGCTAGGGCTGGTGGTAGAGGTCGCTCAACAAGTCCAAATGTTACTTGGGCCTAGGGCTGGTGGTAGAGGTCGCTCAACAAGTCCAAATGTTACTTGGGCCTAGTGCTGGTGGTAGAGGTCGCTCAACAAGTCCAAATGTTACTCAGGGCTAGGGCTGGTGGTAAAGGTCGCTCAACAAGTCCAAATGTTACTCAGGGCTAGGGCTGTTGGTAGAGGTCGCTCAACAAGTCCAAATGTTACTTGTGCCTAGGGCTGGTGGTAGAGGTCGCTCAACAAGTCCAAATGTTACTTGGGCCTAGGGCTGGTGGTAGAGGTCGCTCAACAAGTCCAAATGTTACTTGGGCCTAGGGCTGGTGGTAGAGGTCGCTCAACAAGTCCAAATGTTACTCAGAACTAGGGCTGGTGGTAAAGGTCGCTCAACAAGTCCAAATGTTACTTGGGCCTAGGGTTGGTGGTAAAGGTCGCTCAACAAGTCCAAATGTTACTCAAGGCTAGGGCTGGTGGTAGAGGTCGCTCAACAAGTCCAAATGTTACTCAAGGCTAGGGTTGGTGGTAAAGGTCGCTCAACAAGTCCAAATGTTACTCAGGGCTAGGGCTGGTGGTAGAGGTCGCTCAACAAGTCCAAATGTTACTCAGGGCTAGGGCTGGTGGTAGAGGTCGCTCAACAAGTCCAAATGTTACTCAAGGCTAGGGCTGGTGGTAGAGGTCGCTCAACAAGTCCAAATGTTACTCAAGGCTAGGGTTGGTGGTAAAGGTCGCTCAACAAGTCCAAATGTTACTCAGGCCTAGGGCTGGTGGTAGAGGTCGCTCAACAAGTCCAAATGTTACTCAGGGCTAGGGCTGGTGGTAGAGGTCGCTCAACAAGTCCAAATGTTACTTGGGCCTAGGGTTGGTGGTAGAGATCGCTCAACAAGTCCAAATGTTACTCAGAACTAGGGCTGGTGGTAAAGTCGCTCAACAAGTCCAAATGTTACTTGGGCCTAGGGTTGGTGGTAAAGGTCGCTCAACAAGTCCAAATGTTACTCAGGGCTAGGGCTGGTGGTAGATGTCGCTCAACAAGTCCAAATGTTACTTGGACCTAGGGCTGGTGGTAAAGGTCGCTCAACAAGTCCAAATGTTACTTGGGCCTAGGGTTGGTGGTAAAGGTCGCTCAACAAGTCCAAATGTTACTCAGGGCTAGGGCTGGTGGTAGAGGTCGCTCAACAAGTCCAAATGTTACTCAAGGCTAGGGCTGGTGGTAGAGGTCGCTCAACAAGTCCAAATGTTACTCAAGGCTAGGGCTGGTGGTAAAGGTCGCTCAATAAGTAAAAATGTTACTTGGGCCTAGGGCTGGTGGTAGAGGTCGCTCAACAAGTCCAAATGTTACTTGGGCCTAGGGCTGGTGGTAGAGGTCGCTCAACAAGTCCAAATGTTACTTGGGCCTAGGGTTGGTGGTAAAGGTCGCTCAACAAGTCCAAATGTTACTCAGAACTAGGGCTGGTGGTAAAGGTCGCTCAACAAGTCCAAATGTTACTCAGGGCTAGGGCTTGTGGTAAAGGTCGCTCAACAAGTCCAAATGTTACTCATGGCTAGGGCTTGTGGTAGAGGTCGCTCAACAAGTCCAAATGTTACTTGGGCCTAGGGCTGGTGGTAGAGGTCGCTCAACAAGTCCAAATGTTACTTGGGCCTAGGGCTGGTGGTAGAGGTCGCTCAACAAGTCCAAATGTTACTTGGGCCTAGGGCTGGTGGTAGAGGTCGCTCAACAAGTCCAAATGTTACTCAGGGCTAGGGCTGGTGGTAAAGGTCGCTCAACAAGTCCAAATGTTACTTGGGCCTATTGTTGGTGGTAGAAGTCGCTCAACAAGTCCAAATGTTACTCAAGGCTAGGGTTGGTGGTAAAGGTCGCTCAACAAGTCCAAATGTTACTTGGGCCTAGGGCTGGTGGTAGAGGTCGCTCAACAAGTCCAAATGTTACTTGGGCCTATTGTTGGTGGTAGAAGTCGCTCAACAAGTCCAAATGTTACTCAGAACTAGGGCTGGTGGTAGAGGTCGCTCAACAAGTCCAAATGTTACTCAGGGCTAGGGCTGGTGGTAGAGGTCGCTCAACAAGTCCAAATGTTACTTGGGCCTAGGGTTGGTGGTAAAGGTCGCTCAACAAGTCCAAATGTTACTCAGGGCTAGGGCTGGTGGTAGAGGTCGCTCAACAAGTCCAAATGTTACTTGGGCCTAGGGCTGGTGGTAGAGGTCGCTCAACAAGTCCAAATGTTACATGGGCCTAGTGCTGGTGGTAGAGGTCGCTCAACAAGTCCAAATGTTACTCAGGGCTAGGGCTGGTGGTAAAGGTCGCTCAACAAGTCCAAATGTTACTCAGGGCTAGGGCTGTTGGTAGAGGTCGCTCATCAAGTCCAAATGTTACTTGGGCCTAGGGCTGGTGGTAGAAGTCGCTCAACAAGTCCAAATGTTACTCAGGGCTAGGGCTGGTGGTAAAGGTCGCTCAACAAGTCCAAATGTTACTCAGGGCTAGGGCTGGTTGTAGAGGTCGCTCATCAAGTCCAAATGTTACTTGGGCCTAGGGCTGGTGGTAGAGGTCGCTCAACAAGTCCAAATGTTACTCAAGGCTAGGGCTGGTGGTAGAGGTCGCTCAACAAGTCCAAATGTTACTCAAGGCTAGGGTTGGTGGTAAAAGTCGCTCAACAAGTCCAAATGTTACTCAGGGCTAGGGCTGGTGGTAGAGGTCGCTCAACAAGTCCAAATGTTACTCAGGGCTAGGGCTGGTGGTAGAGGTCGCTCAACAAGTCCAAATGTTACTTGGGCCTAGGGTTGGTGGTAAAGGTCGCTCAACAAGTCCAAATGTTACTCAGGGCTAGGGCTGGTGGTAGAGGTCGCTCAACAAGTCGAAATGTTACTTGGGCCTAGGGCTGGTGGTAGAGGTCGCTCAACAAGTCCAAATGTTACTCAAGGCTAGGGCTGGTGGTAAAGGTCGCTCAACAAGTCCAAATGTTACTTGGTCCTAGGGCTGGTGGTAGAGGTCGCTCAACAAGTCCAAATGTTACTTGGGCCTATTGTTGGTGGTAGAAGTCGCTCAACAAGTCCAAATGTTACTCAGAACTAGGGCTGGTGGTAAAGGTCGCTCAACAAGTCCAAATGTTACTCAGGGCTAGGGCTGGTGGTAGAGGTCGCTCAACAAGTCCAAATGTTACTCAGGGCTATGGCTGGTGGTAGAGGTCGCTCAACAAGTCCAAATGTTACTTGGGCCTAGGGTTGGTGGTAAAGGTCGCTCAACAAGTCCAAATGTTACTCAGGGCTAGGGCTGGTGGTAGAGGTCGCTCAACAAGTCGAAATGTTACTTGGGCCTAGGGCTGGTGGTAGAGGTCGCTCAACAAGTCCAAATGTTACTCAAGGCTAGGGCTGGTGGTAAAGGTCGCTCAACAAGTCCAAATGTTACTTGGGCCTAGGGCTGGTGGTAGAAGTCGCTCAACAAGTCCAAATGTTACTTGGGCCTAGGGTTGGTGGTAGAGGTCGCTCAACAAGTCCAAATGTTACTCAGAACTAGGGCTGGTGGTAAAGGTCGCTCAACAAGTCCAAATGTTACTTGGGCCTAGGGCTGGTGGTAGAGGTCGCTCAACAAGTCCAAATGTTACTCAGAACTAGGGCTGGTGGTAAAGGTCGCTCAACAAGTCCATATGTTACTTGGGCCTAGGGCTGGTGGTAGAGGTCGCTCAACAAGTCCAAATGTTACTCAAGGCTAGGGTTTGTTGTAGAGGTCGCTCAACAAGTCCAAATGTTACTCAGAACTAGGGCTGGTGGTAAAGGTCGCTCAACAAGTCCATATGTTACTTGGGCCTAGGGTTGGTGGTAGAGGTCGCTCAACAAGTCCAAATGTTACTCAGAACTAGGGCTGGTGGTAAAGGTCGCTCAACAAGTCCATATGTTACTTGGGCCTAGGGCTGGTGGTAGAAGTCGCTCAACAAGTCCAAATGTTACTCAGGGCTAATGCTGGTGTTAGATTTTTAATATTCATTCCGAATGACTACAACAGTTTCTTGAGAGTAAATTACAATGTCACGTCATAATCAGTGTTGTTGAAGGCTGCCAGCTCTCTCATCTTCTAGCAACCCACGAGATGCGATGTAGCCTAATGTATACCTGTGTCAGGTCGTTTTCCTTTTCACTCGCCATATGTGTAACAGGACGCCGACTGTGGCGACATCTCGGAGCGGATCGCGCTACGGAAGAAACTAAAGTGTCATTCGTTCAAGTGGTACCTTGACAATGTATATCTAGATAAGTTTGTTCTGGACGAGAACGTCATTGCCTGGGGACAGGTGAGAGTTCACGTCCATGCACATCTTTCTTTCATTCACTTGATTCTATGCCAATTCGCTTGATAGTTCGACTATCTTGCGGTTTTTTCTTTTCCGATGTGGTTATTAATGTTCTTATGTTCTTTATCTCAATACGAATTGCGTAACGAAGCCGATACTAAATAGGTTAATGTTTTGCCAAGTGATCGTAACGAGTAAGCAATCGCATTGCGTAGGCAGCATTAAACTACCCGAGTTTCTAACAGTGTTGCCAGTAGGATCTGTCATTAATAGGTGCAAAAATACTTTGAAGTAACCTGAATTGAAAATACTCAAGACAGCTAAGTGTCGTGTTATTATAATTGTAAAAAGGTAAACAATACTAGTAACGTAATTCTTTTGTTACAACTATCTTTTTGTTACAATGTCAATTATACGTGAACATGTTCATCAAGTTGGTAAATAATATATGAATCACCATGTTCATCAAGTTAGTAGATAATATGAATCACCATGTTCCTCTAACCACAACTAATGATTTACTTACTCAACGTTGAATAAATCATTAGTTGTGGTTAGAGGAAAATCGTTATTCATATATGTAAATTATCATTACGAATTAACACAATAATAACTTTTCTATTTCAATGTTTGATAAAATGAATAAAGATTCAGTTCAAAAAGTGGCCTATAATTGTTCGATATTATTACCTTTGCAGGCACGGAACCCCAGCTTAGACAGCTGTCTCGACTCTCTCGGCGTCGACGAACATTCGTCCTACAAACTGGGCGTCTTCGGCTGCCAAACGGGACCGAACCAGGCACGTCCTTTATTATCACACCACAATTGTTAGATCCATTACGTGACTGTCTGCCTAGCAATCAGGTCCGTCAAGCTAACAAACATGGCCGCCGCTGCTGGACATTCCGTCGCATTTTTCGTTGCATTTAGAGCCCCAACATTTGTCTTTGCGACAAAAACAAAGGGCATCGTTGTTTCAGCGAGAGCACTATGTAGAAAAGTTTGTTTTGGTAGATGTATGCCGTCCTAATAACCTAGTAAACCTGTGTGTGTGTGTGTGTGCGTGCGTGCGTGCGTGCGTGCGTGCGTGTGTATATATATATATATATATATATATATATATATATATATATATATATATATATATATATATATATATATATATATATATATATATATACATATATCTTTGTAGTTTGTGTACATTCCCAGTTTGTTTATATACCCCACAGCACCTAATAGCCTCTTTTGACAGGTGTTTCTTCCTGGACCTTTTTCCATATTTTCTTAACGGAACAAATCTCTCAGTAATGTCCTCAATCTCATATTTTAAACAGGTCCAGCATTCTGTTGCTGTCTTGTTCTTCAACAAGTTATTCCAATCTATATTCGGTAGATATGTTATCTTTTGATATTTGTCTTTGTTGAAGTTCCTCCTCCAATGTTTTTATATGAGTGTGTTTTCGATACTGGTGCACAAAAGTGGGACAAAGAAGAAACATTTTAATTCAGTAAAACAAACAGGTAATAGCTTCGTTTGATTCTCCAACAACCTCACGATAACAGAAACAGTAAAAGATAGTTGTGCAATTGTAAGTTTACAAAACTTGCATTGTAATGCATCCCTGCATTATGTAACCTAGGAAGGTTGGGACGTGCTCCTATTCCTCTAATGCATGATGTGCAGAAGCAGCTTGCAAAAAGAGAATTCGAACCAAGGTTCTCTCTATATTGAGAGTCGGATGCTCTAATCAATACACTATATATATATATATATATATATATATATATATATATATATATATATATATATATATATATATATTATATCAAATGATGACACAATTATAAAGTTATTTACTCCGACATCCATATCAGGTTAATCATAAACTGAACCGCCAAAATATATCCAGTATCGAAAACACACAAATACGTATTCTCTGTTTTTACTCTCATATTAATATGGATCTGGTTATGATCACTTGAGTCCAAAAGTTCGTGTACTTTTACTTTGTCAACTAATTCATTTTAATAATAATGTAATATATAAGATACTTCTATTGCGCACCAGAACAAAAGAGGTTAAGCAGTTCATAATCGACAAGCAGCTCCAGGTGTAAACAGTTGGATTGGTACGTTGGGGAGACATGGAGTATACGCAAGTTTAAACTGGTGGGTCTTTGGTTTACGGCGAAGCGTTGTTATATTTCGTACAGGCTTAACACTAACATGGAGTGAGTTCCACAGACTCAGTGCAGCAACTAAGAAGCTCTAGTTCCGACATTTGTCTTAACACTGGGAACTGTCTTACAGTGAATGTAAATATGCTTGTTGCTTGGATGATAGTTCTTGATAGGCATTTGTAAAGATCTTAAAAATAATGCGTTTCCGGACAGGCAGCCAATGCAATGATCTAAGAAGTGACACTGAGTGAGAGAAACGAAGAGACCGTTCAACTACCCTATCAAAGCAATATTTTGTACACGTTGAAGTTTCAAGATGTCCTTGAGAGCAATATTATGATAAAGGGAATTGCAATCGTCAAGTCTACTGCAAACAAGAGCAGTTGCAATAGTTTTGGCGACAGCAAAACACATATACCGGCGAATACGACGAAGGTCACGAATGTGATAAAAGCAGCAACGACAAGTTTGTGAAATATGCTGTCTAAATTTGAATTATTATCAAAGGTGACTCCTAAATTCCGTGTTTAGACGGCCAGTGGGCAATTCTGGTTTAGCAACGTTGACTTCTTACGAAGTGGGTTGAAATCGTCAGGAATCAAGCCAGTGTAAAATTGATGCAATTCCAAAGCTGACGTGGATTGTCAGCATTATTTGAGACCGTTTTTGTATAATAATCCGATTTGACTTTAGCTATTTGTGTGTTGCAGTAGTGATACTGTTTCGAATAGTGTGACCAAACGGGAGCGTGATTTGTGCCATTCTCGTTCAAGATGACGACGATTGTAAAATGTCAGGAGTCATTCACGGAGCTTGTGGTTTTTGTGACACACATTTGATGGTTATCGGGGCGTATTTATTAAAGCAATTCTTTGGGAATTATAATATCTCTATAATGTACACAATTATTCATTAATCATGTTAATACGACTAATTCATGTAATTGTATGCATTTATTTTATTAGAATTATGTTTTATTAATCACTAATGACCATAACAATATATCGATATCATAACTCCGCGTATGCGGAGTTTCCAGTTAGCGCCAGCATTCAGGATCCGTATAAGGCATGCTCGGTACCGTCCGTCAGACTTCGGTTAGCTCCGCTGAATTAATGGGGCAAGAAAAATGTGTACCACGTCATCAACATGTGTGTGTGTGGATTAGCTACCGCCATGTCGTGTGCGCATGACCGAGGCCGGTAAACTGTCGCGGATTCAACGAAGAAAAGAAGGGAAAGGGACAATCTATGAAATAAACGGAGAGTGAACATAGCGGCAGCCCATGACAGATGGATTGATTTAAATGAAAAGCACCAGTTCTCCACCCACGAAGGCCAAACTTCCTGAACTGGGCCGAAGCCGTCGCATTGTTTTTGTTGGACAACTTTGATAAGTAAGTGTGGTTATCTTCAGTCGACATATTTTGGCTAATAAGTGGTTTTGATGTTGACAGAATTTGCACAAATGATGTCAGACTTGTTGCAGTTGTGTACATGGTACGTGTTGACTGGTACAGTGATAAGTAGTGTTCACTACGAATCGGTCCTCGCCCTCGATGACACTCACTGACTCAGACCCACACTGACACAGTGACACTCACTGACTCAGATCCACACTGACACAGTGACACTCACTGACTCAGACCCACACTGACGCAGTGACACTCACTGACTCAGACCCACACTCACTGACTCACCCACACTAACACAGTGACATTCACTGATTCAGACCCACACTGACACAGTGACACTCACTGATTCAGACCCACACTGACACAGTGACACACTCAATGACTCAGACCCACACTGACACAGTGACACACTCAATGACTCAGACCCACACTCACCCGCTGATAATTTCTTGTGTACCCACACGATGAACATGCGGTACGACCCATGGTGGAGAGATTTGTTTTGTTAGCTTCTTCCTTTTCTGCCAGAATGTCATTTCTGAAACCATCATGCACTGCAATGTTGAAAGGGTTTAGAAGAAACTACCAATGATGGTCTAGAGCCAAACACTTGGATGACTTCTTACAACATTTTCTCTCACCAGCTGTTGGCATCTCCACACACTTTCGTTAGATGCACCATTCTGGTGCATTCCCAGATGACGGGTGGTACCCCTGTTGGGGGATTAAATCAACGTCGCCATTTGTCATAATGGCTTGGACGTCATACCAGAATGATGGATGCCTCAATGCAGTTTCTGCTACAATTTCTCACCGTTGGTTCTCGGGTATGTTCTGTACCACATTCTGAAAAATATATGTATAAAATTCTTAGTATATTTCAAGTAAATTTTGCGATGTTACTTGCAATGGTAATTCAAGTAATTTTATGGTCTTGGTGAACCAGTTTTGGGGTCAAGAAAAAATTGGAAATACATATACAAACTGGCTTAGTTATAAACGACATTTCCATTTCCTGTGGTAATTTGAACCACATCAAGCCCAGAATATTGACTGCTATATATCTAAAAATTGTTGGTCTAGCAAAACCTGTCTTGGGCGACCACCCCTTCTGCACAGCCAGTGGTCTCTCAAGACAGGTGGTCTCCCATAGCAGGCTGCAGGTAACAGTACAATCATGTATGTATTTATGATTGTGTGAGGTAAGATACAAAGACATGGTGGCCCACGTATACACCTGTATTGTGTTAACTTTATTGGTATTTTTGTTTCCTTACATGCACAGTGCATTGGAAACACGAAGAACTCCATTAAAATGTCCCAAATCATGCACGTTTGTCTATACCTCACAACGTAAATTGTCAATTAAATTAAACTCGTATAACACTTGTATATAACATAACAAAGTCATACAGACTTCATTTAATTAAACATTTATAATTAGCATTAATTAATGTATCACACAACAACAAAATGGTGGAGATTAGTGGATAATGAGAGGTATTCCACCTGGCGGATAATGGGGTGCTATAACTACTGTGATCAGTCGACCAATCTGCCTTTCTTTCCCATCAAATTTCGACTGTTGGCGCGTTCCGTTCGGTCAGAGCAGGTCAAAATAATGTTGATGTGATGGTCGTTGGTCGCGTTTGGCAGGTGGTCGCTCATTGCACGTACGTTATTGTCAATTTGTGCATACGATTTTCGTTACCCAAGGCAGGTTCTATTGTACCTCGATATGCTCCTTTTGCAAGGATGTATTCATCTGGTGGGCAGCTCTTTCCTCCTCGTCCTGCCTTCTCCCTCTTCCCTGAGTTCAATGGGCTGCCCTAGAACTTCCCCGACTCCTTCGACTTCCAATGCCAACACGTCGCCTTTGACCACAGTCACCACCTCATTCCCGGTCCTCTCCATCAGTCTCCACCTCGTCCCCGGTCCCCTCCACCAGCCACCACCTCGTTCCCGGTCCCTCCACCAGCCACCACCTCGTCCCCGGTCCCCCACCAGTCCTCACCTCGTCCCCGGTCCCCTCCACCAGTCACCACCTCGTCCCCGGTCCCCTCCACCAGTCACCACCTCGTTCCCGGTCCTCTCCACCAGTCTCCACCTCGTTCCCGGTCCTCTCCACCAGTTTCTGCCACAATGTTGAACTGAAATATTAACAAACATTCAAGTAAAATTGCCATGGTAATATGCATATGTTCAATCTTAAGAAATATTCAACTATGTGTGTGGAAATATTTAGTCTAAGTACTACCAACTTGTTCACAAGCTTATTTTGTTTGCACTTCTCTTTTGAGAAATTTAGAAACCATGGTCAAGTTAATATTTTGTAATAATTGCATGTATGCAATCCAGCTCTGCCCATATGAGATGTATATGTAATATTTACTGGCTAAGAAAAAAATCAAGTTTTACCTGTATGACATTTGCTCAAAATAGTTAATGCACAATGGCTTATCATATTGCCGCACCTTACCCTTAGATGTGTGCTGCCCCAATTAGGACAAAGGCTTTGAATCGACATAATGCAAGAGGGTAATTTCACAGACCCAGTAAATTTTGCCATCCCTATCACATTCCAACAACGGTGCGAAATATGCCCCAAGACCAATGAAGTCCCAGATTTGGGGAAGAAAATAACATCCAGGACCAGGTTAAACCACTTGCTATGGTTGCATATTCTGATATTTTAGGTGTGCACTTTCGTTCAATGCATGCCAAATAGTGTGCAATGGAGTTAGTTCTATTAACTGGAACGCGAGACCCTTGCCTAGACAGACCCAGTTGGCACTGACCGCTGCCGCTGCCACATCCGCCGCCGCCGCCGCCGCCGCCGCCGCCGCCGCCGCCGCCGCCGCCGCCGCCGCCGCCGCCGCCGCCGCCGCCGCCGCCGCCGCCGCCGCCGCGAGGGCAGACAGATAGATGCGGCGGACGTTACAATTATACTTAATCGAAAGGTTGCCCGGCGGACGGCATTAGGAAGCAGGATGAATAAACAATGCATAAGCTTCCTGCATTGATAAAAGTAGCTGTCAGTATACATATGTCTACGAATTGCTGATTTAAAAAGCCATTGCTTGAATCACCTCGGAGACTGACATGTTGACAGTGTTACGTCACCATTCTCTGTGTGCTTCACTGAGCATGCGTGCATACGTATACTCGGGCTGCATAATTAATCATCCACATGGCAGCAAGCTCAAAATGTTTCATGTAAACACAATTATTTATTGACTTTTTAAGACCCAAATTATGCATAAACTGCAAGAAATAAGTGGCAGAGAAAGTACTTACGGGAAAGTATAAAGTTTTGGTAAGTACATCTGGAATGTTTATTAGCTCACAAAGAATTGCTTTAAGTAAAGCCTTGAGTACACGACAATATCAGACAGGTGACCCTTTGGGTCGCTAATAATGTCCGATTTAAGAATATCAGCCCTGAAGGCATGAATGGCAATATTATGTGTATGTTTGTAAGACACATTGTATTTTTATTGTACCAGTGTTCTGGAAAAATTTACATCAACAATGATAAGCCATCGGAAACTGTTAGCATCTGGACATTGTCACGTTTTGAGCGAGTTATCACTTGGTCAAGCTAGTGGTCATAGAGTGTGTAGAGAAAGTCACTTATTGTTCTAAATCAAATGAGGTTAGGATTTTGAGAAGACAAAATTAAATCCAACACATTCCCACCTCTGGGTGGTTCCAAGATATGTTAAGTAAGGAAACAATCCTGTGTTAGAAGAAGAAACTGATGGTCGTCACCCCCAGCACTCTAATGATTTCCATTGTATATGCACATGGTTGAAATAGCCCATTATAACACATTCCCCCTTGCTCACCTCCCTTATCGCCTTTTGTAATTTTACATCTTCCTCTTGTCCTATGTTAGGACTACGATAAACTACTCCTATTGTTAATGTTGAGTTCCTGGTAACTATGTTACACCAAATTTCTTCCTCACAATCTGCTTCACTGTTCAGTGTTATTTCATATGCTTGGATAGATTCTTTTATATATAAAATCACTCCACCTCCCCTTCTTTCTCGTCTATCCTTCCTAAACATTACATCGCCTGTCGGGGCTAACTCAACATTTACTATACCTTTATTTGCCCATGATTATGTGATACCCATTACTTGAGGGTCAATATCTGCTACTATAATGTCTAGCTCTTTTTATTTACTATGCTCCTGGTATTTACGCATACACGTTTATGTTCTTTTTCCAAAATAACGGGTGAACATTTCTTTTAATGTGTACTTTACTCATTTGAGTTTTTTTTTTTTAGTTCCCGCTGCGCATCTACCTTAAATAATTGCTGTAACCTTCCCGGTCAGATGAAGCCCATCTCTCATGACAAAGTAATCTCTCCCCACAAAGTTTAACCACATGTCTACGAAGCCTACTCCCTCCTCCATACATTTCCTATACTCCTGGCCACTGCCGCCCATTACCCGTACTATCCCCGACAACACATTCTGTTCAATTCGTGCCTCTTTAAGTGTCTTGACCAACCTCCTGTACTTGCCAACGATAGTCGACGTTCCCTCCTTCTCGGCATTGTTCGTTTCCACATGCACGAGAACAGCACCTCCCGTGCCACCACCCATGACTTGTCCTGCCTTCTCTGCTACATCCTCTATTTTTGTCCTTGGTAGGCATACCGTGATATCATCTCCTCTGTTTACTACTTTATCTACTTTCCTAATGATAGACTCCCCATGAATATCAGGGCTTTCCCTCCTTCCCTTGTGACACTACATCTGCGAAGCTCCTTTCCTGTTGCGTCATCCCTTTACTTCACTTTTGCTCACTCTCCCTCCTTCCATCTTTCTTCTTCTGGTCAACAGTCTTCTCCTTTTCTCTCCTCTCATTATCATATACTGTCTTACCACCTGGGATTCCCTCTCCACTCACCGCCAAATGTCATTTCAGCTCTTCGTTTTGAGTTCTACAAGCGAGTTACGTCGTGAATTCTACTGCGCAAACGTATACGGTGGCCCCGGAACTGACGTCATAATGGTAGAGTGTCATAGGCCAGGAGCATCTCAACAGTGGTTTTACAGTAATGTAAGTCATACAATTTTCTCCAATTATCGGGTGGCAAACAGACACGCACCCACGCGCGCGCGCGTGAGTGTGTGCGTGTGAGTGTGCGTGCGTGCGTGCGTGCGTGCGTGCGTGCGTGCGTGCGTGCGTGCGTGTGTGTGTGTATTTAAGCACATCAACATATAAATCAGATATATATATTTATATTTAATCAGAAGATCAAAGCTCTGCGACACATCAAGTCTAACTTGTGTCTGGACTTGGCGCAAGGACGAAATGGAAACCACGCTATCGTCAACATATGCATGGGTGTCCCTTCCCAACAGTGGGACTGGGAACATTTGATCAAAGGTGAGGTGTTCTCCGTTCATTAAATTACTGAACATTACTCAGGATAGTTAATTTTCATGATCAAACTCTTCAGTCGATATATGCCAAATGTTGTTTTTGTCTGTAGAGCTTTCGCCACCTTGTCATGGTGGCTTCATCAGTACTAATGACGACGACGTCCGGGTAGGATGACCTCATGAGAACTAGTATAAGGGAAACTAGGAACCACACGTCTACGATGACGTCATCCTACCATGACGTCATCGTCATTAGTACTGATGGAGCCACCTTGGTAAGGTGGCGAAAGTTCTACAGGTAAACACAAACCTTTTTGGATTCGTTGAAAGAAGACGTTCACCATGTTCTCCGTTCATCTTGTGACATAGCGAAAACTCACATCAATGAAAAATTGCAACATGTTAGGGATAGAAACGAACGAAGCTAAGGCAACTATTTTAAATACAGAAACTTCGCCGCTTGCCAACTGGAGAAAGCATAATGGTTGACTGATTGAACCACGGGCGTATTTATGACTAAATAAAAAAATTGTATCGTTGCGAGCAGTAAACTGTTGTATGGGTTTTGAATCAGAGTGTTTCATGTTTGAAAATTAGCCACTTGGCGAGAAAGACAGCTTCTTGTTAGATTAACTTAATTAACAGTTGTGTATTACGAATCGGCGGTAACACTGTGAATATATTGTCAACCGCATAACGGGAGCACAGCCAAACAGCACATTGCGGAAGAAAGCGGCACATGACAGATTATAAGAGACCGACCCAAACACAACGATGTCACGTAAACATTGTAAGAGGTAACGTAAACAGTGTAACAGAGCGACCCAAACACAACGATGTCACGTAAACATTGTAAGAGAGCGACCCAAACACAACGATGTCACGTAAACATTGTAAGAGAGCGACCCAAACGCAACGATATCACGTAAACACTGTAAGAGAGCGATCCAAACACAACGATGTCACGTAAACATTGTAAGAGAGCGACCCAAACACAACGATGTCACGTAAACATTACGAAACAGCTGCTAACAAAGAAACAATCGGTAGCATTCTCGGTAAACGTTTCCGCCCGCCACCCGTTGTTCTGCTGTGTAAACGTTTCCGCCCGCCACCCGTTGTTCTGCTGTGTAAACGTTTCCGCCCGCCACCCGTTGTTCTGCTGTGTAAACGTTTCCGCCCGCCACCCGTTGTTCTGCTGTGTAAACGTTTCCGCCCGCCACCCGTTGTTCTGCTGTGTAAATGCAACGTCGTTAGTAAAAATTTCTTCGCCGACATGTATGATTCTCGTGAAAACGGTGCAGCTTTGTTATATTACAGTACTTATCTATTATGTCGAGTGTGCTTTGCTCTGAAAAAGCAACGTAGGTTAAATGTAAAGATAAGTTTTATTAGATGTGTAAGTGTGATGCGAATAAAATTGAATAGTTAACAAAATGAGTACATGTGCGCACAATGTGTTTACACGTTTCTGCGTCATGTTTATACATGTATTGCAAACATATCGGTTACTAAGTTTAAAACTGAGTATGTACGTGCGTGTGAACAAACTTCAATGTTTAGAACTGGGTATGTACGTGCGTGTGAACAAACCTCATCGTTTAGAACTGGGTATGTACGTGCGTGTGAACAAACCTCATTGTTTAGAACTGGGTATGCACGTTCGTGTGAACAAACCTCATTGTAAATGATTGTGTGTGTAAGCTTGCGTTCATGTATATGTGTATCATGTAAGTGTGTGTGTGTGTGTGTGTGTGTGTGTGTGTGTGTGTGTGTGTGTGTGTGTGTGTGTGTGCGTGCGTGCGTGCGTGCGTGCGTGCGTGCGTGCGTGCGTGCGTGCGTGCGTGCGTGCGTGCGTGCGTGCGTGTGTTAGTGCCCTGCGCGGGCCTATAATTTGAGCCCAAGCCCGGCCCGCAATTAGCAGTTAGAGTCCAGGCCCGGCCCAGGCCCGCAGCAATTTTTCAAGACCGGCCCAGCCCACGCCCGCAAACTAGAATTTAGGCCCAGGCCCGACCCAGACCGTGAATGTTTGGCCCAGGCCCGGCCCAGCCCAGCCCGCAAGTTTCAGGCCCATACCCAGCCCATACCCGCGAGCCAAAGACGGGTAAGCCCGCAAGCCCGCGGCCCGCTAAGTTTAGAGAAGATAAAACTATAATCTTATAAGAAATACGAAACACAAATAAACTGTAAAACAGACTTATTGTTTTAATAAATAAAAAAATAATGTATGAACATTGTATAATGTTTACTACTGAAATATTATTGTCAGTTATTGTTTAGTAGTGTCTAGCTAGTAGCTAGTACTAGCTACTACTATATGTCACTGGTACTGACACCCAGTGGCATTTCCAGCAGGTCTGCAGTCACTTGCCTGAGACAGATCAGGTTGAGACATGTGTGAATTAGTACAAGTGTGAATGAATCAGTACTGG
The DNA here is from genome assembly GCA_963662155.1 of Lamellibrachia columna. NCBI lineage: Eukaryota > Metazoa > Annelida > Polychaeta > Sabellida > Siboglinidae > Lamellibrachia > Lamellibrachia columna. The sequence goes on from OY759261.1 coordinate 48,817,724, forward strand.
GGAAATTGTAGATACTAAATAGTAGTCACTTGTTCACACAATTGAAAAATACCAATTACCAACTGGGGTAGGTACTGGGTACTGGCACTACTGGGCAGTGGCCAGTTGGCTGGTCATTCAGGCGGGCAATGTTTGGAGGGAAGGCCTAGAAAATAGAATGTCCACTGGTTTGGTCAAAGGGTGGTTAAGTTGATGGTTAATCATGGCTTGATTGCCTCTGCAAATATGTCTAAAGTAAATATTTGGGGCTGGCTGCTTCCAGCCAGGTGAACTTAAGTGGCCTGGTATGGGGTCATTAGATATATGCAAAATGGTACATTCATGCACAAAAATATGCGGTTTATAGAGTCTAGACATCGCGGATTAAGGGATAGGAAGTTAAGTTTGAGCTGAAGAATAATGATGGGAAACATGCATTAAATGTGATGAAGCCAGTGAAACAAGTGCCACTCCAGTCAAAGTGTCTTGGAAAGTCAATACATGTTTAAAGAATTACAATACAAAGATATGGGCATGCGACTATGCATATATTTTATATGAAATGTATATTAAAAGAATGCACATTATTAAAATGATACCATAGGAAGTCCCATTGTTGAAAAGAGGTTAAACTGCATTCCAATGTATAAAGCACTAGTGTCATTCATAATTCCATGCAAGGTCTCAATTTGCAACTATATAATACTAAAGAAATAATTTTAAGCATTCATTAAACGGAATTACAATTTATAATCAGTTTTTATTAATAATAAAATTAATAATATCGGTTTTGTATGAATATTTTTATTATGTCCAGGCCCAGCCCAATCCCGGCCCGGCCCGCTCACACTAGGCCCAGGCCCGGCCCACGCCCGATGTGTTTAAATTTTGTTCAGGCCCGGGTCGGGCCCGCAATATGTAGGCCCAGGCCCGGGCCGGCCCGCGAAATTATGCATGGCACTAGTGTGTGTGTGTGTGTGTGTGTGTGTGTGTGTGTGTGTGTGTGTGTGTGTGTGTGTGCGTGCGTGCGTGCGTGCGTGCGTGCGTGCGTGCGTGCGTGCGTGCGTGCGTGCGTGCGTGCGTGCGTGCGTGCGTGCGTGCGTGCGTGTTTGTGCGTGCGTGCGTGCGTGCGTGCGTGCGTGCGTGCGTGCGTGTTTCCTGTTTATTTGTGTGTATGTATTTATTTATGCACACATTCATGTTTGTATGCAGATACTATATACACGGACTCATATTTTCATATGCCGGCGTCGACTTTAAAAATTAACCTTGCCAATAGAATATAACCAACATATATAATAGTTCTTTATTATACAAGAAAATACACGACGTATCATACACTCTGAACAAGCACTCAGTTTTACAAAGCGAAAGCAGGTAAGCATCGAGGGGCAGAACTTATGACTACAGTTACATTAGCAATAACCATTAAACCTTTGGAATGTTAAGCGTCTCTGATCGGGAACACCTCGGTGCTGGGGAGACGGGGTCGACTAGATAAAACATTAAGGAACTAATAATTATTTATATTATTAATCGGATGAACATGCTATTATTTATACACATAGAACACCAATATATATATATATATATATATATATATATATATATATATATATATATATATATATATATATATATATATATATATATATGTTTATATATTTATTTATATATATATATATATATATTTAATACATAGCGATGATTACACATTTTACTAGGACAATTTACCTGTAGGATGCCGATGTGGCCTAAATACAACCAACGAAAAGCCCGACTGTTTTGGAAATAATCCAGATTTGAAGCCAAAGCTGGGCTCAACATCGACGAACCAGTGAAGCGGCACGCCTTTGTTGGTTCACGGGGAGGTCGATTATGCCCATGCTTGTTTTCTATTGTTAAACCACTGTACAGCGAACTAATACAGACGGTATTCCGGGAATCACTGTGTGGTGCGCAGTACAAAACCAGGCAGCACACATTGGTAAGTTGTAAACTCTATTCTTGTTATATTATTAGAGTGTTTGCAAGCGCACCGATCTCGACTCGCTTCCTGATCCCGATTGTCTGCGAGCTCTTTTCGGGGAGTGACAGATCCGGAACCAGTGTGATTGTTCTACATAACGCGCCAACGTATCCAGAGGATCGACGGTAGAATCTAAAAGATTAATATTTGTATCACGTGACTTGCCAATGGGCGTACTATTACGTTTCCTATACTAGCAGTCTATTTCAGCTAGATATTTCGTCTAGTCGATGTCATAAGATTGATTTACTATGTGATGTCTGACTGAGATGGCTTCATAATATTTTTCTTACGACAACACGGAGAGTGCTCGCTTAAAACTCACGGTTTCCGGTGCATTGTGCCCCATGCCAATTAAATGGGGCGGCTAATCAGCCACGAACAGTTGTATGTACAATGTTTTGATTCAACCATAATTTGAACATCAAATAGATAGGAATCCATTGACCGGTTGAGCCTCTCTGATCGGTGATTCCATGACCGATCGACAAGGCCCGATTGAGTAAAGACGCGAAGACGTACAAGCAGCGAAATCGGGATCGGGACGGGAGTCGATGTATAGGCGCTAATTTCGGTAGTTACCCTTCACCCGCGCTGCGTTCCCCGTTACCCGCTTTTCATTCAGTAGTGCCTAACGTCTCTATAATACTGCTTAAGTAGTCCTTCATAAAACCGACCCGTTTCATTTGTAATATGTGCCAGACGCTAACACTACTGACTTACTCAGCTGGTGTAAGTCGAGACGCAGCGGTTAGTTCTACATAGCTTATATTGAATTTCGAACTGTTGAAAGTCGCGATCGCTCACCGTCGCAGTGGGTGTCGGGAAAATGCAAAACCTACTTGTATTTAAGAGGTAAGTCTTATACGACATGTACGTTACATGTACGTTACGTTATACGTTCCACTTGCCCACCGCGTAGTAGCAATCGGACACATCAATAAAGCTAACGTATTGACAACAGTTATTATACAGCACCAGTTCATGCCTATTTACAATACTCGTACACAAATATTCATTTCGTGTTATCCACATATCTATAGGCCGGCTATAATAAACCTTCCAGTTGGATTTGTCGTTCATTTAGTAAAACCCACGTACGTCTGCTGCAAGGTCTCGCGATATTACGCGGACTCGTAATGTCTTTGTCGTGATTCTGACAACACTGACCACATTAGCGACGCCAACGGCAGAGACAGTCTCGTCCGGTTATGGCGATATTACACATTAATAGCTTTTCTGTTGTGATTCTGCCACGGTAACGACAGTGGCGACATCAGGGGTTTAAGCATCTCGCGCAGAGTCTCGTGGTTTCACGCGCTTCATGTAGTGTTTCTTCGTGGAGATTTTGACGATGGTGACAACATCAACGGCAGATACGAAACGACGCCGACGACGACAATGACCACAATGACTCTCGTCGGTATCTCCAGAAATCTCGCGATTTCAAGTGTGACCTGAAACGTGCGATTCCGAAAACCACGACGGGGGAAACGCCGGCGTAATGACGGTTTAGGCGTTGACACTTATAATGTCGAACAATTACAATTCGTCACACGTGGCAGCACTTTTGGGGAATGCACCAATTTTTCGGCACCTCCTGTTCGTATCACCCATCCAGCGAAATCGGCCTCCCTTGTTTTCGCGGAAGAAAGCCATGTATGTCGCCTGGAAAACGCAATTAATATTCGCTGCCAGCATCCGCGCTTGATCAACGTCTTTGTACATGGATAAATGTGGATGATACGAAGTCGTCGTTGGGGTGGGCGATATTAGGGCACCCACATAAATGCCGCGGTTGGCGACGTTTGAGGGGTGTCAGGCGCTACCGCCCGACGACGGACACGAGCAATAGGACGGACGTCACCAGACAAGTGAGAAAATCCTGCTGCCTAGTGGCGCCACCTGTCGGCCACTTGCTGTAGCCCCTGGCCGGTCGGCGATCTCGCGTGTTCTGTCCGTTTTCGCCGTAGATTTGGTGTGGAACTCTGTATCCTGCGGGGAGAGAAGGATAACATTATGGTCAGGCAGGGCGTCGGTTGGTATGCTTAAGTGATAGAACAGTTTCACTAGTTGGCTAATAGGTCCCAATGAAAGGAATCCTGTTGCGCGTGTTATATACATATGCTATTTTATTCAGTTTTAGTGGCTACGATGACAGGTTTCTTATTGTGTGCTGCACATTGTCCAACAGGATTGTGGAATCTGCTGCATTGAGGAAGCCGAGATATCGTAATTATGATTGACATTTTGGTTCTTATTCGAAAGTAGCATCTAAACTTAAGTAACTTTTGAGACATGCTAGCTACGTAATGACGCTTTCGTATTTAGGCCGTAGTACTACGCCCGCACATACCCACACATGTATTTAGGCCGTAGAACTACGCCCGCACATACCCACACATGTATTTAGGCCGTAGTACTACGCACGCACATACCCACACATGTATTTAGGCCGTAGTACTACGCCCGCACATACCCACACATGTATTTAGGCCGTAGTACTACGCACGCACATACCCACACATGTATTTAGGCCGTAGTACTACGCACGCACATACCCACACATGTATTTAGGCGGTAGTACTACGCACGCACATACCCACACATGTATTTAGGCCGTAGTACTACGCACGCACATACCCACACATGTATTTAGGCGGTAGTACTACGCACGCACATACCCACACATGTATTTAGGCGGTAGTACTACGCACGCACATACCCACACATGTATTTAGGCCGTAGTACTACGCACGCACATACCCACACATGTATTTAGGCCGTAGTACTACGCCCGCACATACCCACACATGTATTTAGGCCGTAGTACTACGCACGCACATACCCACACATGTATTTAGGCCGTAGTACTACGCACGCACATACCCACACATGTATTTAGGCCGTAGTACTACGCACGCACATACCCACACATGTACTTAGGCCGTAGTACTACGCACGCACATACCCACACATGTATTTAGGCGGTAGTACTACGCACGCACATACCCACACATGTATTTAGGCCGTAGTACTACGCACGCACATACCCACACATGTATTTAGGCCGTAGTACTACGCACGCACATACCCACACATGTATTTAGGCGGTAGTACTACGCACGCACATACCCACACATGTATTTAGGCCGTAGTACTACGCACGCACATACCCACACATGTATTTAGGCCGTAGTACTACGCCCGCATATACCCACACATGTATTTAGGCCGTAGTACTACGCCCGCACATACCCACACATGTATTTAGGCCGTAGTACTACGCACGCACGCACATACCCACACATGTATTTAGGCCGTAGTACTACGCACGCACATACCCACACATGTACTTAGGCCGTAGTACTACGCACGCACATACCCACACATGTATTTAGGCCGTAGTACTACGCCCGCACATACCCACACATGTATTTAGGCCGTAGTACTACGCACGCACATACCCACACATGTATTTAGGCCGTAGTACTACGCACGCACATACCCACACATGTATCATAGGAATATTGACATACATAAATTGTATAATAAATAATACTGATTAATTTTCAACAGTGAAACAGTTTGTTTATTTAGTTAATTCGTATATGTGGTAAACACTAATTAAAACGAATTCTCGGACCACAATCCAAAATGATTAGACTTGCGTAAACACACGTAAAATTGGCACAACACGCACCTCGCACAAGTTCGACGTCGTTGTTGGCAACTCCGATGCCGTTCCTAGCCACCACTGTATACGTCCTGAAACTCGAAGCTTTGGCGTAGCGAAGAAACAGCTGCGTCTCCAGTACTCCACTGCCTTTGTCCTAAAACAAAACACGCACAATAATAAAGGTGTCTTACATAGCGCGGGTATCCGCAAACACCAGGTGCTTGTGACGACTGCTCCAAATAAGACCATTATATCAGCTGACTTAATATAGTACACTGTCCATTAAAAGAGATATATATATATATATATATATATATATATATATATATATATATATATATATATATATATATATATATGTTGCAAGATCAATATAGTATGTTGCTGTTTCTACCATGTCCACACTCTGTTGGACTTCACTTCACACTTTCAGTGTGTTTTGAAGGTGTCAGTTGTTACAGTGTAACCCATGTGGTTTGGGAGACCTCCCTATACTTGCTGCGGCAACTTGTTCCAATAGGTTTGAGCCGTGTGTTCTACCAGGAGCAGATTGTCTGCTGAACGTAAAGTATCACTACGTGGTGTACGACTCAACCAGGTCTCTCGTGGAAGACGGTGAAACATCGTTTGTTTCTTTGGAGTAGGCTGTATGCTGAACTAAGGCGACAACCGGCTCTGAACACATTCCAGTTCACGTGTCTATGGAGAATCATCAACGTTAGATGTTCGTATGTTATATAAAATAAAGTTATCCTGAATAAAACCAATTTAAAGAAGATCAGAAGTACAGATCGGAAATGGACAGGACAGTATACTCGGAAAGAAATAAGACAACCGCTGCCTGGCGGCATTGACATGGACACCGAAAGGACACCTGGCGGCATTGACATGGACACCGGAAGGACACCTGGCGGCATTGACACGGACACCGGAAGGACACCTGGCGGCATTGACATGGACACCGGAAGGACACCTGGCGGCATTGACATGGACACCGGAAGGACACCTGGCGGCATTGACATGGACACCGGAAGGACACCTGGCGGCATTGACATGGACACCGGAAGGATACCTGGCGGCATTGACACGGACACCGGAAGGACACCTGGCGGCATTGACATGGACACCGGAAGGACACCTGGCGACATTGACATGGACACCGGAAGGACACCTGGCGGCATTGACATGGACACCGGAAGGACACCTGGCGGCATTGACATGGACACCGGAAGGACACCTGGCGGCATTGACATGGACACCGGTAGGACACCTGGCGGCATTGACATGGACACCGGAAGAGAAACGGAAAGTGGGTCGCCCAATAACAACGTGGCGGAAAACCGTTGAAAAAGAAAGACAAGATCTGGGGTGGAAGACATGGAACGAAGCGAAACAGGTGGCCACAGACAGAACAAGCTGGAGAAGGAGCACTGCAGACCGTATGAGCCGTGGGACCCAAAGAAGATGGGTAAGGTAAGTTAAGGCAGGTTTTAAACAGAATCCTCTGTTCAGTTGTGATCCCCGAGGAAGCATTTAACTTCGTTCCGTAACGATGTTATTCATCTAACTAGACAATAAATAACACAGTTATCGGTGGCCTTGTTGACTCTGACATCAAAGACGCCGGGAAGCCACAGTAAGTCAATCACCGCCGCATTTAAATTAAATTTTACAACCTTTTTGTAACTATGTTTAAAACTACGAATCACCGGCTTCTTTCTACTTTGTTTAATCAGGCAGTTTGCGCCTTCGTCGTCAACAGACTTCAGCTATGCGTAATACACTCCCCTGAAAAAAGCAACCCAATTAGATTAATAACTTGCTTAAAAGTTAGCCGCGTACCGCAGAGCTGAACTCACTTCAAGACTTCGGCAAATATTTATGTTAATTTTGGCGCGTTATTATTTAAATCGGAGCGGGACTTTAATTCGAGTGGGGTATGGGTAGTAATAGATGTCCATTTGGTGCCGCAAATGCGGTGTGATTTCAGGAGGGAAATCGATGCATAGTCGATATGTATTGATAGATGTTTACATCGTACCCCTAGCGGCTGGCTAACGCATCGTACCCCTAGCGGCTGCCGATACATATTGAATGACAAGTAGCTGTAGTGGTCACGTACGTTAATGAGGTGACCGAATGCCCGAATGATGGCCGGGTATTTATATTGATAAGTAGTCACGCCGGTTATTGAGGTGTCTGAGGGACAAGTATGTTCGATTGTTATGGAATGATTGATGGATGGCTACATGATCATGCCCCTAGCGACTGGCTAAAGCATCGTACCCCTAGCGGCTGGTTAATGATGTGCGTGCGTGCGTGCGTGCGTGCGTGCGTGTGTCGCCTTATCATATGCTATATATCAGACGCAAGAACAGTTGTTGTCTAGTCCTCTCTTTTATCCAAGAGTAGGCGGCAGTGAATTCTTGTTAACATTGCTACAACTATTTGTTTGTCTGTGAGTGTGTAGTGAATTCTTGTTAACATTGCTACATCTATTTGTTTGTGAGTGTGTAGTGTAGGCAACAGTGAATTCTTGTTAACATTGCTATATATATATATATATATATATATATATATATATATATATATATACATATATATATATATATATATATATATATATATATATATATATATATATATATATATATATATATATATATATATATATATATATATATATATATATATATATATATATATATATATAACAAGTACAATACCTTTTAGAAACATGTTTACCTCACGTTCTCTGATATAATCCAATACTTTCTAATATCATTTCAATAACCATTGTGACACGCACCATTAGCCAGCCGCTAGCCGCTACATCCACGTTAAATTGGCGACATGTTTATGTTCACCGTAGCACTAGGAATGTGACTAGACGCAGTACAACTCCACTGAAGCAACATTAGCTTGTTCACTGTTGCGCCAGTTTGGTTTACAATACAGAAAGTAAAAACCTTTACAATAACATCGACAACCTTAAATCTGCCGCACAAAGAGAGGAGAAGTTGTATTCAACGCCTGGTGTGAAACACAACACCATGGCAATGAACATACACCACGACACTATGGAGAAACACAACACCATGGCAATGAACATACACCACGACACTATGGAGAAACGAAGATTTGCACGTTATTTTAAGTTTAACAAGATTTAACAAGATTGCCATCCCAAACAACAAGTTCCAGATAGCAAGTGGACAAGGAAGCCATTGGCTTATCGAGAGTCCAACAATGTTCTCATCTATGTGTAGCCCGCCCTTATCAGATATATGTCAATTCTATTTTTAAACATATTCACACTACTAGCATTAACACAATCATTTGGCAGTTTGTTCCATTAATTTATCACCCTTTGTGAGAAAGAGTACTTTCTCGTGTCCAACCTACACTTCTCCTTCACTAATGCTGCTTTGTGTCCTCTGGTTCTACTGCCTTCTTTAAGTTTAAAAACATATTCCTATCAACATCCTCATAACCGTTCACTATTTTAAACACTTCTATTTGGTCTCCTCTTAGTCTCTTGGTCTCTAGTGTTGTCAAACCACATTATAATAAGAGACTTTCGTAACTAAGGTATCTCAATTCTGGAATCATTTTAGTTGCTCTTCGTTGTATTCTTTCTAGCTTGTCTATGTCCATTTTTATGATATGGTCTCCATGCTTGAATACAATATTCCAAATGTGGTCGAACTATTGCTTTGTACAGGGGCACAATTAGCTGTTTCTCCTTATACCTACTAGTTCTCCTAATTAGCCCTAGAATTTTATTTCCTTTCGAAGCAGCAATCCCACATTGCTCTGAAACTTTCATGTCAGCACTAAATGTTACTCCTAAGTTCTTTTCTTGTGTGGTTCTTGTGTGTCCTATGTGTATATGTTTACACTTCCCAAAATTTAATAACATTTGCCATTTTTCTGACCATTTAACTAATCTATCTAGATCATCCTGTAAACTTCGTTTATCTGTATCATTAGTAACCTTTCTGAATACGTTTGTGTCATCTGCAGATTTGAGTACTTTGCTAGATATGTCATCTTCCAAATCATTTATATATATTAAAAACAGTATAGGGCCTAATATTGATCCCTGTGGTACCCCACTCAAAACCGATTTCCAGTTTGAAATCTCACCATCTACTACTAAGTTATTTTACTGAAAAAAGCGACAGTCCCGTCGAATAAGTCCAGACGCTGCCACGAAATGCGCCTAGTTATTGCGACTGTATTGACAAACGCCGCCAATGTTTATTGTCGCTGTCAATAAACAACGTTGTTTATTGTCGGTGAAGCGGCAACGGTACGAGTTGGCTGCTGGAAGAATCATCATCTGCACACACACACACTCGTATGCACGCACGCACGCACGCATGCACGCACATCATCAACCATAACAATCGAACATACATGTCCCTCAATCAGACGCCTCATTAACCGGCGTGACCACTTATTAATAAAAGTACCCGGGCTTCATTCGGGCATTCATTAACCTACGTGTCCACTACAGCGCAATACCTGTCAGTTAATATGTATCGCCAGCCGCTGGGGGTACGATACGTCAGCCAGCCGCTAGGGGCACGACGTAACTATATATCAGTACATATCGAACAGGTATCGATTTATCTCCTCAAATCACATCACATTTGTGGCACCAAATGGACATATATTACTACTGGTATGGGCTGCTATCAAAACGTCAATGTATGACGAAAATGGAGGATGGACGTAATTATAAGTTTGTTGTAGCGGGAGAGAGTGGTCTGGGTTTAAATGATGTCAGTTTCTTGTCGCTAACCGTCCATAAATCAGATGAACATTGTAATTATTTATGTAAACCACTATTTCAAAACAATTCAAAAGGAAAGTTCCGCGAACGTGTGTAAGGCCGGCATGCCTGTGTGGTCTAGAGACGGTGACACTGACAGAGCGTGTGTAAGGCCGGCATGCCTGTGTGGTCTAGAGACGGTGACACTGACAGAGCGTGTGTAAGGCCGGCATGCCTGTGTGGTCTAGAGACGGTGACACTGACAGAGCGTGTGTAAGGCCGGCATGCCTGTGTGGTCTAGAGACGGTGACACTGACAGAGCGTGTGTAAGGCCGGCATGTATGTGTGGTATTGAAACGGTGACACTGGCAGAACATGTGTTAGGCCGGCATGCCTGTGTGGTCTTGATACGGTGAAACTGACAGAACGTGTGTAAGGCCGGCATGCCTGTGTGGTCTAGAGTAGGTGGCACTGACAGAGCGTGCGTAACGCCAGCAGGCTTGTATGGTCTCGAGACAAGATTTAACAGATTGCCATCCAAGGCAAAGGCCCAGATGGCAAGTGGATAAGGAAGGCATTGGCTCACCGAGAGTCCAAAATGTCTCATATATGTGTAACCCACCCTCCTGAAATATTTGTTAATTTTGTTTTTAAACCTATTCACGCTGCTAACATTTACACAACCTGTATACAATCTGTTCCAACCTGATGCGTGTTTGTGAGAACAACTGGGCATTGGATAATTTCAGGAGCAAAGTAATTGACGGACGATGGATGACCCGAGGGACGATGAGTGACGATGAATGACTTGTAGGACGGTGAATGACCTGAGGGACGATAAATGACTTGAATGACGATAAATGACTTCAATGACGATAAATGATTTCAATGACGACGAATGACCCGAGGGAAAGAGTGGGATGCGGTTCAGCTTAGTAATGGAATTAAGAAGAACAGTAAGAAACCGGATGATGGGGGCAGGTCTCCTCGTGCGGAAGGACGCGGACCGATTATCAAAGAGAGTTTCGCTTTCCTTCTTTTGCAAATACTCCACTTCTTGATGAATCAATTCCTGTCGCGGTTAAATCTTCCATAAAACAGGTGCTACAAAATTCCGTGTACGTATAGATTGCGTGCGGTGCAATCGTTCCGTTATCTCATCGCCAGCAGGAGAATGTCCGTCCTCCTAATTCTTAAACTTAGCACACCTGTAATTGCGACGGGCTGTAGGGAAGAGAGGAGAGAGAACACATGGCCACATGAATACACCACGGGGATAGTGTAATATCCATCTGGCTAGTAAACTCACCACGACTAGCGTCCAGTACTCGTCAATGACCTGACCCTCGGACACTTTCGTTCCCTTGTCATCGATTATCCAGTAGAGTGACGTTAGTCCCGGTTTCGCTTTCACTTCGCACCTCAGAGCGACGCTCTTGTCTCGCAGGTAGGCCTTCGTCGAGTAGCAGCGAATCACTGGCGTATCTGCGATGACGTAGACATCACGTGACATTAACTCAAATTCCACAATTTACCATAACTTCAAAATAAAAAAATTGCATTATATTTTCATTGATGTCTTATGCTTAGCATAGATTCATAAACGAAACGAATGGTTATTTGTCTTAAAACGGATCAGTCGTGCAATGTACGCTGGTCCACGACTCAACAAAACTCGCGGCGCGTGTTAATTTGGCCCTCGCAACAGTTGTTGGACTAATTTAATCGTCGCAGCAAATGTTTTTTGACTCGGTCGCGGCAACGGGCCAATCACAACACAGTTTCGTATATGCGGAAAACCCCACTTGGTGCGCTCCGTGTCCACAACAGACTGTGACACTAGGTGGCGCGCGCGCACTGACTAGCTTGATTTAAGCCTTTAACTCGCCGTCAACGACTCGTTTTTACCGGAAAGGCTTTTGTGCTTGGACTTCCAGTTCTTCCCGTTTGTTTTCTGCACTTGACATATCTGCTTATACTTCTCTACGTAAGGTGTTTTGGTCTTTTCCGTTTGCTCGGATGTTCCCTGTGAGCACCTGTCTCATGATGTGTAGTGTTGGCTTCCTGAGACCTATACAGCTCCACTTTCTGAGAGTATGGCCTATACAGCTCCACTTCCTGAGAGTATGGCCTATCCAGCTCCACTTCTTGAGAGTATGGCCTATACAGCTCCACTTCCTGAGAGTATGGCCTATCCAGCTCCACTTCCCGAGAGTATGACCGATACAGCTCCACTTCCTGAGAGTATGACCTATCCAGCTCCACTTCCTGAGAGTATGGCCTATACAGCTCCACTTCCTGAGAGTATGGCCTATACAGCTCCACTTCCTGAGAGTATGACCTATACAGCTCCACTTCCTGAGAGTATGACCTATCCAGCTCCACTTCCTGAGAGTATGGCCTATACAGCTCCACTTCCTGAGAGTATGGCCTATACAGCTCCACTTCCTGAGAGTATGACCTATCCAGCTCCACTTCCTGAGAGTATGACCTATCCAGCTCCACTTCCTCCTTCTAATTTGATGTTCCATTGTTTCTTGGTTTGTTCTTTCCCATAGTGCGCGCACGCGGTTACAGAAAATGACGCTACGATGGCGGCGGTGCGCTCACGCTTTGACCCAACTGTTGTATTACAATGTACTCTGACGTTGTCGTCCAACCACGGAATAGAAAACCACACACAGTTTAGCACGCCTAGCATTACTTACACTACGACGATTACACACGACGGTTATGATGTTCCTGTCTTCTCATTGCGTGAGAACACCGCTGCGGTTATTGGAATGTTAATATGACACTTTTTATCGGTCATTGATTTCTACAGTTATTACAGCGGCGGCTGATTGCTCGTCACAAAGGACAGCTGCGAATTTCTAGCGGGCTAATTGCTGCTGTTCAACTACGTAGGTTTGCATCTGTTCTAAAAGAATACAGTATTATCTTTCTGCTAACATGTAATGTAGCTACTAGATTCCTTGATATAAAACCGAACATACTATCGATTGTACGATCGATCGTATCACCGTACGACCGTACTATCGATAGTATGTTCGGTCATACGGTCGGTCGTAAGATTGTATGGTTGTACGGTCGACCATACGATCGTATAGTCGGTCGGTCGGTCGGTCGGTCGGTCGGTCGGTCGGTCGGTCGGTCCGTCCGTCCGTCCGTCCGTCCGTCCGTCCGTCCGTCCGTCCGTCCGTCCGTCCGTCCGTCCGTCCGTCCGTCCGTCCGTCCGTCCGTCCGTCCGTCGTTGGTCTATCGGTTGGTCCGTGGTACTCACATTTCACCTTGAGCTTGACGGTCGTGATGTTCGCGCTGAGGCCCGGCACGGTCACGATGCACTGCAGTTTCTTCCCGTCGAAGTCCGGCCGCGCCAACAGCTGATTGGTCACCCTCTCCGTAGTGTACGACATCACCTTCAACCCCGTCAACCCCGTCATGCTCGCCCGATGCACTAGGGTGAAGTTGGCAGTGATGTCATGCTTGCCTATGTAGATGAGCATATCTGGAGCGGGGTAACCACCCTCGCTCGTGCAGCGCAGCGTCCCTGGACGACCTTCGATAAACGTCAAGCCTCGTTTTGACGCCATCGTCTGGGCGGTGTCGACCACTGTCGTCGATATTGACTCCCTAGGTGTCGCTGTGCTGTTGCTGTTAGCTATGTAGACCTTCTCAACGGGGGCTACAACACATCAACAGTGGTGCACACAATGTGTTAAATGTAGGCTACACAGTCTGATATTTAAATCATGTTATATAGCATACGTTGTATCTATTCTAAAAAATTCGAAACACTCAAATTAAAGAGATAACGTTAAAATTGTGTTAACGAATTGCGGTCAATTGAAACACATTTGGGGGGCAATATGCTAAAAAATATAATGTATGCAAATTATTAGTGATACAGTCAGTGACAATTATGATGCATCATTGTTGAGGCATAACATATATAACATATATAGAGGCGCAGCATAAACTTCACGAACTGCTTACTACTGCAAGAGTAGTCGCACATAGGGCCTAATGTGTGAAGTTGTAACCCATAGAAAAAACAAATACGGCAAAGAACCGTTTTATCACATGGTGCCTGTCTAACAAGCAGCAGTTACTTGTCACGTGTTTAGTCAGAATGACATTATTTTTAATGTAGATAATGCTATATTTAATCTTTGTACATTGTAATAACTGTTTTACGCGGTATCACTGTGGATGCGATTCAGTAATCCCTATAAAAAATATCATATAACTTTACCACAGATGTATCGTATTTCCAGCAACAACACCGTCTCACCACTGGGAGATCATCTAGCAAGGTTTACATGAACCATGAAAATACAGTTCGTAATCCTGTGTGGCACCAATGCAGCCTCGGTTTTTCAGCTTCTAGCGAACCAGCACTAGCTGTCGGCGTCACAGTGTCCGTCCGATGGACAGTGTCCGTCCGATGGACTAGCTGTCGGCGCCACAGTGTCCGTCCGATGGACAGTGTCCGTCCGATGGACTAGTTGTCGGCGCCATAGTGTCCGTCCGATGGACTGTGACCGGCCGCACTGACCGAGCAATAGTTTTTAACGACCCTCAGCCCTTTTTGCAAGTCTACATCAGAACACAGCCAGAACAAGTAAAGCAGCGTTCAAAGAGAAACGACCGCCTATTAGGACGAGTCTACCTGATTGCTGTCTCGACCGGATTGGTTTGATTAGACTCCAGGTAATCATTGCCACTGACCAATAATAGCAATGACCAGTGAAATAGGTCAAGTGGCGAACTGTCTACTTGGGTGGTCGCCCTAGACGTCATCCGTGGACACAAACATAGTAGCCACCTTAAGGGTTATTGTTAGTGAAGTTAACATCTAGATATAGCACCACCTTTTATATAATATATTCAAGACATTTTGAAATGAGTCCCATTACTCAACAGTTGCATAACTAATATTAGAAAATGTATTTATAGTTTCATGAGTCGGTTGTCTACTTCCACTTCCACTTTTGGTTTGCAATGATCCTTTCACTTTTGGTTTGCAATGATCTCACAAGAAATAAAGAATAATTAAGCAATAATAATGACACCTGGTGTACGTGTGACGCGAGGGCGTTGGCCAGTAAGTTGCACAGGACAAGACTTGAAGACCACGTGTAAATAAAAACTGTTTACTAGAAGCCAAGTCAAACCAAGTCAAGATTTATTCTCTAATACCATACAATGGTGTAAGAGATAAATATACAGTACCAAGAGTACTTGCAAGTACTCAAAACATTATAAAATAATTAGAACAGTCAATGTTAGTTAAACTGACCAATTATTATTTTTATCAATTTACAAATTGTTATTAGTTTATTGAAACTATGAATATTAAACAGCACAGAGAACTTGAACGAATTAGGGTGATTAATAAAATATCTAATCAGAAATATATTTCTTTGATCTTCTAAAGTGTCACATTGAAACAATAGATGAAATTCATTGCCAATCTCATTTCTATTACACAACGTACAATACCTTTCATGTCTATCAACATTGAACCACCTGTTTCAATAGGCAATGTTGTGTTACCAGCCTAAATTGAGTAAACATAACACTTAATCTCTCCAGTAACATGTTAAGTATAGTTCAAACTCGAATACTTCTTTAAATATTCTATAGGTAATACATGTTTGAATAAGTTCGTCATGAAGCCTGATGTTAAGACAGTTATATAGCCATTTGTGATTGACAACATTAGGAAAGTGCCAAATATTAGAAAGACCACTTTCATGTAAAATATGTTGAACAGTGTGATTCATACTGACGTAATGTGTGGTTCCCTAAAATTGGCGTCATCGCGGTGACGCACGCCGTGTGCAAAAACAGATCAAAGTGTGACGTCATACGTACCTCTTACGTAGATCTGATGCGTCACTTGTCCCAGTATTGTTGACTGAGGTCCACGAACCTCACACGTGTAGTTGCCGCTGTCTTCGAGGGACAGATCTGGAATAGATGGACGATGAACGGTAATATCATTCATCAGAATAATAATAACAATATTGATGATAACGAAATAAATACATTATATATGAACCGTTACCGGAATAGTGCACGTTGGGCGTGCATTGCTGAAACGGTTGACGCCAAATTCCTGACAAAAAACACATGCAATTATTCGACGACCATTTGAAGAATTATGACATGTCAAAAACTCAGACAAGGAGGCAATCTATCTCTTGATAAATGAATGGCTGAACATTTTTACTGAAATGATTTGTTCTTCTAGATGCGGTGATCCATCACTCTTGACAACTATATAATACAGCGGTGCATATCGGCGTGGACGTAATAAAATAACCGACATTTGAAATTAAAGATGATTGAAAAACTAATTTTCAACGATGGATGCTTGCCGCAGTTGGCGTTTCTAATTAATGGAATTAGATTATGTATTTTAATTAAAGTGTTCGACCCGATAGAGGTCCGTGAACTAGGACAGAGAGAGGTTCGGGGTGTCACGTGACGGGTACGACGTCCAACAGCCACTGGGTGATTTCGACAGTCACACCAGAGAGAGTGGAAGAGGGAGGACGGAGAAACCGGGAGAGCTGAAAGAGAGGCACGGAGACAGGCAAAAACAATTGTTTTTAGGTTGGTTGGGTGATTGATTGATTGATTGATTGAATGATTGATTGATTGATGGACGGATGGGTGGACGAATAAATTATTGATTGATTGATTAATTAGTTAATTCATTCATTAAAAAAGTTCATGTTTTATTGAAAGAACGACCCGTACCCGACCCTCACACCGACCCCCACCCCCGCCCCCCACAACCGACCCCCACACCGACCTCCACACCCGCCCGCACTCACCGACAATGACCAGCTCGAGGCGGTACCGCGGCGGCAGCGGTGTGAAGGACACCTCGAAGCGACCGGTGTCGGAGAACGGCTTGTTGATGTTGCTCATCAAGTTGACGTAGGTCGCCTCGTCCTGTTGAGACTTCATCCACAGCACGGGGTTGTCGAACAGGTAGAAGTACTCGGTCGAGAACTCGCACTCCAACACGAGCGACTCACGCACGTTCATCATGTACACCTGACCCGTCGACAGGATCGTGAAGAACGAGCCTGAGAAAGAGAAACAATGCGTAGTGAAAGTGAAAGTGAAAGACATTTAATGCAAGCAACGATCGCGCAACTGTTGGTTCCGCAGTTGAGTGCTGCAGTCGCTGAAGACGGGTGAAGGCAATAAACGTAGAGGATATATTCAACCTTACAACTGGCTCATTTCGATTTTTTTATGTATATGTCAGCTTACTCGTCATAATTGTATT
Source organism: Lamellibrachia columna (assembly GCA_963662155.1). NCBI lineage: Eukaryota > Metazoa > Annelida > Polychaeta > Sabellida > Siboglinidae > Lamellibrachia > Lamellibrachia columna. The sequence goes on from OY759261.1 coordinate 48,835,503, forward strand.
GTAACTCGTGACAATTGTATTGTAACTCGTCATAATTGTATTGTGACGAGTTACAATTGTAATCACTAAAACAGTGTGCGAACTGTCATCATCTAACAAGACTGGCGGCGATGACGCTAGTGGAAGACAATGATAACACTGTCAACGCCGACGATCCAGTCACGTGATTTCACAAATGCTAAGATGTCGGTACTTGCTTACTCCCTCAGCGCGAGACAAGACTTAAGTGTCGTCGTGCGGTATTCTTTTAGATCTGCCCACTTGCATCATTTAATCATAAATGTTGCATGCGACACAGCTGCTGAACGTGGTTCTCTTCCTCTTCTGCTTCAAATAGTCACGACTGCGGTCGCTCCCCGCAGACACCGTCAAAAAGGTCTACCGTACGCATCTGCATGTGGCATTGCCACGTCTGTAGATGTTAGGCCGCTCCTGGTGTGTTAATGGTCAATTTGCCACTGACCAGACGCTCTGTGTAGGCCATGACAGAGAACACACTGACAGTGTGGGCAGTTTACCGTTCACCTTTTTGCCACCGGAATACCGTTACTGTTCTTCCAGGTGTGCAGCTACGGCGCTACGTGAACTGAGGCAGCAAGATTATTTGAAATAGTCGTCTCGGATGAGCAACGCTCTTCGCCGTGCGATCATGCCTTGCATATTGACTACGCCCCGTGAATAACCTCGACTACCTGCGTGGAACGTCTAACTGCGGGATTGACCCAATATAGCGTACATTTCACCATTTGCAGTAGCTTCTCAGAATCATTATCGTTGAAATAAGTGTGGCGCGTTAGCGTAGGGCTTAGAATGCCAGACTCGAGAGAACGAGAGAACCCGGGTTCGAATGCTCTTGCTGCCTATTCGAAATTCGTTTACCCCACGTTGCCACAGTTCACTTGGCTGTATAAATGAGTACCTGGCTACAGACAGAGGTAGATATCTGAAGGAATAGTATTAGCGCAGTAATAGCAGCATGGCTGAATGCTTCCAAGAGAAGTCGATATGGCGTTGGAATGAACAGGTCTGCCAGGGGATATTATTATACTCTGTACTATTATTGTATCATTCTTACAGTGGTGGAAATAAATTCAATTCAATAAAAAAACCAACCTGACCAGTCCCAGGACTGGGCACCAGGCTACATAAGAACGTACATTTTTAGAAAGGACGAAACAAGATATTGTCAAACATAGTGACATTGTTACTGGCTGGATCGTTCTGGGATTGTTACATATCAGCCTTGCCAATCCTACATGGCATCTGGATCTGGGCATCTTGACGCATGTCACTGTTCTCGCGTTTCCAAATGATTTATGAAAAATCACGATCGATTTGTTGTCTTTGTCTGTGACGACCCGCTACGGTGTATGTCACAAGATCTAGTATACGTGGCTACGGTGTATGTCACAAGATCTAGTATACATGGCTACGGTGTATGTCATAAGATCTAGTATACGTGGCTACGACGATGTATGTCACAAGATCTAGTATACATGGCTACGGTGTATGTCATAAGATCTAGTATACGTGGCTACGATGTATGCCTCAAGATCTAGTATACGTGGCTACAGTGTATGTCATAAGATGTAGTATACGTGGCTACGGTGTATGTCACAAGATCTAGTATACGTGGCTACGATGTATGTCTCAAGATCTAGCATACGTGGCTACGGTGTATATCATAAGATCTAGTATACGTGGCTACGGTGTATGTCACAAGATCTAGTATACGTGGCTACGGTGTATGTCTTAAGATATAGTATACGTGGCTACGGTGTATGTCATAAGATCTAGTATACGTGGCTACGATACACAATACACACTTAACGCCCGGGTAAATCTGCCCCTAACCATATAAATGTTTGTACTATCCTGATTTCGAAAGACACGCATGAGCGAATGCAATGAATAAACATACAAAGAAAATAAATTGCATAGACATTTTGAGGAATGTCAAACGAAATAATAGCGGTTTTCCCGGTTGCGTCCCGCGTTCGTGTGTTTGAAGCCGTCGGTGATAGTAGTGGCATTTTTTAGCCGTTCCGCTTGGCTGACTCTATCCGTCAATACATTAGGCTTTATACACCGAAATGTCAAAATCAATTGCGCGCACATCGACCTTTAATGCCTTTTATCTCCAGCATATATACGCCATTTATTGCAACGTTAGCCATAAACTACACAGACTATTGCCGTCAGACCATTCATTCCTGTCACAGTGGAACCGCGCTGTCATTCCCGTAACTCCTACGGGGCCGTTGGTAACATTTAACGACACATTCGACTATCACCGACGATAAAACACACGGGACACGGTCACAGCATCCACAGCGATGTGGCTGCAAAATTAAGCAAATGGCAACAATAAAAAGCAAGTATTGAAGTTTAATAATATACGAGCAATCGCCGCCTAATAAACTTCGTTTCAAATGTGATTTATACAGTTATTTGTGAACGCCAGCACGATAAAAACCCACTCAGAAAAACAAGGCAATAGATAATGAGTGGCAGCAACACGGAAAGGCTATAAATATATTATCTAAGATGGTGCTGCATCAATAGTCACATCAGCTACTAGTATCTCGGCGCACCGAGTGGTCGTGCGGTTATGAGGCACGGCTCTTCGCACAGAATCTGGTGGAACTAATTCTACCATGTCGGAAATTCTATTACATTAGCGTTTTGTGCACCGTTTCTTTCTCTCCTTTTGCGCACCGATTCTGTTTCCTTGTCCGTTACGGAAGGCGCGCAGTCAAGATACGGAGTTAACTATTACTAAACATGTGTGTGTGTGTGTGTGTGTGTGTGTGTGTGTGTGTGTGTGTGTGTGCGTGCGTGCGTGCGTGCGTGCGTGCGTGCGTGCGTGCGTGCGTGCGTGCGTGGTGCGTGCGTGCGTGCGTGCGTGCGTGCGTGCGTCCATTCACACAGAGTATCTGGCAGAACATCTGTCATGCGTTTGATATTTCTGAAGATTGTGCGTTTGATATTTCTGAAGGTTGTGCGTTTGATATTTCTGAAGGTCGTGCGTTTGATATTTCGCCATAAAACGTCAGCTGATTGCTCTCAAGTGCAACGTTTATGTTGTAGATAACAGCAAGTATCCGCATATTTATGCCGAATAGATAAGAGCACATCCGCGCACATTTACGAGGGACACACGGTAAATACAATGGGGACCGTTCATTATTTATTGCTTCCACTGGCTGCAATGTCAATGCCAATTACTTTTAATTCGTTCGCAAATTTGCCTTTTGAATCTTTCTGAAAATTAAAGTTATTGATACACGTTCTTTCATCAAACAACTAGAGGAACACGTCGTCAAAGTATGTCTTTGTGTCAAATTATGTCGAAAATCATCACACAAGATGCTCCCCATGAACGGGTTCACAAAACAACTATGCCTTGTATTCAAGCGTAATTCAGTCGCTGACACGTGCACACGTGACCAGCCACTGTGCCGTGACGTCATAAACAGGACGCTGACACGTGCACACGTGACCAGCCACTGTGCATTTAATGGGCACGCCATTGTGTGTAATCCTCAAACATGGCTGTATTCATGCTGAGAAATTTCGAGATAGCAGAAAATTACCGAAAGGGGGGGTACAGTCTCACAATCTCCGGCACTGTTTCGTAAACCGGCAGCACATCGTGACCAGCCCCGCAACGGATTCCGCCTGAATAGCACGACAATAGCACGACAATAGCACGACAATCTCGCGAAGATCTCAATATTTACACTTGATTGCTAAAATGTGCGTACGGTGACTTTAAAGAACACCTACTTCTTGTATGCCCACGGCGTCGAGATGCGACTGACCTCTCGCTAGTTAGATAACCTTTGCAGAAGGACCGCCTATATAGGTTCACAGTTAGAGTTAAGTAATGTTTAGCATTGTAGCTATAGAGAAGTTGGCGGGAAGCAGGTTCACAGTTCGAGTCATGACGGGTGTTCCAGTTACTTAAGTTCGAGTTAATCACGTCGTACTGCATAGCAACCAATACCGTGATCAGGTCTCCAGTCTGCAGTAACTCAATTACGTCGTCAGCTGGCCAACCAACCAGTTGCTGGCCATCAATTGCGTGATCGGGTATCCAGCCAATCCAGCCAATCAATTGCAGTGCACCAATAACATGATCGGGTATCCAGCCAATCCAGCCAATCTTTTGCAATGCACCAATAACGTGATCGGATATCCAGCCAATCAATTGCAATGCACCAATAACGTGATCGGGTATCCAGCCAATCCAGCCAATCAATTGCAATGCACCAATAACGTGCTCGGGTATCCAGCCAATCAATTGCAATGCACCAATAACGTGATCGGATATCCAGCCAATCCAGCCAATCAATTGCAATGCACCAATAACGTGCTCGGGTCTCCAGCCAATCAATTGCAATGCACCAATAACGTGATTGGATATCCAGCCAATCCAGCCAATCAATTGCAATGCACCAATAACGTGATTGGATATCCAGCCAATCCAGCCAATCAATTGCAATGCACCAATAACGTGATCGGATATCCAGCCAATCAATTGCATTGCACCAATAACGTGATAGGGTATCCAGCCAATCAATTGCAATGCACCAATAACGTGATAGGGTATCCAGCCAATCAATTGCAATGCACCAATAGTTTCAATGTCGTGATCAGCTCTCCTGCCAGTCAGTTGTAAGACACCGTTAGTTGCCATCTGTCTAGTGGAGACACAGGGGAGATGTGGCATGTTCTGCACTCTGAAGCAATCGGTTTTCGAGAAGCACTCGAACGCGAATCGATTGGATTAACGCTAAGTATACCTGTGCTAATCGAATAGTGGCCGGCAGAAAGGCGTGTTAATACTCCCAGGCAAGCAACGGTGTCGATTGCATAAGACGTTCTCTCCTGGTCGATCTGTCCAGGTGCTGAACAACGGGTGGGTGAGACCATTAAACACTGAATGTCATTCAAGACACTATTTTAACTATTAAAGACGCTTTGAGTGTTTCTACCTGGAGTCAATACGGTACACGGCATAAATATACATCTTGAAATTAGCAGTCACATTTCATTTTACGGAGAAAGAACTTTCACTTTTGCTATTACTGTGACTATGTAGTTAGGACTCCGTTGTAGTCGAAATATTGCTATCTTTCCCATAGTGTTCAATGCCAGGTGCCTAATGGGTGTGGGTTCTGATGTGTTTTGTAAAACAAACTATTCTGATGTATATGCACACATGCATATTTATATAAATATTTTTTATAAATAATAATAAGTAATCTGTCGCATTACCAGCATTTATATTCAGATAAACATGATTTCTTGCAGGTCCTGTAGGCACATGCAAACAGACAGACATGCAGACAGACAGACAGACAGACATATATAATATATATATATATATATATATATATATATATATATATATATATATATATATTGTTTACTTATCCAATTATACAGTATGGTATGATAATGACTATCTTATAAATGGCACATATGAAACGCAAACAGCGCGTTATATCATGCAAAACGGAAAGTCGTTCCACAAATCTGTCTAGCTTATCGGCCTCGCACTGTTTGTTTACATGACCGATAGTGCAGCCCGATATCGCGTTAGCCGATACATTGGTGGAAACATCGCTTGTTTACCCGATGGTTAAGACAATCCTTGCGGAAAACAAATACACTCGCTACTCTTGCAAGCAGCCGACATTCGCGTGAAAACAATGAATGGATCAACGCATATTAACAGCGACAACCGTAGCTTATTGTGACATTGACCATTTACCAGGCAGTGGCGAGGTTATAAAACGAATTAGCCACATAGGGCGCCGCTAATGATTTACACCACTACTGCTTGCGTCGTGCACGTAGCCGCGTTGTCACGACGCTCGTGATTAACGCGCAGCCATATCGCCCCAATCACAATTCGTAACCTCGTTTGCATTGGGCAGGGCTGGACGAAGGGCTGCGACTGTGTCCAGCAAAGGATTAATTAGCATTGGTCAAGCAACATCTGACCGCGTAGAAATAACATCGACTTAATTTGTCGGATTACATCTCAGTCACGCACGTGGCGAACCCGGAAAGGGTATACAATATGGTCGTTTTGCATAATAAAATCATGCAATGCTGCATAAAGTAAGTCCTATATATATAATCAAACATATTGTTAATATACCACAACTTTTTTTATTTCGACCATTATCTCGTTATGTAGTTTATGCATGTTAGACCTTGCCGTTCACCATGTTAGACCTTGCCGTTCAACACGTTAAACCTTGCCGTTCACCATGTTAGACCTTGCCGTTCAACATGTTAGACCTTGCCGTTCAACACGTTAAACCTTGCCGTTCAACATGTTAGACCTTGCCGTTGAACATGTTAGACCTTGCCGTTCAACACGTTAAACCTTGCCGTTGAACATGTTAGGCCTTGCCGTTCAACATGTTAGACCTTGCCGTTGAACATGTTAGGCCTTGCCGTTCAACACGTTAAACCTTGCCGTTGAACAAGTTAGGCCTTGCCATTCAACATGTTAGGCCTTGCCGTTCAACATGTTAGGCCTTGCCGTTCAACATGTTAGACCTTGCCTTTCAACATGTTAGACCTTGACGTTGAACATGTTAGGCCTTGCCATTCAACATGTTAGGCCTTGCCGTTCAACATGTTAGGCCTTGCCGTTCAACATATTAGACTTTGCCGTTCAACATGTTAGACCTTGCCGTTCACCATGTTAGACCTTGCCGTTCACCATGTTAGGCCTTGCCGTTGAACATGTTAGACCTTGCCGTTCAACATGTTAGACCTTGCCGTTGAACATGTTAGACCTTGCCGTTCAACATGTTAGGCCTTGCCGTTCAACATGTTATGCCTTGCCGTTCAACACGTTAAACCTTGCCGTTGAACATGTTAGGCCTTGCCATTCAACATGTTAGACCTTGCCGTTCAACATGTTAGACCTTGCCGTTCAACATGTTAGGCCTTGCCGTTCACCATGTTAGACCTTGCCGTTCACCATGTTAGACCTTGACGTTGAACATGTTAGACCTTGCCGTTCAACATGTTATGCCTTGCCGTTCAACACGTTAAACCTTGCCGTTGAACATGTTAGGCCTTGCCATTCAACATGTTAGACCTTGCCGTTGAACATGTTAGACCTTGCCGTTCAACATGTTAGGCCTTGCCGTTCACCATGTTAGACCTTGCCGTTCACCATGTTAGACCTTGACGTTGAACATGTTAGGCCTTGCCGTTCAACATGTTAGACCTTGCCGTTCAACATGTTAGACCTTGCCGTTCAACATGTTAGGCCTTGCCGTTCAACATGTTAGACCTTGCCGTTCAACATGTTAGGCCTTGCCGTTCAACATGTTAGACCTTGCTGTTCACCATGTTAGACCTTGACGTTGAACATGTTAGGCCTTGCCGTTCAACATGTTAGACCTTGCCGTTCAACATGTTAGACCTTGCCGTTCAACATGTTAGGCCTTGCCGTGCACCATGTTAGACCTTGCCGTTCAACATGTTAGGCCTTGCCGTTCAACATGTTAGACCTTGCCGTTCAACATGTTAGACCTTGCCGTTCACCATGTTAGACCTTGCTGTTCAACATGTTATACCTTGCCGTTCAACATGTTAGACCTTGCCGTTCACCATGTTAGACCTTGCCGTTCAACACGTTAAACCTTGCCGTTGAACATGTTAGACATTGCCGTTGAACATGTTAGGCCTTGCCGTTCAACATGTTAGACCTTGCCGTTCAACATGTTAGGCCTTGCCGTTCAACATGTTAGACCTTGCCGTTGAACATGTTAGACCTTGCCGTTGAACATGTTAGACCTTGCCGTTCAACATGTTAGGCCTTGCCGTTCAACATGTTATGCCTTGCCGTTCAACACGTTAAACCTTGCCGTTGAACATGTTAGGCCTTGCCATTCAACATGTTAGACCTTGCCGTTCAACATGTTAGACCTTGCCGTTCAACATGTTAGGCCTTGCCGTTCACCATGTTAGACCTTGCCGTTCACCATGTTAGACCTTGACGTTGAACATGTTAGACCTTGCCGTTCAACATGTTATGCCTTGCCGTTCAACACGTTAAACCTTGCCGTTGAACATGTTAGGCCTTGCCATTCAACATGTTAGACCTTGCCGTTGAACATGTTAGACCTTGCCGTTCAACATGTTAGGCCTTGCCGTTCACCATGTTAGACCTTGCCGTTCACCATGTTAGACCTTGACGTTGAACATGTTAGACCTTGCCGTTCAACATGTTATGCCTTGCCGTTCAACACGTTAAACCTTGCCGTTGAACATGTTAGGCCTTGCCATTCAACATATTAGGCCTTGCCGTTCAACATGTTAGGCCTTGCCGTTCAACATGTTAGACCTTGCCGTTCAACATGTTAGACCTTGCCGTTCAACACGTTAAACCTTGCCGTTCAACATGTTAGACCTTGCCGTTCAACATGTTAGACCTTGCCGTTCAACATGTTAGGCCTTGCCGTTCAACATGTTAGACCTTGCCGTTCACCATGTTAGACCTTGCCGTTCAACATGTTAGACCTTGCCGTTCAACATGTTATGCCTTGCCGTTCAACACGTTAAACCTTGCCGTTGAACATGTTAGGCCTTGCCATTCAACATATTAGGCCTTGCCGTTGAACATGTTAGGCCTTGCCGTTCAACATGTTAGACCTTGACGTTGAACATGTTAGGCCTTGCCGTTCAACATGTTAGACCTTGCCGTTCAACATGTTAGACCTTGCCGTTCAACATGTTAGGCCTTGCTGTTCAACACGTTAGACCTTGCCGTTCAACATGTTAGACCTTGGCGTTGAACATGTTAGACCTTGCCGTTGAACATGTTAGACCTTGCCGTTGAACATGATAGACCTTGCCGTTGAACATGTTAGACCTTGATGTTGAACATGTTAGACCTTGCCGTTGAACATGATAGACCTTGATGTTGAACATGTTAGACCTTGCCGTTGAACATGATAGACCTTGATGTTCAACATGTTAGACCTTGCCGTTCAACATGTTAGGCCTTGCTGTTCAACACGTTAAACCTTGCCGTTGAACATGTTAGACCTTGCCGTTGAACATGTTAGACCTTGCCGTTGAACATGTTAGACCTTGATGTTGAACATGTTAGACCTTGCCGTTGAACATGATAGACCTTGGCGTTGAACATGTTAGACCTTGCCGTTGAACATGTTAGACCTTGCCCTTGAACATGATAGACCTTGCCGTTGAACATGTTAGACCTTGCCGTTGAACATGTTAGACCTTGATGTTGAACATGTTAGACCTTGCCGTTGAACATGTTAGACCTTGCCGTTGAACATGTTAGACCTTGATGTTGAACATGTTAGACCTTGCCGTTGAACATGTTAGACCTTGCCGTTGAACATGTTAGACCTTGCCGTTGAACATGTTAGACCTTGCCGTTGAACATGTTAGACCTTGCCGTTCAACATGTTAGACCTTGCCGTTGAACATGTTAGACCTTGCCGTTGAACATGTTAGACCTTGCCGTTGAACATGATAGACCTTGCCGTTGAACATGTTAGACCTTGACGTTGAACATGTTAGACCTTGACGTTGAACATGTTAGACCTTGATGTTGAACATGTTAGACCTTGACGTTGAACATGTTAGACCTTGATGTTGAACATGTTAGACCTTGACGTTGAACATGTTAGACCTTGCCGTTGAACATGTTAGACCTTGACGTTGAACATGTTAGACCTTGCCGTTGAACATGATAGACCTTGATGTTGAACATGTTAGACCTTGATGTTGAACATGTTAGACCTTGACGTTGAACATGTTAGACCTTGACGTTGAACATGTTAGACCTTGCCGTTGAACATGTTAGACCTTGACGTTGAACATGTTAGACCTTGACGTTGAACATGCAACGTAAACATGGTATTTGTGGCGAAACATTCTAATCACAGTATCTATCTATTCTGAAATGCTACAACACGATTTTCAAGAATATGTTTTATACAAAAAACCGACCCTTGCCCTTTAAAACAAAACGCCGAAAGTTGTTATTACAAAGACGCACGCAGTTGAAATTATTAATGTCCTTGCGTTGTCGATGAAACTCTGGCTTTCGGAGATGCGAACGTAATTTGGACAAAAATAAATAAATTGGCTCAAATTTGCAGGACCTAGAGGCATTGTTTGACAAGTAAAATGTGCGGCAAATGCGTACGTCAAATCCATCCGTCAATTAGTTTGTACAGTAAGTGGACTTGGCTGATGGACAAACTACTGGTGCGCAGATATAACAGATGCATGCGTCAGAAAAAGGAACGTGGACGGAAACTAAGATCTATTACAACGTTGTGCGATTACGCAATTTGCTCTGGAGAAGAGTATACGCAATGGCTCATTGAGGAAATAACTCAAGTGCGCGCGTCAGACCGAAAAAGAAGACTCGCTGCAAACAAGACAATAACAAATGGTCGTAAATGGCTACATCGCGGAAAGAAAACATGTTACTTTGGAAATGTGCAGCAAATGGCGAGAATACGACATTATTTATTTTTGTCGCCATCTCTGTTGTGCCCACTACAACCACCACGGTATTAGAGGGTGTCTGTTTGCCGCTCCAAGCAAGGAAGTGCTGTAGTAGGGTTTCCTTCACGTCCATACGGGACGGTCATTTTCTCCGACATTTCAAATGGCAAATAAACGAAATATGTATCGTTTTCACACAATATCTCACAGCGTTTAGACCCTACAGTCTGAACGCATACCCTAAAATGTAGTTCGTTTAACGAATAATTAAAATTCCTCTCACATCCCTATATTGAATAATTGGATACTCGACTAGTAAGTTTAATGTAAACATTATGACGTACCCGTCATGACAATTAATATTATGAAGGGAAGATTGCGTTACGAAGGATGTGAGGAGGGCGGGGTGGGTTGAACGGGGAAGGAAAGGGCTGCCGATAGGGAGCAGGGGGAATGACAACTACAAAAGCAGAACTAGTTGGTCTCGCTCGTTTAGAAAGGGAACTACGAGGACACCAGCACCCACCAGCACCCACCAGCACCCACCAGTCCATGATATCGAGAGAAACACCTAGAAAGGGAACTACGAGGACACCAGCACCCACCAGTCCATGATATCGAGAGAAACACCTAGAAAGGGAACTACGAGGACACCAGCACCCACCAGTCCATGATATCGAGAGAAACACCTAGCAACAACACGTCTAGTAATACAAGTACAGACAATGTTGCTTTCCTCTTTATCCCTGTCGTCCGTATGAGGCTGACAGCGACACCGGTTGTCGACAATGACTTCGACAAAACAGAGCGAGTCAGGCCAAAGCGCAACGTGCTTTATGAATACGTTAGAAACCCAATCATCACGCGTTTAGGGCTCGCCGCAGAAAGAATGGGCGCGACACGACCTGCACACGCTAACCTCGTCGACTAATTAGCAATCAGTCGAGACCGTGTCTAACAAACCGTCTGCGAGCCTCCCCGCGAACTGACAGCCACAAAGCGCAATACAAACGATGCGCCAATAATAGCAGTTACCTATGTGGCTTAGACACGTGCTTGGACCATTAATAACAACGAGTCGATACTCGTCTTGTTTCATCTACAGATGCGGTACATTTGCGACAACTAATATGTCAGTCGTGGTTCTAAATGCGTCCTATCGGATGGTGCGTAATCATCTCTTCCCAGTTTGCAACACATCGATTTGGCGAAGGCTCCGAATTAATCCCTTTCCGTGTAGCTTACGTGACACCTCTCGACCATGTTCACACGTAATGACTGCAATAGCGAGTTACCTCCGTGCAACTTATGGAATTCAACTAGTATTTGTATATTTCGTTGCGTCAACATACATGCAAACGGTAATGGGCTGATGAACACTAACGTAAGTGTGTATGCTATGGGATCATCGTGGCATAGTTCGTTGCGTTAGCGTACATTTATGTGACACACCGAATTAATTCCTTCCCGCTCGAGTGAATATTCTCAATATTTATGTTTGCCGTAGTCCGTAGATCTGGGCGATCAAATAAGTCTCTCCTCCAACCTAAAACTTGCAGGCATATATTCACCTTTCTTCATAAAATACGATCCTGATCTCTATGACAACTATGCGGATCAACGCTGATTTTCTGGCAAACACAAAACGACACTTCAGTGAGCGATCGGCTCTCGGACATGCGGCCCAATAAGTCAAGACTACGCATTACTAGAAAAACCGTTCAATGTCTAGCTACGGACATCAACGGATGACGTCATAATGACCTGCGACACGGAAACATTCACAAGAGAATATTTTGCAAGCATTGGCGTCTAGGAGCGGCCGCTGACAATATGAATTATCGATCAGCTACGAAAAACATAGGTTAGTGAAATTAGTCACGCACGAACGACGGAGAGAGCGCAACGAATTCATCAACTGTGACAGAGGAAGAAGCACGAACATTAACTGCTACGTAAACATGTGTGTGTGTGTGTGTGTGTGTGTGTGTGTGTGTGTGTGTGTGTGTGTGTGTGTGTGTGTGTGTGTGTGTGTGTGTGTGTGTGTGTGTGTGTGTGTGTGTGTGTGTGTGTGTGTGTGTGTGTGTGCGTGCGTGCGTGCGTGCGTGCGTGCGTGCGTGCGCGCGTGCGTGCGCGTGTGAGTGTGCGTGCGTGCGTGCGTGCGTGCGTGCGTGCGTGCGTGCGTGCGTGCGTGCGTGCGTATGATTGCATTCATGCATGTGTGTACGCATGCAAATGCGCGCACACACACACACACACGCGCGCGCGCCCACGCACGCACGCGCGTGTGTTTGCTTTATTGTTTCGTGTTGCTATGGTAACGTATTCACAGTCCTATAGCTATTGCTGGCGACGTCACTCTTATTGTTATAAACAATGTTAGTCCGTTTAGTAATTATCATAAACATCCGTATTGTGGATGTGCTAACCTGAACACTTATCAACTGAGATATTCGTTGTTTATCGTAGCAGTAATCCATTATCGCTTAGGCAGCAACCAAGACCACACGGAAACTGGATCAAATACAAAACGGACAAATTAATAATATACACTAATAGCTGATTATGTGTCATTGTCATCCGTCCTCTCGTGTCTAAACAATAATGTGTCATTGCCATCCGTCCTCTCGTGTCTAAACAATAATGTGTCATTGTCATCCGTCCTCTCGTGTCTAAAAAATTATGTGTCATTGTCATCCGTCCTCTCGTGTCTAAACAATAATGTGTCATTGTCATCCGTCCTCTCGTGTCTAAACAATAATGTGTCATTGTCATCCGTCCTCTCGTGTCTAAACAATAATGTGTCATTGCCATCCGTCCTCTCGTGTCTAAACAATAATGTGTCATTGCCATCCGTCCTCTCGTGTCTAAACAATAATGTGTCATTGCCATCCGTCCTCTCGTGTCTAAAAAATTATGTGTCATTGTCATCCGTCCTCTCGTGTCTAAACAATCATGTGTCATTGTCATTCGTCCTCTCGTGTCTAAACAATAATGTGTCATTGCCATCCGTCCTCTCGTGTCTAAACAATAATGTGTCATTGTCATCCGTCCTCTCGTGTCTAAACAATAATGTGTCATTGTCATCCGTCCTCTCGTGTCTAAACAATAATGTGTCATTGCCATCCGTCCTCTCGTGTCTAAACAATAATGTGTCATTGCCATCCGTCCTCTCGTGTCTAAACAATAATGTGTCATTGCCATCCGTCCTCTCGTGTCTAAAAAATTATGTGTCATTGTCATCCGTCCTCTCGTGTCTAAACAATAATGTGTCATTGTCATCCGTCCTCTCGTGTCTAAACAATAATGTGTCATTGTCATCCGTCCTCTCGTGTCTAAACAATAATGTGTCATTGCCATCCGTCCTCTCGTGTCTAAACAATAATGTGTCATTGCCATCCGTCCTCTCGTGTCTAAACAATAATGTGTCATTGCCATCCGTCCTCTCGTGTCTAAAAAATTATGTGTCATTGTCATCCGTCCTCTCGTGTCTAAACAATCATGTGTCATTGTCATTCGTCCTCTCGTGTCTAAACAATTATATTTCACTGTCATCCGTCCTCACGTGTCTAAACAATGACTATCTCACTTTTTTAAAGTCCGGAAGCTTTGGTTTTAGCGTGTTGGCCCCGACGCATATTGACGACTGACACCATTAGTCTGGAAACTAAAGCCTTGACGTGAGGCGAATGCGGGACTCGTTGGAATTGATCCCGGGCGCAATAAAACTACATGTTTCAACGCTAGAACGAGTGTTTCGACAAGTTCTCATTTACGGCTACGTCCGTGTTAGTTTATGCTGTGTCGTAGTGGTTCTAGGCACTCAGTGGTCTGCGGCAAGACAGGTCCACGGGGCAATGAGTCAACACATTCGGTATGCTTAACTTCGTAGGCTTCAAAACACAGCAAAATGGGCTCAAAGCGCCAATCGTTGTCCCGCATAAAGAGGGAAGAGAACTGTGTCATAAACCTGACGGGTTAGTTCGGTGTGGTACCGGAAAGATCAGTTGCGGCCTACATAAAAAACTAAATTGATACAAAAGCAATTTGGCATCCACGTAGCGGAAAGACGTTGCAGAGATCACGCATTCACGTAATGACAACTGGCAAAGAAAGTTACCAGTCTGCACTAACCCGGCATGTATGTCTGTGTTATTTCGCGTGTACTGCCGTCGGTGTTTCGATCACAAACATGGGTAAAGGTTTAACCTGTCTTTGGCCATGAGTGGTGGTCTCTATATCTAGCTGCTTCCCTGTCTGACTCGGGTGCGTGGCCTGAGGCATCGAGCACGTAATGTTCGACAGCAATACCGTAGCTGACTCCCTAAAAAGGGGTATATAGCAACATATGGACAGAAGACAGATTACATACGAAGCCACTTCATCTACAGTTCAAAGCTCACCAGCGCTAGGTGGCGCCACAGTAGGCACGTTTCCGACAAACCCGACGCCTAGACGATGTCCAGCGCTAACGCCGTCCGTTCACGCCTGGCGGAACCATTTCGCTTTCATCGGCGCAATTGGCGAATCCAAATAACCGACATTTATTGCTACTTTGCGCCACACGGCAATTACACATGACACGCGCGAGTACCATTTACGGCTGCTATTGGCGTAAATAAATCGCCGCTCTTTATTCGGCGCCACAGAACCGGCGACACCTTATGACGCATTGCCGACGCACGATAATAGGGCGCCAGATAGGAAGCTAACGTTCCGGGCGATTCCCGTCGAGTCTCGTTACGCGGCGCCCCGTCTTTATCGGTTCGTATTTGTCTGGATCAATTCCCAATGGGTGGAATTAATTTTGCAAATACAATTTACAAGACATTGTGTGAAGAGAAACATTCAGAGCACGTGCGTCTTATCAGACCACGGATATATCCAGCTTACTTTCGCTAAGTATGTTATGACTGCTCTGCGCTGTCTTCCAACATACTGATGTCTAAAAACCCAAAAGCAATGAGCTGCCCTTATTGGACCCACGTTTTGGTTATCCGCCGTTGGGGTGAATAATGAGGCCTCGCGAGAGTGCGCGAAAATGAAATACCACTTGAAATACAGCCGAAAGAAGCCTCGTTGTATGAATGATCTTCGATGTTCTACAAAATAATCCCTTCTGCTTTCAGTTTCAGTTTCCATGTGAATCAAGCAAATGAGAACTCTGGCTGGATGTTTTCCGGGTTGTCATTGACAACGCTGTAAAGTAACGTTTTGGGGTAAATAACCGCGAAGCGTTCGACACACTTTGACACATTTCGTCGATCGACATCACACAGATAGAGTTTCTTTTATCTTAAAGTCATTGAACTTTCACTGTATTGTCTACAAAGCCGACACATCTGGGACGTTATTCCGTAGACTCGGCAAAAGCGGGACAAAACACGCTGTCGTTCGCTCGCTTGCTCGTTGCCATGGTTACACGTCGCGTGTGCTGTCGACCTACATCGAAATCATCGTTAATCGGCAACTCAAGAGAGACCCTGTTTCGCAGCTGCAGGACGGATGTGAATGACATCCCGTTTTTTTAGTACCTTCTTTTGCTTTGATCAACTTCTCCGATAAGATGGACATTCGGCGTCAAGTTTTTCCTGGCGTAGTTCTATCGGATCGATTCACACACGTCATACCAAGACAGCGCGGTACTGTGTTGTTTTTGTGCGACGTAAATTTGTGTGTTCTGGCACTACGACAAAGGCGAAGGCTTCATGTGCCCCCGTCGGAGCCAGAGCGCACTGAGACGATCAATTATAAATTAAAGACGATTTAACTTAATACGGTTTTTGAACAAAACCGGTCGACACAAACGCAGTCGACGGAGCTGTGTGATTTGCAAATCTCGCGCAACCTCGTCAATTGCAAGTGATCTGTTCCACGAGACCAGCAGAAATAACGTTTTGCGTCGCTAACATATATGGTCACTTTAAATATACTCTGATGTGTGGATACGATAAAAAAAACAATCACGCCTGCTTTACAATAATGTCAGTTCTCATACAGCGCGGTATTAAGTCGCTATGATAGTTCGCAAATGCCTACATGTCACCACTGGCAGATCAATTAATTCCAACTCGACTTCTACGGGAAGCATTCAGCCAGGCTGCGATTACTGCGCGAAAACTATTTGTTCACATGTATCCACCGCTGTCTATAGCCAGGTACTTATTTACACACACGAGTGCGGCTTAATCTACGTGGAGCGAACGAAATCGCCCAGGCGTCGAACCAACAACAAGTGAATTCTCGCGCTCCTGTCCCCTCAATCATCCGACGGCAACATGACCGCTCCTGCTCCTGCTGCTGCTGCTGCTGCTGCTGCTTGTGTCGGACTTCAGTCGCGTCGATATAGTCGCCGCCATTATAAAGGCTCATATATAATTCACGTGCAGGTCATATGACAACCACAAGTCCAAAGGAATGACGAACGCATTGGTTTATTCGATCACCGCGCCGCGAATGTTGGGCAGTGAATTACATCAAATTGTTAGCGAGCGTTTTAGCGTTCCATTCGAACTTAATTCATATTCATCTTTGTGATTGGGTGTTTAGGTTTAGCAATCGATGAATTTGCAAAACTGACGCGAAGATAATAGTCGTAAAAAGGATTGTGTCGTTAGAATCGCTAGAATCGTTGTGAATACAGTTTCTTTGTTAAACCAGAATAACATTCCCTGGAATTCCCTGTCTGGTTTTAGCGTTGGTATCAATGGGTAGACAGACAGACAGCGCCAATTACCATTATACAACGCATACAAATCCATGGCGTTATACGTTACGCCAACTTGTCAGGACATGGATATAGATAATCCTTATTTACTGTTAATGCAGCTATAGTGGTCGAACGGTAGCTCATAAATGAGCATTTGGCGCGCGACCTTTGTTACGAGTGACAGGCGCCATTGACGGAAATGGCCAATGAATCGTCTCCTGCATTAGTCGTGAAGAGCTCTGTTAAACCGCGCTGACAATATACGGGACATGCCACTATTTTATTTTCGCATTGATCAAAAATGAATGTCGATTATTACTAAACAAATATCTCGACCTATTCGACGAACGCGGCACTTGTTGTCTGCGCAGAAAATATCGACAACTTTCGGTTGACAAATAATCACAGTATTTAATTAAAAGAAATGCAAATTTTAAACTGTTCAAAACTATGACTGACTACTATAATTTGGCATAATATTGTAACCTAACAATTAATGTTTAGATAAATACACGAGGTCACAGGTTTCTGCTTTCATAGTGCTGTCATGAATTGTCACAAATACATATTTTGTATTGATTGGTTAATCGATATATTGATCGATTGACTGATTTGTTGGTTGGTTGAGTGATTGATTCGTCGATTAATTGGTTAATCGATTTGATTGATTGATTTGATTATTGATGCAAGCAATACCTGAGAATACATTTGTGAGAAGATAATACAGGGAAGATAATATTTGACTAAAAGGCTGAATGAAAGACAAATTGTAGGCAAACAGAGGAGCCGTGGGAGAAAGTCGAAACAGATAAACAGAGAGACAGATGGCGAGGGCGCGGATGGAGAGTGCAAAAAACTAAGGTAATGAGAGTTCTTTTATGCTACTAATTTCGCCCTAACTCGCTGATTGCATTATCGCATTATGACATTACCATGTTTCTTCCCAGCCGATGCGTCCGCATCAGAACTAGCGGCAGTGGGGCGTGTTAGAGTCGCGCCGCGGCGATCGCGCCAATTACGACCACCAGGTTTACAGACGGCTGTCGTTGGACGAGGGCCGCCTTTCTTCTCCGCCTATTAGGATGCGGAATGACGTCACATCCCCTGCTCCAGTTATGTTGTGCGGTGCACGGAATGATGGGATAGCTGGTATTGGCTGTTTCTCGTCGCCGCGGAAACATCATTTACCAATGTTAATGTCGATAAATGATTGGCATCGTCTATTGTTTAGCCTTGTTTATTGTTTTCTTCTTGCGGAGAGCGATATAAAAGGACCGAAAAAAATTCCATGGATATGAAATTATGCCAAACATTATTGTTCAATGAGCCATATGCCATACATTGCCAGTGGAGATGTATCGAGATAAGTATAATATAGTAATTAAATGGAGGATTTCGCTTAAGGCTACGATATACTGTCCACTCATATTTTTTATCTAAAGTAGTCTTGTCTTGTTGACAAATGTTGAGGAATATTTGAGGTTTATGTAACCTGGTGTGTTTTATTTTGCGGCAAGCGGCAAACCATTAAATATACTATTGACACTATTCCACACTACGCGCAAAATCACAATTCGATTTTTATAAAAACAGAACATAGTTGATTTTCGTCTTATCGCCGCCCTTCTGTAAAGTTTTCGTCAAATCCTACAATTTTGTTTTCGAGAGAATCAACTCGGAAGACGCTGCCCGTCATTTGTCGTCGCTCACCGGGGATCCTTCAGTAACTGACACGTGCATACGCTGCTGCCAACAACTAGAAATTGCATCAAGTGTGCAAAAGAAGTGTCTTAGTGTCTAACTGTGCCTTGTCCCTGTCCCTGTCCCTGTCCCTGTTCACAAGCGTTTTTTTTTCAAAGTGCAAAACATCATCGAAAGGCGGCACTGCGTCAAAATCACTGGCACTTTATTCGTATGATACGAACCCTGAAGTAAATTAATGATCGGTCCCCGATTGTCAAGCGTCGTACGCGGGATACCCGGAGTGTCCACACAGGGGGGCTGTCTATGACGTGACAGATTACCCTTTCTCTTCCCTGTACCCGACCCCACCCTCTCGCGTCTCCATCGCCGTCTTCCCCGTCCGCGGAGACCTCCCCGGCTGGTACAGTCGTTAACTCGTTATCGTAGCCGTCTCGTACATTGCGCCTAATGAATCCTGGATCGCGTCCGCTTCGTTAAACTGCCATTGATCCTGATCGGCCGATAGCCGGCGCCGCGAAATCGCATCCCGAGGGAGGCGCGCGCGAACGGGCCGCACAATTTGCGCCGGCGTCGTTATCGAGATCCGCGATTCATTGCGACACAAACGGAGCAGAAGTGGAAGTATTGACTGGCCGCGGAGCGCTTTGTTTTCGCCCGGCGCCCAAGCAGCCCCGGGCGGGAATATCGCGGGATCACTGGAGCGATATGATTGCGAATTGTTGAGGAAAGTGAGGAGCGCTTCTGTGATTTAACTACGACGGGATTTACTGTCTGCATGAGGCGTCAACTTCAAATGCCTGTGCTCATTACTGAACACCGCAGTGACGTAACATATGTCGTCATAAAATACCCACAGCTTTCTTCTTCCGGTCCTGCTGTCCCCCGGGTGCTCAATACATTGCCTTGAGAATTTGTCTAACTGACCCCCCCCCTCCCCAAAAAAAGTATAGACATATGTGAAAAAGGGACCCATTTCCAGTTTCCGGATTGAAATATACCCCCACTTCCGCGGATGGGAGTCACATCTCACAAGTTCGGCAGCAAATTACCCTTACCAAGTTGATGGAGAAAACCAAATATATACCATTTAAAGTATAAAATATGCATTGTTTCACGATATGTGATATAGTATAATTCATTAGCATTACGTAAAGTTTCTCTGAAATGAGGAGTGTCAAAATGTATGCCATACATTGCCCAATCAGTGTGATTTAATACCCGAAATATGTGGCGTGCGTCACGTGCGTTGGACATACAAAACACATCTATACAACGAGGAACTTGTCTCAGAGGTGGTATACTGGCGATGTATTTGGCGTCCCACAGAAATATAGTAGATTCTTACTATACGGAACACGTGGGGACTTCGCCAAACTCTTCCATGTATCCGACGTTCCTTATATCAATGGGTATACCAAACAGTGCAGAACAGAACGGCGATTTCAACATTGTTCCTTTTAAGCGGATATCCCTTACATAGGAATCTACACGGCGAGTGGCCACTGTGTATCGTTGTCAGTGGCATAGACAATGTCATCGTGTGATGAAAGTTCAACGATCACGGCAAGTTTACTAATTGTTTTACGTATGTTTTCAATTTGAAATTCCTTTCAATTTACGGTAGTATAATTCTTGTTGAGTTTAAACAAGATTAGTGGAGTTTCCGAGAAATATCGACACCGACTTCTGCCCTCTATATGTTGGACGCACGTTTGACGGGGCCTGTAATCGTTCCCTGACGCCCAATGTCTACTGACGCGGGCAACAATACGTTGATGGAGGCAGAATGTTTGCGTGAATTCGCAGACAAATTGCCAGCGTATTAGCGCCGACGATTCAGCCAATTGCCGAGGCAAATTGCTGCTTTTATCCGAAGGCGTTTCGCTGGAAGACGCCGAGTAAGTGCTCTGCCTCTCGCGCAAATTGAATCTATCTCTGGTAGGCTAGTTGTGACCATAGAGGGCGGCTGGGACCATGGTCAGGCTATGTCCAGTCGTCGAACGCGATACAATATTCTGGTCAGGAAGCCGTCGAATAATGACGTTCGGGATCGTTCAATCAGAAATCAACACTTGTCGTACGTTATATTACCTTGAAGTAAACACAACAAATTAAGTAGACCAACCAGTAAGACAAATTAGACGACCTCCTCAATTCACTTCCCACACATATATGTAGATATGCACGCACAGACACGCACAGACACGCACAGACACGCATAGCGAAAAGAGCACGTTAACCTTTAATGTTACGACTCGGAGTAGGTTTAATGCTGGCACGCTGTTGCCATTTCGTGATATTTAAACCTTGCGTTGCTTCGTTTCTTAGAAATGAATAAATTTGACGTTTGGTGGTTCGCTTAAGATACACAAATGGAGACACGCCACGCATCCAATAAATCTACCAAATAGCAGAAACATGTTAAACTAACACCACATAACCTAAGATATTAACATTCCCGAACAACAACGCATTTGTGATATTTCATCGTGTTTGACGACGCCGTAGTTTCTACACGCTAACATGCAGCATCTGCAAATGGCGTACTTCCGTTGACTACACGTTTGTGCACAATAATATTTCGCAACACTGATGTTAATCTGTATCTGTCATCGATCCTTTTTTACGTTTAATCAAGCGGTGTGTGTAGCAACAATCACATTTACGTTTACTCGTATTCCTGGTTCCTAATAAAATGATCACTGGATCTCAATCATGCAACAAAAAGGGTCACGGGTCACGGGTCAAAGGGTTCATAGAGTAACGAACACGTATGTTAGTCCATGTATTATGATGATATTCACCTTGCACGTATTGCTAAGCGTGTAGTTTTAACTGTCACCTGACTCAACACGAATATTCACGCCATGTTTAAATGTTCATTTTTTTTATATTTAATCC
>OY759261.1:48862349-48889849 GCA_963662155.1 Lamellibrachia columna
CAACAACCGGACGACAGATCGACAGGGAAATAGTTGGGGACGGGTCACAATTTATTTTACCATTGGCGATTATCAACGTTTCAGATGCTGTTCGCAAATTAATGGTTTGAATTTTCTGAAAATCAACTATTTTGATATGTATTCTTTCATCGACCTGCTGGACAAAATTCGCCAAATTCTGCCATTCCAGAAAATCAACATACATAATGCTCCCATTAAACGAAATGCTCCCCATTAAACGAAATGGTCCCCGTTAAACGACGTCATGGCACGCGCTTATGTTTACAGCCAACCATTAGCAATTTTAATCTGGGCACAACATATGTGCGTAGTCGTGAAATATTTTCACATCAACGTTCAAAAATAACTTTCCAGACAGCAAAACTTGCCAAAAGGGGGCGCCGTCTAGTGACAATTCAATGTGACGATCTGCGAGCAGAAACAAGTCCGTAAAGCTCACTTCCGGTCAATGCGCATTACGCGGAAAAAAGTGGCGCAGTTCGGTCCCTTTTTATGGAAATGAGGTCGCCTCGTTCAGCATACGACGTTGATTATTAAAGTCTGATTGAAGCGTAATAATGTTTTCCAGACATATCGGGAATGAACTGTAGACCATCTCGTTATGTCCCAATCACCATAAATCACTGTACTGAACAGATGAAAAACTCGTTCTCGTTAGCGAGTTTAATCTGCTGGACCAACACCAGCGCACCCAGAGTTTAATCTGCTGGACCAACACCAGCGCACCCAGAGTTTAATCTGCTGGACCAACACAAGCGCTCCCAGAGTTTAATCTGCTGGACCAACACCAGCGCATCCAGAGTTTAATCTGCTGGACCAACACCAGCGCATCCAGAGTTTAATCTGCTGGACCAACACCAGCGCACCCAGAGTTTAATCTGCTGGACCAACACCAGCGCATCCAGAGTTTAATCTGCTGGACCAACACCAGCGCATCCAGAGTTTAATCTGCTGGACCAACACCAGCGCTCCCAGATATATATATATATATATATATATATATATATATATATATATATATATATATATATATATATATATATATATATATATATATATATATATATATATATATATATATATATATATTTATATTTATATATATATATATGTCCCATTATGTTTTAGATAATTAACATATTATTATTACTTTTATGTTAATGTGCATTAAACGTATAGACATAAACACAATGTGCTATGATATCTCTGGTTCACACAGGTCCGTAGCTTTTGTATATTTGTACAGTTGTTTATACGTTCTATAAAACCGTTTTCAGTATCACAAGTGCGGTTTCTAAAACCATAAATATTCCTACGCACCATTAGTATAAATATTATTGCGCTTTCACGTGTAACATAACACGTGTTACATAACACGTGTAACATAACACGTGTTCTTATGGTAAGTACAAGCAACGCTTAAGCCGTGTGATGTTCAAGTCCCAAGGGAAGTTCAAGGGAACGAGTGGCTCGAGGGTAAACTATATGTCGCTTTGATCGTCCTTTGAGATAAACTATACGTGCGCTGCACATGGCAACAATGGTATATTTCATAATTAACTTAACTTCATCATTTATATTGATGACCAGCGATAACTGCGTATTAATGTTTGTGAAGCCCACATAAAACGACTTACGGATTAGTACGTTATCAATATTTGAGTAGCTTATATGTTTCTAAACAGCTTCTGTCATTGGCCAGATGTAGACACTATCGAGTCATGTGATAATGTGATTGCGCGGTGGTGCTAAGAGCATGACATTTTCTGAGGTGTGAAATCATTTCCGGCACTCCATTCCATCGAGGCGGCTTGTAGCAGTGTTATTCAATGCAATTAACTAAAACGATGCGATGTGAACAATCTAACAAACATACCACAACCCGTGTCCGGCTCTTCGGGGGGTGGAAAACAAACACATGGAACAGTCATTATTTCGACACCCACTTATTCGTCCACACCCGTTCCGTTTACCCGCCTCCGATTTTAACCGTTGTTCGCGGTGTGCAGTAGTTCTAGTGACGTCATATAGAGGAGAACAAAATTAAGAGATATATACAAGATACAGATGGACGATCAGAACTGACCAGTGGCAACCCAGAAACGGAAGAAGAGCAAGAGGCAGACCGAAGAGACGATGGCGCGACGACATAATGAATTATGCACGAGTACTGTGGATAAGAGAAGCCAGAGACAAACAAATGTGGAAATGTCTAGCGGACGGCTACCCGTGGAGCGGATGGCTACCCGTGGAGCGGACGGATACCCGTGGAGCGGACGGCTACCCGTGGAGCGGATGGCTACCCGTGCAGCGGACGGCTACCCGTGGAGCGGACGGCTACCCGTGGAGCGGATGGCTACCCGTGCAGCGAACGGCTACTCGTGTAGCGGACGGCTACCCGTGCAGCGGACGGCTACCCGTGCAGCGGACGGCTACCCGTGCAGCGGACGGCTACCCGTGCAGCGGAGGGCTACCCGTGCAGCGGATGACTACCCCTGCAGCGGATGGACACGACCTTTAGGTGAAAGGTGAATTCAGTGTTATTGGAGGACCACGTCGTAATTATTATTATTTTAGTCCATCAAAAAGCAAAGTTTTACCAACATAATAAACACCTGTTATAATTTCTTTAGCAACATCCAAGTAATATCATTGAATTATCTATGTGCTTAATACAAAGCGATTTTAGTAATCATGAGGAATGGATACTGCACTATATCAGAACCTACCTACTTAATTATAAATAATTATTTGCATAAAATAATTACATGTAGACATGCGTCAGTTATGTAAGTCGTGTATTTCACTTCCTTCCTCCCGACTGTGATTTCTCTTGTGAATCGGCCGGTTTCTCAGCCCCGGGCTGCGCTTCGACTAGAGCAAGCCGTACAATGCGATCCAGGTCATTCCTCTTCGGCATCGGACAGAATCAGCTGCCGAGCGCTCGGCCGGAAATCCGTCTCTTTTGACACCTTCAGACGCCATCTGCGACCAGAGAATGATCGCCGATGGTTGACCATTGAAGTAAAAGGCCTGGCGGCGAAAAGAGTGGCGTTTCCAGGCGCAATGGTCATCACAACATTGCTGGTTGAAGCCTGCAAGATGCTGGTCAGATAGCAACCGCATTGCATAATCTTTGATTAAACCAAACGAGACACAAAGATATGTCTAGAAGGCAGACAGACGCAGAATATCACGCCGTCCGGGATCTGATGGAGAGATAGAATAAAGGACGGATTATAGGAAGATGCTGTATCAGAAATCTTCGTCGCAGCCAGATGAATTAAAGCTAATTACAAAGTAGTAAGCGAGCGTGCAACAAACAAATCTTGCATTTTAAAATATAATAATGAATCCCGATACCTACTCTGTGGTAAACATACCTATGCAAGATAAACGTTACGTTTCCTTAAATTGTCGTGCGTGGGAACTTGAGTGCCTGTGAAGAGATTGTATTGTTGTAATTAATTACGTATAATCTGAATTATGCATAGCAGTGATTATGTATGGATAGCGAATAAGTGCATTGGGGCATACGCGGGTACATATGAAAAAAACGCAATTTATTTGTAACTAATTATATAAATAAGTACAGTGAAATCCTGTGAAACCCCGTGTAATCAGCAAGACGCAGTGCGTTGAGAAATAATTCTGTGATAGACTTAATGAAGCTCAATTTCTTTAAACAGGGATAAAGAGATAGAGGTGGTGGATCAGGGAAGGCGGGGGGGTCAGTCCGCAGTTACACTAACACGAATGTACTGCATAAAAACAGCCGATTTCAGTTATTTTATTTGCGAAGAAGTTACTGTGTCCAGCCAGCAAGGTTGGAACGTGTGTAATATCGAACCTCTGGCAGTAAGATGTTGCATTATGAAGCGAATTTGTAGAGCCGTATGTACTTTATTGGTTACGTTCCCAAAACACCTATTAGGCGCATTAATAATTAATACTTTGTAAAAAAAACCACCAATGTTGTTGGGAATTGCGTTTGCGACATGATTAAAAGAGCTGGATATATGTGATTATGACCAAATTTGTTTCGCACGTTCGTGGCATAGTGTCAATGGATGTCACAAAGTTTTATAATTGTTGATGGTCACATTTCTCATACAATCACCCAAGCTGTTAACATGACCACCAACTGTTGACATGACCACCAACTGTTGACATGACCATCAACTGTTGACATGACCACCAACTGTTGACATGGCCACCAACAAGTAAATAAACTACTGTATGAACCCTATGAGGAGGCGGGTTGGATCGAATACTATTATGCGTGCAAATAATGAATAACACTTCTAATTAATTATAAATAGGTACTTGTTGTTTACAACTAAGTGTACTAACGATTACACAGTTACTATTATTGAGTAATTATCATAATAAATAATGCATATGTACTCGTATCAGCAAGCTCACTGAAGCTTACACGCGCTAGCAAAATAACTGTGAGTAACTCTTCACAAAATGGCACTCGAATTCCGACGAGTGCGGTTTCCGAGTACTTTGGCCCGCGCCGTGCGCATTATCAAAATCCTTCTTATTCAAGATCACGTACAAAATCGTGCGCTCCAGTTAAAGCCGACTGACGCAGCTGTATAAATTCATTCTCCCCGCCCAGCCTTAATGAACAGCATTGCCAATTTGTAACGTGCATCGTTTTTCATTGCATGGCAGACTAGGGGGCGAACGCCCATCGTCATATGGACGACGCAATACAGGTGCAAATGACAGTAATTGAAATCGCTGAATAGCGCCGTGAACTTCGACATTCACGCGGGAGTTACGATCAAAGACCAAACGTGTAACACGGTGCCTAGCAGACGAGTATAGGAACACTTCCCGCAGGTCTGGCCCTGCATTTTCAGCAGGCACCAAGAGAAAAAAGCAAATTTTATGTAGATGATTGGCGTTCTTACTTTGTGGGTATTAGAGAGAGGCGATAACTAATATAGACGGTTGTCGATCAAGTAGAACGTCATTCTTTATAGTTAATTCTCTTGAAGATGAACGAAAGCATATGGTACAACATTGAGAGTTGCGTTGAGATAAAAACCATCGCTGGTAGACAAGATTCTTGGGTAGAAATAAATAACTTGGCGGAGCTAAGCACAAACTCGCAAAGTTGGTGTGGGTAACATGAAAACAAATACCATCTTGTCTTTATCACACAGAATGGCGTTTAGACACGTTGAATTGGCAAAAAGGACTTCTTAGTTGGTACATTAAGATGGGAACTGATAAAACTAGAATCAGTTTTTACGCTGTTTCTTTAACTT
This sequence comes from Lamellibrachia columna, assembly GCA_963662155.1. NCBI lineage: Eukaryota > Metazoa > Annelida > Polychaeta > Sabellida > Siboglinidae > Lamellibrachia > Lamellibrachia columna. The sequence continues at coordinate 48,867,656 of OY759261.1, forward strand.
GAATAGAACCGTAATCATATCTAATAGCCGTAGTCATCACAACAATCCTACCTCCATTACATAAAGAAAATACACATATTGTGGTGCTTTCCCTTTCAGATCAGTTTGGTAACTATGACGTCGGGTTAACAATGCAATGTTACTACACGTTTTTCGTCAAGCGATCTCTCTGAACGGTGCTCAGCCCGAAGCCAGAGACATGTTAGAAGATGCTTTGTGGTCTAATTACTCGTTTATAATTATCAAGATTAGCAGTCCACGTGTTGATTCTATATAAAGAGAAAAGTTATGTCTGAAAGAAAACATTGAAACTCGAACACAAAGACAATAGTGACTTTACCTGCGTTGGCTTTAGTCAGTAGTTGCTGAAGTACGAACACCAAAACGAACACGGACGTCATGGTGGATGTCACCCCGGGTTGCCCAGATGGACACCCCATTGCCGCGTCGTGAGTCCAGTGACAATCTGCGAGCGAAGACAAATCCCCGTAGACGAATCGCCGGTACCGCACGCAGTGGCGTGGCGCGCGGGCCGAACCGGTCGCTATTCCTGGTTGGTCGCGACGTTTCTGTCACGCTTCCAACGGCGCAGTAAACCCAGGGGAACGAACAGCACAAACGTCGAGTCGCTTTCTCTCCATACATCTGAAGGAACCATTCGCCGCTCGACGCCGCTAATATCCTCAATTAAAAGGTGCCGTGTTGCCGCGCATGCGCGATCGTCACTAACGAGCGGCGTGGGAAATAAAGCCGACACGGGGCGTGTCTCCGGGTATTGTTCGCGGAAAGTCGATAGAACGAGAGATGCTCCTTCGGCGTAGTGGTGGCAGCGTTAACTGCACGCGGAACGCTCCGAAGTTACTAATGGTCGCGTATTCCCCGTTTGCCGCTGTCAGCAAGACGATGCTGCGTCACCGGCGTAAATCTCTAATGCGAAATAATAGCTGCGATTGTCGACACTCGATGCTAGATAGTACGCAAATCAATACCGGTCTCGAAGACGTCCGATTCCAACTGACGGCCAGAGCGACGTGGGCCTACATACGGAGAACTACGCGGACTGAGAACGTCGCCCACCGGACGTGGTTGACTGTCTGCGGCTGCCGCTGGTTCGCCCGGAGTGTCGCAGAACAAGACTGGACGAGATCGCGATACGTAGGACGGACAAGCGGCCGTGGTCTCGTGGCCAGCAGCTCTTCTTGCTGAGTACGCCGACAGACGCACCACGCCACAACACACCGACTGGCGCTGTGAACCCGACGACACAGTTACAGCACCAGGATGACCTATGCATCATTAATGCCCGGCACCGTTGTTTAAGTTAGCCCCGCCCACAGTCACGCCATGATGTTATGAACACCAGAATAAACAACAAAACGTAAATGCCTTTTGGAATTCATCCAATGCAGACGCCGCATTTCCGAGAACTTGCTTGATACGAAACTCCCACCGTGACTGTCATGGCTGGTATCGACGTATATATTTTGTCAGTATATATATATATATATATATATATATATATATATATATATATATATATATATATATATATCAACAATTTAACACATACGTCAAAGTCTACGATAGGATCCCCAAATGAGTATTTAATGTAACCCATCTAAAACTTGCTAATTCCACCATCACGCACTACATGCCAGACACTAAAACGTATTTATTATCAGGGCTGTTATCAGCATAGAGTATAATAAAGGTGGTCAGTATTCAATACTAGGCTCCAAATATAACTGTATCTGCACTGTTGCACTCTTCGACACATGACTGTTTCTCTCCATTTCCACCAACACGCACACTATACATGACTATTTCGCGAAATTAACATATTTTCTGCCAGAAACGTGTGTAGATATCAATATTACAATACCTTGCATGTCAAAACAAAAACTCTACCAAAGGACCACAAATTAGTCATCAGTTTAGCTACTGCTTAGCATTTCATTCCTTCGTCAACCTGTTTGTACGTTACTCCGCCACAAAGATTCTCAAACATGGTAACCAAAGTGACTCACATATATATCATATATACCACTGGCAACATCCACGCAAACATTACACGTAAGAATAGTATATGTTCTTCTCCAGGACCCAAAATCCACAACGAAGAACCTGCATCGTATGTTGCAGATTCTAACGCGAACACAGCGCGATGTCTGACCCCCGTCGAACGGCGCGCGTCTGACCTTAAACGGATGGCATTTACAGCTGCCTCCGTTTCTGGCGACGCAACCCGGAATTGCGTGTCAGCGGTGCCGTTAGCTGCACGCGCTCTGGCGCGAACCTGTTGGGACCGACCGACGTTCCTATTGGCAGTGTCAATCAAAACAACAATCCGCGACTGTTGTATTTGTCCGACCGTCCAGGATTTGTGCGATTCAATATTATCGCGTCGACACAGAATAATTAATAATTGATGGAGTCGTGTATTCAATTGCAGTGTACGCCACCGGGGTTGGATGTCAAGCGGTAATTATCGACCAGGAGCTTCCCGTTTCTGATCGAAGGAACTTGTTTGACCCAATAATCTTTTTTTCTTAATCAACACCATTTCGATCAGTTTGACAGCGGTACTAAAATTTTCTTTGTTTCCGTAGTCACTATTAAATAGTGACTACGGAAACAAAGAATGGTTGAATAAATATATATCATTGTATTTATATGCAGTGCAGTGTTAAACCGTATTGTTAAATCGCAAATTTGCTATTCATGTGCCGAAAATTAAGATTTTTGTCTGCGATTGAGAATTATCTATTGGCTATAATATGGATAGATAAATTGATGTATGGATGGATAGGTCAGTTGGGGGGTGGGGGTGGATGGGTGGGCAGGTGTGTATATAGGTAGATATATTTACATAAAACGTACGTATAAACGAACGCGCGGACGCACACGCACAGACACGCACGCCTTGCCCCGCCCAACCACAAGGCCAGTCTGTCAAGGAGTGGCGCCGTGCACCTGCCGTCAACGGAGAATCGACCGCGGCTTCTCGGTGCTAACCCATTAGGCGTCTTCCGTGTCATTACCCTGGCGTCGACGGTAGCTCTTGGGTGCGATAGGGCGACCGTAGCAAGCGACCCCACGGCGCATCAACACAACCCCATGACTGGTTAATTCTAGGCCAAGGGCATGACATGTAAGGACAGCGAAGGCCCACAACGAAGTGATACAATAGACTTCGCTTAACAGAACCACTTCGAGCCAAATGAAGTTGATTCTAGTAAGCGACTGATTCATTTAAAGCTCCATCCTCAACTGATTTAGCTTATCGCAAATCTGGTTCGTTGATGTCCAAATAGGTAACATCCGTGGTCAGTTTAATAAAACATGCATATTTTTGTTAAAATCATCGAAAAAATTGACGTTAGTCGTTAAATCTGGTAAGGCCCAAACCAATGAATATCTAAAATTGAATATCTAAATACTGTGCGGGTCACTGCCGATCCTAGGCGTGAGTTTCATTTTCATTTCAATGTTTGACGAAACATTAAAGGTGCATCATCAATTCGATTTTTGCTCGTCTCATTTCAAATAAATTTTGCGAAAAATCAAATCTACCTAGCATCCACTACGTCATGCTAGCTTATTTGTGCAACTTTTGTGTGTAGTTTTTGTGAAATCACCATACAAATTATTAAATTACTTAATGCTTGTTCAAGCATTAAGTGAAGTGAAAATCGAAATGCTGAAAAACCACGATTTTCTTCCTTGGTGAAATTTCGTAACTTTTTTATCGTGGTCAGTGAGAGGATGACGTCACGCCCATGATTGGCGCTGACTCGCACAGTGTTTACCATTTTGGATATCCACTATTTTGATCCTTACCAGATCTAACGACTGAAGTCAATTCTTTCGATGATTTGAAAAAAATAGGCATTTTTTTTTAACAGACTGCGCATAATACTTAAACTAGTCACACACACTACACATCTGGACACATCATAAATGAACCGGATTTGTGATGGGCTGAACTCGAGTTTGAGGAAGAAGCTTTAAGTAATTAATTTTAATAGTTTGCCTGATGATTTCACAAAAACTATAGAAGTTGCACAAGCGAGCTAGTGTGTTGCAGTGAATATTAGGTAGGTTAGATTTAGACATAGCATTAGACTAGCAAAAAAATCGAATTGAGGAGGGACCTTTAAGTTCTCGTATATGAGGAGGGACCTTTAAGTTCTCGTATATAAGGAGGGACCTTTAAGTTCTCGTATATGAGGATGGACCTTTAAGTTCTCGTATATGAGGAGGGACCTTTAAGTTCTCGTATATGAGGAGGGACCTGTAAGTTCCCGTATATGAGGAGGGACCTGTAAGTTCTTGTATATGAGGAGGGACCTTTAAGTTCTCGTATATGAGGAGGGACCTTTAAGTTCTCGTATATGAGGAGGGACCTTTAAGTTCCCGTATATGAGGAGGGACCTTTAAGTTCTCGTATATGAGGAGGGACCTTTCAGTTCCCGTATATGAGGAGGGACCTGTAAGTTCTTGTATATGAGGAGGGACCTTTAAGTTCTCGTATATGAGGAGGGACCTTTAAATTCTCGTATATGAGGAGGGACCTGTAAGTTCCCGTATATGAGGAGGGACCTGTAAGTTCTTGTATATGAGGAGGGACCTTTAAGTTCTCGTATATGAGGAGGGACCTTTAAGTTCTCGTATATGAGGAGGGACCTTTAAGTTCTCGTATATGAGGAGGGACCTTTAAGTTCCCGTATATGAGAAGGGACCTTTAAGCGGTGGATTTTGATAACTGTAAGACGAGAATAACGATAATAACCAGCAGCACGTTGTCACTGGCAACGGTCAATAGGGTAGTAACCACGATAACCGTGGGTACGTTGTTAGTGGCAACGGAGAAACGGATAGTAACGGTGATCGCCTTTCGCATGTTGTCAGTGGTAGTGGCGAAGGCAATAACAGCGATAGCCTATCGTACACTGTCAGTGGCCGGGAAGGTATACTGTTGTATACTATCGTATACTAAAAAAAACTAATCATCGAAATTGACGTTCGCATTGTTGATAAGATAGTAATTGTACTCAGGCTCCACGCTTTGCAATGCCAGTTTTGAAAATCAAACGTAAGGTTTAATCGCCGATAAGATACCAGAGACACGACTATGCAGCGACGATAAGATACCAGAGACACAACTATGCAGCGACGATAAGATACCAGAGACACGACTATGCAGCGACGATAAGATACCAGAGACACGACTATGCAGCGACGATAAGATACCAGAGACACGACTATGCAGCAACGATAAGATACCAGAGACACGACTATGCAGCGACGATAACATACCAGAGACACGACTATGCAGCGACGATAAGATACCAGAGACACGACTTTGCAGCGACGATAAGATACCAGAGACACAACTATGCAGCGACGATAAGATACCAGAGACACGACTATGCAGCGACGATAAGATACCAGAGACACGACTATGCAGCGACGATAAGATACCAGAGACACGACTATGCAGCGACGATAAGATACCAGAGACACGACTATGCAGCGACGATAAGATACCAGAGACACGACTATGCAGCGACGATAAGATACCAGAGACACGACTATGCAGCGACGATAAGATACCAGAGACACGACTATGCAGCGACGATAACATACCAGAGACACGACTATGCAGCGACGATAACATACCAGAGACACGACTATGCAGCGACGATAAGATACCAGAGACACGACTATGCAGCGACGATAAGATACCAGAGACACGACTATGCAGTGACGATAACATACCAGAGACACGACTATGCAGCGACGATAAGATACCAGAGACACGACTATGCAGCGACGATAAGATACAAGAGACACGACTATGCAGCGACGATAAGATACCAGAGACACGACTATGCAGCGACGATAAGATACAAGAGACACGACTATGCAGCGACGATAAGATACCAGAGACACGACTATGCAGCATCGATAAGATACCAGAGACACGACTATGCAGCGACGATAAGATACCAGAGACACGACTATGCAGCGACGATAAGATACAAGAGACACGACTATGCAGCGACGATAAGATACAAGAGACACGACTATGCAGCGACGATAAGATACCAGAGACACGACTATGCAGCGACGATAAGATACCAGAGACACGACTATGCAGCGACGATAAGATACCAGAGACACGACTATGCAGCGACGATAAGATACCAGATACACCATTATGCAGCGACGATAAGGAGCCGTTCACAACCAGACAGTTTAAGTTATAAGTGTTTCGCTCTACGTATGGCTAGTTCCGTAACTTGTAGGCACTGACGTCAACTGAATTTGCCGGTCATGTGTTCTCCATAAGTTTCGCGCTGAGATATGGATGCGTAAATACTAACCGAGTGGCCTTTTTAGCGAATATGCTACTTATAAATGTTTAGACGTTATTTCAAGGAAGACATGCTTAAGTTTTACATGCGATGTAATCGAGATGAACAGCTTTAACTTAACAGGACAGGGAAACCACAAGTAATTTTACTGTAATTTATACGTTTAAGAACGAGTCAACACACCCGCTGGTGGAAAATCACTCATGCATGGCATGGTGAAAGACGTGTAATGCACTAGAGTGGGGGGGGGGGCGTGGCAGGGATCTCAACTCAACATCGGTCCCACCTGTTTTTGAGGCCAACCTCTCATCTCCCACCAATTTTGAGAGTCCACCTCCCACCAGTCCCACGTACTTTTTATGCTGACCTCCCACCAATTTTAGGGTCAACCTCCTACTTCCTACCACACACCCCACACACTGTCGCAATAAATGGGTTCACTGCTTCAAACTGACAATTGAAACTCCATTACGGCTACGTATGGGATAAGTTCAACTTATAGGCCATACGTTAAGTACTGAGACATGTCGGGAGCGAAAAAGGCTTAGCGTATTAATTTGGTTTAAGGTCGTATGCGAAATGTGATCATCGTCGCGTCTCGTAGCACCGCGCGATGCACTATTACGAAACTACCATTGTTTCAGATCACGTAAACGTTCACACCGCTGCGCTGTTATACTGCCCGACATCCTAGAAACTTCCTGGAAGCAATGATTGCTACAACATCACGGAGTTGAAAGCAGGAAAACACAACGCTTTAACATAATTATTTCAGATAAAGGTGTGTAAACATACTTTGATGGTTGCTATTGTATGTCCTAACATAACATTGCTACATCGATATATTTTTCAATGTGGAAAATTATCAACATTTTTAAGTGTTAATTCGGACCGGGGTCGGAGAATTAGCACGCTTTGTACGAGTGCATAAATGTTGACGATTGGGTCCACGACGTAATCACAGGGCCGCAAGGAAAGCGACCTGGTCCAGTACGAGCCACGATTGTGGATTGAATCACGGCTAACAACGAACTGCGCGCGCTATCGGGAATTGCCTGATTAACATTTCGTGTCGGTTCAGCGGGAGATCTGATATTTGCGAATGGCGCCGGTTGTGTTTTTAATAAGTACTTAACTTTGAAACCGATATTCCTGTCGATTCATCACGACACATCGTCGACTGATTCCTACGGGCGCATATGATAAATATATCAGCACCTGATGTTGATTAGCGAAACATAGAATAACAGCTATGTGCACGGATTAATGTTCGGTGATCTATGGCGTTGTTTGTGATTGGCAAAAAATGGAAGCTTTTGATTAAGCTTATAATGACAAAGTTCCGCAATCACGCGCGCCACATTTCTCCGACGACTCATTTTCTATGTTTCATGTGTTTTTCTTGCAGCCCATTCCGATATTGTTGACGTGGGACTTAGGTCATTGACCCGGGCAGATGTTTTTATGGAATCTTTTTTTAGGTATCATCGGGTATACTCGGAAAATTGCATTATATCAGGTCAGTGTTGGCTGCGACCCAAATTCCGGTAGCGAGGTTACCTTAGCGACGAATTTTAGCTGGGTATCAATATATAATGTAGAGTTGTCAATGAACCGTGCTACATAAATCAATTATATACGACACGATGACGTAACTTAGTTCAACATCATTGATTTGGAGGGGGGTGATAAATGTTTTTTGGGGGGTGACACATTGGGGGGTGTTGATACATTGGGGGTGATACACTGGGGGGGGGGTGATTCATCGGCAAATAAAAAGTCTTTATCTAGTTGCGGAGGGCGAAATATTTCGCTGTTTCTACTCAGCGCTCGTCAACTCCAAGTACACTAAACCGTGCTCATTGGCAATGTGCACTGTAGAATTGCGAAATAACGGTTTTACATATATCAATTAGACATGATATCGCAATGTGCACTGTAGAATTGCGAAATAACGGTTTTACATATATCAATTAGACATGATATCGCAACATAGTCCTGTATTATCGATTAATTTCTTGGTTGGTTCATAGGTAAATACATCGTTTTTGTCTAGTTGCCAAAACAGATTCCTGTTTCTAATCTGTACCCGCCAACTCTAGATACCCGTGGTGGTGCTTAGTGGCAATGTGCAAGTACAAACTGGCTGTTCTACGCATATCAATTATAGATACAATAACGCAGCCTAGTTCAAAATTATAGATACAATAACGCAGCCTAGTTCAAAATTATAGATATAATAACGCAGCCTAGTTCAAAATTATAGATACAATAACGCAATCTAGTTCAAAATTATAGATACAATAACGCAACCTAGTTCAAAATTATAGATACAATAACGCAACCTAGTTCAAAATTATAGATACAATAACGCAACCTAGTTCAAAATTATAGATACAATACCGCAGCCTAGTTCAAAATTATCGATATATTTCTGGGGTGATTCATCGGCAAATAAGCAGTATTTTTCTACTTGTCGAAGGCTACATGTTCCTGTTTTTAGTCTGTACACACATGAGGAATTATACATGTATTGTACATGAGAAACCATGTTGCTGTGTTTAGTCTGTACCCACATGAGGAAATATACATGAATTTTACATGAGAAAACATGTTCTTATTCCTCAACCGTATCTATGTAGAGGCCCAAATCAGGGAAGGTTAAACTTTAAAATCAAATTCAGCACAATATATTTGGAATATAACGATTTAAACAATACATGTATAATTCCTGATACGTGTGATCGATACACTGTTTGTCTTTCAATGCTTTTATTCGAGGTAATTAAACACGTGGCTAAAATATAAGATCTCCTGTTTTAATGTTTTATATATATATATATATTATATATATATATATATATATATATATATATATATATATATATATATATATATATATATATATATATATATATATATATATATATATATATATATATATATATATATATATATATATATATATATAGTGGATGTTTTGTATGTTTAACTTTGCAAATTAAGGTTAAGGTAAGTTTCGTGTGTGGGGTCAACCACTGGTTGATGCAGCCATAAACCACTGATGATGCGATGATGATGATGATACTAATTATACTTATATTAATACTGTTAGCAAAACCAATATTAACACAGAGAAGGCACGCTTGCATTATCTACACTCTATCTTTTCAATAGTAATTAACATTTGCAAAACTGCCCTGCAAACAGGACGTTAGGACTAAAGGTCGGCTCAAACAACTTGCGCTTCAGTTCCGCTGGAGAATAGCGTATCCTGTTATCAGCAGTGCAAAAAAAAATCGCAATTATGCTACGCAGCGTCAACGCAACTGCCGAGGGACTGACAAGTGGCTCTCGACGACCAAATCTTCCGCGGGCATGCTTACGTCAAATCATCGCCTGTCGGAATGATTGACACGCATTCGCGCCAGACGCTGCGACGGCAAATCAGGCGTGGTAGCTCAATCGCAACCTGTTATTCACGCGCATTGTGCTCGTATGACATTGCATGTTTTGACGACACGAGTCGCGTCTGCTTTCCGAGCGGCATGGCATGGCCGTTGAGCCGAGTGCTCATGAGTGGTTGACCTGTTGCGGGCACCAGCCGGTGCTGGTGAACGGAGCGGTGGCGTGATATAACTTGGATCATGATTTGACATGTGTGCTACCCAGATAATAGTAATCACCCCTGTTTAGAGTACGTTTTATTACACATTGTTGTTACAATTGTGGCTTGTAGTTTCCTTGTTCTGGTCAGGTCTGATTTTGGTTTTAAATTTCTGTACAGAAGAACTGCATATGGTTAATGTTTCCTATGCTACATCGTAAGATTGTTCAAGTGGTTATAGACAGCCGCTGGCCACTCGCGTGATACCCTAATGCCTAACGAGCCAATATTTTAAAATCAGCTACTCAACTTGGTCGAAATTGAAGTCGAAGATAACGTAATCGATTATTAATGTGTTGTGAAAATGTGCTAAATTGAAATGAAAATATTACCAAACGCCATAGAAACACCGAACATGTAAAGTATTTTATGCATTCAGATCAAAGGCCTCATATAGATACTTTCATTTTCCAGGTAAACAAAACGTACATAAAATTATAAGAATTTCAAATCACTTTAGCCAAACCAAACGTGTTGATCATGGCCTTGTTACTGCTTTGTTTTACAGGACATTCACTTGCAAGAGATTATATGGTTTGTTGGCGCTCGACTAGTTAATTGTATTAACATGAGATTCTGAGGGCAGTAAATGAACTATTAAATGCTATAATTCCCATAAATACTGTAATTGTTACTATTAGTATTGGATTGCACGGCTCACGTAATAAAACCACACGAAGCGACGATGATCGTGACGTAATTGAGGACGTAGATAAACCAGGGCACGCACGGAAGTCTGTGCGAATTGGTCCGCATATTCACAAGCCAAACAATAAAGCTGATTCGTGGAAACGCATCACCAGATGCGTCGTTAGAGCAACTATCGCCGTCGATTTGTTCGTAATGATTCATCAGCGCTTCGCAGAGGTGGGATTAAATGCCTTCACGGCTGCGATGCCGCACACCCGTGTTATGACAACAGCTGCAGCCACTAAGCAGCGCGGGATTACCGAGTCAATCCTTCAGCAGGACAGGCGACGATAGCAATTCATCAGTCATTCGTCAGTCATTACTGGTGAATGTAGTATTATTAAATTACGGTTTTTAGTGGATGTGATTTTGTGACGGCAGATGGGTAGTCACTTGGGGACTTAGTGTTTGTTTTGTTGCATCGTGACATCAGTAGAAGAAGGGGACAGGTCACTATTTACTTTCCAATTGGCGACAATGTCAACGTCTTTTAATGCTGCCCGGAAATGTATGAGTATCGTAGAAAGTATCGTAGTCCCCAAATATGGCCATATCCCTGTTAAAAAAATTGCCAAAAGAGGGACCGTCTCAAAACCACTGGCACTACATTCGTATGTCATGAACCCGGAAGTGAAACAGTGATCCGTCCCCGGAATACGAAATGGAAAGGCTGTCATGGCGGACCTATTCCCTTTTGATTCTCAATAGGGAATAGGTCGAAAGAAAATGAACATCAGCGCTGTGGTTTGTTTGTACAGTGGAACCTCACTAACAGGTTACATCGGGACTGGGCGAAATTGACTTGAATAGTGAGGTGACCGTATTAGCGGGACTAAATGTCCTATACTTTGCTGTTATGGAAATAATTTGTGAATGTCCCAGGGTTACCATAATGGCGTGGTGGTTGTATTACTGAGGTGACCTTAATGGCGAGGTGGTTGTATTACTTTGGTGACCGTAATGGCGAGGTGGTTGTATTACTGAGGTGACCATAATGGCGAGGTGGTTGTATTACTGAGGTGACCATAATGGCGAGGTGGTTGTATTACTGAGGTGACCATAATGGCGAGGTGGTTGTATTACTGAAGTGACCATAATGGCGAGGTGGTTGTATTACTGAGGTGATCATAATGGTAAGGTGGTTGTATTACTGAGGTGACTGTAAAGGGAAATTCGACTGCATATGTTGAGCTTGCGAAGCATTATAATTTAAATAGGCCTACACACTACATACACTTAAATACACTACTTAATGATTAAAGAAAACATAGTGTGGGTATATTGTTGGGTGAAATGTATGCCAAGAAACCTTATATAAGTTGGCAACGGAAAATATAATTGGAACATGTCCCCGTCCATTAACAAAGGAATGCATTATGCTTCACGGCTGAGGAAGTTGTTTCCAAACGCAACTCTTTATTTAATCGTGTTACAGGGCCTATCCCTAGTCACGAACATATCGAGGAACATATATCGGATGGAAGTTTTGCCGAAAAGTCCACAAAAATGGTTACTATGGATAGAATCTAATCACACTAAATACAAATCGTTGCTGCATGAATATCGAAACCAGTCCCTTGGGTAGGAGAAGAAATCAAAACACAACTTTTTTTAAGACGACCTTACGGCACATATACAACGATGAAGAATTAAACCCAAATAAAGACCACACCTGTTGAACTCCTGTACAACAAACAATCACTAACAACCATCTGTATGATCATTAAACATTGATTACAACAGGCGCTTTGGATTAGTCGCGGTTACTAATGCATGACACACCCACTATTTCCGGTTGCCAGTTTGGCGCTCATCAACAAGGTAATGAGCGTTGACCAATCGTCCGACCTAACCCAGCGTGGAACGCTGACCTGACGTGACTTTCCAGGACAGCAAGTGGCTACAAATGATTATTGTTTCGCCAATCGAAACCAGTGCCAAATGTATGTAAGATCATTTCATTCTGTGCGCGAAATAACCACCAAGTTTTAATGAAAAAAAAATTTGCACTTCGACCGTTCCGTTGTCTTGTCGTCAGTAGCTTTCGCATCAGATCCTACACGTTTGTTTTCGAGAAAATCAACATAAAAGTTGCTCTCGTCATTTGTTGTCCAAACAAACCGTGTTCTGTCTTCGAACACGGGGGATCCGTCCATAACTGACACGTGGTTATACACGGGGGATCCGTCCATAACTGACACGTGGTTATACACGGGGGATCAGTCCATAACTGACACGTGGTTATACACGGGGGATCCGTCCATGACTGACACGTGGTTATAAGCGGGGGATCCGTCCATGACTGACACGTGGATATGCCGCCAAATGCCAATTAGCAACTAGAAAGTTAGTATTGCGCGCAGCAGACGTGTTGTATTCCGCAAACGTGGCCTATTCATGAATTTCATGAACTATTGTGCCACGATGCAAAAAATCCTCGAACGTTGGTCCCGTCTCGAAATCCTCGAACGTTGGTCCCGTCTCGAAATCCTCGAACGTTGGTCCCGTCTCGAAATCCTCGAACGTTGGTCCCGTCTCGAAATCATTGGCACTTTATTCGTCTACTACCAATTCGGAAGCGAACATATTATTTGTTCCCAAGTTATTGCTTTGTCGCCGCCTGTCGTCAGCCTACTGGTTTGTGGATAACAACAGAACCGCTAGATGGCGCCATTGTAACGGTGGATGAATACCGAACCATGAATCCGGTTTGCCACTTAACGCCTTCCACTGGCACCGGACGGATTAAAAATAATGTAAAATAAAACGTAACATAACTCTTTCTCAAAGCAACCTCCGTCATTTTATAGGAGCTGCATTTGTGTGTCTGTCAACAGGTACTGACGTGTTTTTAGCCTTGTAGCCGGGATAGCAATGTGACCACGGACAACGTTTTACACCGGGACCAGACATTGGTTCCTCTCCTCGAGGTCTGACCAGTCCAGTTCTGAGATCATGCGTGTGATACTGCTCCGATAGTAATAATAATACTAATAATACTATTTTATTTACAAAATAAAATAATAATACTAATAATACTATTTATATACAAAATACAAATATAATCGAATGAAAAAATAAGGGTGGACCACTTGATAAAGCAATTGCTTTTAAAGCCAGTGACCCGCCGTACGTGTATGCATTTACAGTGGTTGCATATATTGTTTTAGTAATCGTGGTAGGCTACGCATAGCTATTTACACATACAAGGCAATAACACTGAACTGAACAAACATAGACACAAAATTCCTAATTAATTGCAACATAAATATTAATGCATATTGGTATATATATATATATATATATATATATATATATATATATATATATATACATATATATAATGTCAGCTAATTAACTACCACGTACATATTAATACACAGTGGCATATCTAAGTATATATGTACACCTAAGTATTTGCTTTTACATAATTATTATATGTGTGTTCATGTTCTGTCATAGACATCTTTCGCAAAAACGGGCAGCTGTCCTTATTATATATATGTTTGTTTTGGAATTCCTCGTTAAGCATAAATTATTAAATTCATCTCAACATGGATTCCTTAAAGCGAGGTCATGCTTAACAAATATGTTATGTTTTTTGGAAGAAATCACCAAGTGGATAGACGTGGGATCGCCAGTAGATATTATCTACTTAGATTTTCAGAAAGCTTTTGACAAAGTGCCACATCAAAGATTACTACTTAAATTAAAAGCCCATGGTATCGGGGATAGCATAACTGACTGGATAGAACAATGGCTGACTGACAGAAGACAACGAGTTGTAGTAGATGGAGAAGTTTCAAATTGGAAATCGGTTTTGAGTGGGGTACCTCAAGGATCAGTATTAGGACCTATATTATTCTTAATTTATATCAATGACTTGGACGACAGTATAACAAGTAACGTACTGAAATTTGCGGATGACACAAAACTGTTTAGAAAGGTTAATACTGATGGTGATAAACAACATTTACAAAACGATCTAGACAGGTTTGTGAAATGGTCTGAGAAATGGCAGATGTTGTTCAATTTTGGGAAATGTAAATGCCTACATACAGGACATAGGAACTTGAATGTAAACTATAAAATGGGAGATACTGTTCTGGGTACTACTGTAAAAGAAAAGGACTTAGGAGTTACAATAAGCGCTGATATGAAAGTTTCAGAGCAGTGTGGTATTGCAGCTTCAAAGGGTAATCAAATTCTTGGATTGATTAGAAGAAACATAACATACAAGGGAAAAAAGTTAATTATACCTCTTTATAAAGCAATAATTATACCTCATTTAGAATACTGTATACAAGCATGGACACCATATCGTAAGAAGGATATAGATACGCTTGAACGCATACAAAGGAGAGCAACTAAAATGATTCCAGAACTGAGAGACCTTAGTTATGAAGAACGCCTGAAAGAATGTGGTTTAACAACTCTAGAGACAAGGAGGTTAAGAGGAGATCAGATTGAAGTTTTTAAGATATTGAATGGGTATGAAAATATTGATAGAAATATGTTTTTCTCACTCAAGAAGGATAGTAGAACTAGAGGACATGAGGTAAAATTAGTAAAGGATCAATGTAGATTGGACATCAGGAAGCACTCGTTCTCACAGAGGACAATAAATGAATGGAACAAATTGTCTACAGATTGTGTAACTGCTAGCAGCGTGAATATGTTTAAAAACAAGGTTGACACATATCTCAGGAGGGCGGGTTATAAGTAGATGAACATTGTTGGACTCTCGATAAGCCAATGGCTTCCTTGTCCACTTGCCATCTGGGCCTTTGGCTTGGATGGCAAATCTTGTTAAATCTTGTTAAATCTGGAATAGTGAGGTCAGGTAACGTCACCAATGAGATCAGGTAACGTCACCAATGAGACGATCGACTTCCGTTGTCCGTCGCTACGCCAATAAGTTGAACTAATCGGAAAAGTTGACCAGGCGCGAGTGGTCAGCGCGGTCAGTCAGTGCTTGTACGGGCGTGTCCAGTAATTAATTGCGAAGAACGATTGAAGCGTATTGCCCATCGGGATTACTCGAATGTCGGCTATAAGCTGTTGCGGACGCAGGTGACTGAGTGAGATTAACGTTGTTACAACTTGACAGTAAGCGGCAAAGTCCGACCGACCGCCTGTTGTGTCTGCTTATGAGCGAACCCTGGGCAAGTAATACACTCTGGAAATAATATACGCTGGAAATAATACACGCTGGAAATAATAATACACGCTGGAAATAAAAGCTGCCGAATCTGCTACAGTTGATTATCCAATCAGTGTTGTCGTTACGGTTTTGCTCGGTTAGGTGTGTGACCATCACGTCATATAAAACGGCGTTGATTGGATAAACGTGCACAACGACTTTAAGCCCGAGCATCTTCTTCTAGGTGCGTGTATTTATTTAGTTTCATCAGTTTAATGTTTCTGGCTTTCTCCAGTACACACTGTTCTCGTGGTGTGACGCTTATTGCAAATTGAGATTTTGGGTATGGACACGGGTTTGGCATAAAAACCATCTTTATGGAAGAATAGCGTTAACATATTAGATTCAACGCTTATTTACTAGATATTACTGCTCGTTAACATACATAGGTACGCCGCGACGTATTGAGGCCAAGCAGAAAGATTAATTGTTATGCGCACTTACATCATACGTGATTCTAGTCACCAGATCTAACCTATTTTTGACATTACATAAATTGTTCTTCTGCTAGATAAATAATGTTAATACATGCAGTCGCTTTGAACCGGATACGAGTTGAATAAAACTTAATTAACGGAGCACAAGGTAGAAAGAAACGCAAATATGAACAGAATCGGCATATTTATATAAATAAACGAAGATTCGATATCATTAAGACACCACACACACACACACAAACGTTTGGTATAATAGCGGTTATTTCTCGTATTTATAACCGCGCAGCTGCGCGTATTGCCGGTTGTAATTAATTATTTCAAAACGCGCTACTTTAATGACGACACAACAGCAGATGCGAGCGTACCGTTGAAAAATTATACCCGAAATGCTTCCGTGCTTTCGTGTCACATAGAAGCCATTTGTAAGCGATCACCGGAGACACTGGTCTCCACGCTAATAAAGGGCGCTAATGATCGCTGCATCGGGTTTTTTTCTTCGATGCTCTGCCGCTAGGGTTTCGTCATCGTTATTGGAGACGGGTCGTGGTCGCACGCGATCTCTTTGTAGCCGGCCTTGGATCTCGCGTGGCTTGCCCGAGAGACATGAGCCACGTGTTAGCTCGTGTGTGAACGCAGGGCTACCGTGAACTCGAGGGATATTTAAGAAAACGTCGCGTGGCACGAAAGACGCGTATTATTACATCGATTCTGAACAATAGTACTAGGAAAAGGCTAAAAACTGCCGACCGACGCAGGGCATGGACGTTTCTTTACGTGAGATTAATGTGTTCAATGCGCGTTCGTCAAATTGACGACGAGCGTTATGAATCGGTGCGTGAGCAAGTCAGTGTAGCCTATTATGTGCGTGCGAACTGCGCATGTGCGGTTATGTTAAAACACGGCTCTGGATCATATTACAGATGGCATAACTCAATTTGGAAAGTGAATGTAATCAGGTTACGTAGATCACAATCTGATTTAAGAAAATTACTTCGAAGATGTTTTGTTCACATTTGAATGACCTTTGAAGTCGTCAATCAGCAGCAGTCGAGGCGTCGCAAACTTAATAGCAATACTTCAACGGTATATGCCAGATGAGTGAGTACAAGTTTTATGCGATTGCGAATGCGAAAAAGATTGCCACCGATTCAACACTTGTTCGCGTCATGTATATTTGTTTACTTTTACGGACTATTTGATTATTGGTACCTGATGGTATCGTCGTTTTTTATTTTAGTTCACGTGTATTTTGGACAAAGAAAACCACGCGTTGCTAAGTCGAAAACATGTAAGTTGGGACGGATATAATTTTATTTCCTATAAAACGTCGCTTTTCCTACAGCTCCACTGACTGTCTAATTGTCTAACTGTCTAATTGTCTAACTGTCTAATTGTCTAACTGTCTAACTGTCTAATTGTCTAACTGTCTAATTGTCTAACTGTCTAATTGTCTAACTGTCTAATTGTCTGACTGTCTAATTGTCTAACTGTCTAATTGTCTAACTGTCTAATTGTCTAATTGTCTAATTGTCTAACTGTCTAATTGTCTAATTGTCTAATTGTCTAACTGTCTAATTGTCTAACTGTCTAATTGTCTAACTGTCTAATTGTCTAACTGTCTAATTGTCTAATTGTCTAACTGTCTAATTGTCTAACTGTCTAATTGTCTAACTGTCTAATTGTCTAACTGTCTAATTGTCTAATTGTCTAACTGTCTAATTGTCTAACTGTCTAATTGTCTAACTGTCTAATTGTCTAACTGTCTAATTGTCTAACTGTCTAATTGTCTAATTGTCTAATTGTCTAATTGTCTAATTGTCTAACTGTCTAATTGTCTAATTGTCTAATTGTCTAATTGTATAATTGTCTAATTGTCTAACTGTCTAATTGTCTAATTGTCTAATTGTCTAATTGTCTAATTGTCTAACTGTCTAATTGTCTAACTGTTGCGTTCACGGTTTGTTTTAGGGAGTGTATATAAATGTAATTTTAGTGTAATTGCATTACTGTTATATTATGTACAAAATGTGCAATAATTATTTTAACGTAATTTTCTGTGTTTCATTACAAAATTATACTTGCGTGGCTTTGAGTATTTTATCGTAACTACATGTACAATCCAACTGAAAAGTTGGCAATAATAAACTGATTCTGATTCCGTCTGACAGCCATTGCTGTTGTTTGTTGCAGCAGCCGTATAGTATATACTACGGCCAAGAACTACGCACTGCTACACCAAAACGTCTGACAGCCACTGCTGTTGTTTGTTGCAGCAGCCGTATAGTATATACTACGGCCAAGAGCTACGCACAGCTACGCCAAAACGTCTGACAGCCACTGCTGTTGTTTGTTCCAGCAGCCGTATAGTATATACTACGGGCAAGAGCTACGCACAGCTACGCCAAAACGTCTGACAGCCACTGCTGTTGTTTGTTGCAGCAGCCGTATAGTATATACTACGGCCAAGAGTTACGCACAGCTACGCCAAAACGGACGCAGTAAATTAATTATTCCATATACACTCAACATAATGTAAAAAAAACATGTTTATATATCTTTTCGAGTTTTGAGGTAATGAACGAGCAAACCAAAGAATTAATTACAAGAGTTCATAGTAACCTCTCGGTCAGCAAGCATAACATTTGGACTCAATTGGTCTCTACTGGACACGGACACGCTGCATGCCTGCCTCTCTAATTTGGACAGTATCCTTCCCGTTCACTGCATTTGCAGTAGGCAATGTTCCAGGATACTTTTCCTATTATCGACCGCTGTTTTGGCTCGTTGGAAACTTCCTTCTACGACTAACATGTCTGGCTATTAATTTATATTGTGTGAAAAATTCGTTAAATTGAGAAAAAAACGTTTTAATCAATTATCTCCTCACTAATCATAACTACACATATGCCGCAGTGAGCTAATCACCTAATTCCGTATTAAACCATAGTGCAGTATTTTAATTGCCCATCGGAGAGACAGTGAACCAATAATGTGAAGCAGCAAAACGTTTTTCGCGTTCTGATTGATGTCAAGCATAAATGAAGGATGCTTAGCACTAATTCATCTTGTTTTATTAAGAATTTACATAAATACAATGGAGAAGCAATAAAAAGAGAACTTTGCTGTCACCATGCTACGTTATCTGAGTGTCTCGCGCAACGGCGCCACGTAGCGGTGATGCCGTTATCGGGGGATGTGACGCGTTCACTGTCGCGAACACGCACAAAATGTGGACGCGGCCGCGATAAGAGGCGCCAACGGCGAACGGTAATTGATTTTCGCCGGCGACTGGACGTTCAGTTAGAGCCGCGCCAAGTCTTCGTTGTGCGGCCGACGCCCCTAATAGATGGTAATGCCAAATATTAAAACATGTCAGATTCTATACGTTGCGACGGGTGCCATTGTGTGCCAGAAGTCTCGCGGTGACTGACGGACAAATTAACAATGACGACACGGTCGACAACGACCAATTATTGAGTCGAGAGGCAATTTGTATGGCGCTGACGGCATCATTAGCGAATCGGCGATAATTCTCTCGCCTAGAGGTATACAACGTCTACGTAGTCGGGGACAAGTCATTAGACGAATAAAGTGCCAGTGAGTTTGAGGCGATACCACCCAGTCAAGTATTTCTTGCACTAAGGAAAACAGTTATTAACAATGGAAAGGGGACAATTGTGCAGCGCAAAGGTTTACATTTTCCGTTGGGAGCATGTATATATATATATATATATATATATATATATATATATATATATATATATATATATATACGTATAGATATGGGTCAAGTACATGGACAATATTCTTAAGTACAACTACTTTCAATTTTGCCGAGTCCAAGTACTCATCTAAAAATAGAGGCAAGTACAAGTACTTTGTGAAAAATTCAAGTACAGGTACAAAGTACTTTGACAATTTTATTCAAGTACAGTCAAATACACCGACGCTACATTTATGTTTCATAATAGTGATGGTCAAAGCGATGAAAACACAAAAGCAGCAGTATCATTATTTAAGTCAATGCATAAATACTGTTATTTTGCATCAAATCATGAAATGTTAATTTATTTCTGGTTGCACCCAACAAACATAATGCGTTCAAACTTCTGATCTGTCAGCGTACACCTGTCTGGACGGAAGACCCGCCCGCCACACTAAAGACCTGCCCGTCACACTAAAGACCTGCCCGCCACACTAAAGACCTGCCCGTCACACTAAAGACCTGCCCGCCACACTAAAGACCTGCCCGCCACACTAAAGACCTTGCCCGCCACACTAAAGACCTTGCCCGCCACACTAAAGACATGCCCGCCACACTAAAGACATGCCCGCCACACTAAAGACCTTGCCCGCCACACTAAAGACCTTGCCCACCACACTTAAAGACCTTGCCCGCCACACTAAAGACATGCCCGCCACACTAAAGATCTGCCTGCCACACTAAAGACCTGCCCGCCACACTAAAGACCTGCCCGCCACACTAAAGACCTGCCCGCCACACTAAAGACCTTGCCCGCCACACTAAAGACCTTGCCCGCCACACTAAAGACATGCCCGCCACACTAAAGACCTGCCCGCCACACTAAACACCTTGCCCGCCACACTAAACACCTTGCCCACCACACTTAAAGACCTTGCCCGCCACACTAAAGACCTTGCCCGCCACACTAAAGACCTGCCCGCCACACTAAAGACCTTGCCCGCCACACTAAACACCTTGCCCACCACACTTAAAGACCTTGCCCGCCACACTAAAGACATGCCCGCCACACTAATGACCTGCCCGCCACACTAAACACCTTGCCCACCACACTTAAAGACCTTGCCCGCCACACTAAAGACCTTGCCCGCCACATTAAAGACCTGCCCGCCACACTAAAGACCTGCCCGTCACACTGAAGACCTGCCCGCCACACTAAAGACCTTGCCCGCCACACTAAAGACCTGCCCGTCACACTAAAGACCTTGCCCGCCACACTAAAGACCTGCCCGCCACACTAAAGACCTTGCCCGCCACACTAAACACCTTGCCCACCACACTTAAAGACCTTGCCCGCCACACTAAAGACCTTGCCCGCCACACTAAAGACCTGCCCGCCACACTAAAGACCTTGCCCGCCACACTAAACACCTTGCCCACCACACTTAAAGACCTTGCCCGCCACACTAAAGACATGCCCGCCACACTAATGACCTGCCCGCCACACTAAACACCTTGCCCACCACACTTAAAGACCTTGCCCGCCACACTAAAGACCTTGCCCGCCACACTAAAGACCTGCCCGCCACACTAAAGACCTTGCCCGCCACACTAAACACCTTGCCCACCACATTTAAAGACCTTGCCCGCCACACTAAAGACCTTGCCCGCCACATTAAAGACCTGCCCGCCACACTAAAGACCTGCCCGTCACACTGAAGACCTGCCCGCCACACTAAAGACCTTGCCCGCCATACTAAAGACCTGCCCGTCACACTAAAGACCTTGCCCGCCACACTAAAGACCTGCCCGCCACACTAAAGACCTTGCCCGCCACACTAAACACCTTGCCCACCACACTTAAAGACCTTGCCCGCCACACTAAAGACCTTGCCCGCCACACTAAACACCTTGCCCGCCACACTAAAGACCTGCCCGTCACACTAAAGACCTGCCCGCCACACTAAACACCTTGCCCGCCACACTAAAGACCTTGCCCGCCACACTAAACACCTTGCCCGCCACACTAAACACCTTGCCCGCCACACCAAAGAGTCACTCGACTGGTGCAGAGCTGGCCTGAGTGGAAGAAGTCGAACCAGACATCAACAATA
>OY759261.1:48894849-48899849 GCA_963662155.1 Lamellibrachia columna
ATGAGCAAATACGAAAATGACACGATATGTGTAGGGTCAATATGCAAATATAGCAAAGGCGCTTTCATGCACTTTAAATGCGACGCTAATGTTTATGTATCACAGCTACGCGTCCGGCCATAAAATGTAAGGCAAATATGCAATTGCAAAAATTACACATTCGAACACGTAATGTGCTTGATAACGAACATACACACCGCGAACACTGAATGGCCTAAAGGGAAAATGTGTAAATGTGAAGATTGCGTGCTTACACGAACGTCAAATATGGGTCGATATGCAAATGAAACAGTTACACAGGCAAATCCCTAATGTAGGGTTCTTGTAAAACAAATTATACTCCCCAACACTGTATTTAGCACCAATACGTAAATGTGAAGATTTTAAACACGTTCACAAAAAAACACTGAATTTCGCATGCAAGTGTGAAAGTTTGATACACATATTGCAATGATCGTGCACATATATCAAAGTTACAAACATATGTCCTAAATAGACGTAAACATGTAGATATTTAAGTTATACGTACGAAAATTAAATGAAGGGTCAATATGTAAATGTGAAATTTACGCATACGAACACTATATGTAATGCTTATACGCGCAAGTTTCAATGTCACCCACAAGAACTTATTAGTCCAGCGTGTAAGTAATGCAAGTATTTAGTTATACAACATATAATGCCACAATAACAACATAAAATTGGTATTAGTTAATTCGCGCTATTGCGAGATGTTTTAACATAACTAACGGGGTAGCGCCGTATGCAATTCTTCTGTGTTTGTTTTGTGTGATGCGTGTGAACCACCAGTCCGTTAATACATGTCACATGACGCATTTACATATGTGGGGAACATTTAGTTTCCCTGGCTGGAACCCTATACACAATGAACCTGTGCCGTTTAACATATAGTTATCTTTTTTACCAGTCGACAGGTAACTGTACAGATATGCTACTAAATGAGTTGGTGGACCGTGGATCCACAGAGAATAGCATCACATCTATGACAAAAGTTAAGATGATGACGACAATATCGTCTTCTTCTACAAATCAGAGTTTTTTAAGGGACAACACAAACCGAGGAATCAAACTTGCAACGGATGCGACAAACATCTGACTGACTTCTGTCGTGTTGAGTGGAGTCGGTCTGGGGTTTGAGACAACGTCAATCAATGATAACGAATACGTCCAATGAACTGGTGCATCATTTATGGCTAATATACCGCAAGTCACACGTGTCTACATCAAAGGAAATATGCGACTCACCGACGCGAGCCAAGCCGAGGAGAAGAAACAATCGAACCACCATCATCGTCATCGCCGTTCCTTGCACTGTTCCGCGGCGAAATCGACTTTATCAGACGTCAGACGAAACCAGCAGCGGCTCTGTAAGAAAGAACGTCACAATTATGGTACGGTTAATTACTCGTCACAACTTAATTATCCTTCACTACACTACATAGCGGTAGCAACGCCGCTGGACAAGACAGCGTGTCAAATCGACTTGCCCATGCGCTGTTGCAACCACGACACTTTGCTCGTAACAACAAATGCAGGCCACATGTTACAGTACGTTCGCCCTGCCGCTATAGGAACCACGCGATTCGCCGGTGGCCACAATGTCTGTCTTGTCTGCTGTTCCTAGAACGACGTTCTCTACAGAGACGGCAGTCACGCCATGTCGTCCGCAGCAGCCGGTTGCTGATCAGGGCGTCTCTCTCGCGCGCAGTTTAATTTACACGTTAGCAATCACAGCCTTGGGCAGCTATGGGGAATCGGACGTCGATTGTGTCCATTTACGTGAACACTAAGAGGAGTAAAGGCATTGAAGCAGTCGGAACGAGATGTTGACGTGGCACGGATTAGAGTGCATTCGAAAGAGGTGCTTTCTAGAGCCGACAAAGCCGTCACGTGTTTTGCCGTAAAGTGTTACAGTTGTCATAGCTAACGCATTACTGCTGATTAGAAAGTAATAATTTCAACTTACTTTGCAGTATATTACTGCTGATGTATATTGAAAAATACCGAATGTCAAAAGCAACGAACATACAATGAATCCAAAATAGAATAATACTATTTAGGAGAGAGAGAGAGAGAGAGAGAGAGAGGGGGGGGGAGGGAAACAGAGTGACACATAGACAAAGAGACATAGAGACACAGAGAGACAAACGCGAGAGAGACATACATATATACATATATACATACATACACACACATATACATATATACATACATACATACATACATACATACATACATACATACATACATACATACATACATACATACATACATACATACATACATACATACATAAATGCAGAAATACATACATGAATACAGACATACAGACAGACATACATACAGACAGACAGCCAGACAGACATAAATTAAGACATACAGACGTAGACAGAGAGGCGTAGGTAAAGAGGGGGAGACACCGGCCAAAATATTCACGCAAACCCTCTGCGCAAGTAACGATAGACGCAGCATGCATCTAGATCACACAATGATACAATCAAACACATCGAATCGAGGCAAATACTGCACAACGTTCTCAACTGTTACACGTATTTGTGACAATGTTATAGTTATGTAACGTTGTAATGACATCGCTACTTCTATAATGTTTGTCTGTTATTGCTGTTGAAAATAAAGATTCATTCATTCATTCATTCATTCATTCATTCACGTAGCAAAACCCACAATGTTGCACATCTCTGTTTTATGGACACATATGTCATGTCAATGAGACAATGACTATAGTAAAGAGTTTTCTCTTAATATTCGCCACGCCTAAAACTAATCACCACGAAATCTCTGGTGACAAATACGTATCGCTACTCCTCGTGCGATTAGATCGACCTGGTCTCCTGAGCACGTGCAGCGACGATCACAATTAACGCGTCAACGTACACATTCTACAGTGTTGAGTACGTGCGTGTGTGTGTGTGTGTGTGTGCGTGCGTGTGTGTGCGCGCGCGCGTGCGTTCGTGCGTGCGTGCGTGCGAGTGTGTGTGTGTGAGTGTGTGTGTGTGTGTGTGTGTGTGTGTGCGTACGTGCGTGCGAGTGTGTGTGTGTGTGTGTGTGTGTGTGTGTGTGTGTGTGTGTGTGTGTGTGTGTGTGTGTGTGTGTGTGTGTGTGACACAGAGAGGAGGGAGACAGAGGGGAGGGAGACAGAGGGGAGAGAGGCACGTGTACACAAGCTAAGATACACGCGTGAACACAGTTATTGCCTGATTGCAAAACTACGTGTCAAACGGTGGTGTTAATTGTTACGCTGATGCATCATAAGCGACCTGTGAGTAGGGACCTGTGAGTAGGGACCTGTGAGTAGGGACCTGTGAGTAGGGACCTGTAAGTAGGGACCTGTGAGTAGTGACCTGTGAGTAGGGACCTGTGAGTAGGGACCTGTGAGTAGGGACCTGTGAGTAGGGACCTGTGAGTAGGGACCTGTTAGTAGGGACCTGTGAGTAGGGACCTGTGAGTAGGGACCTGTGAATAGGGACTTGTGAGTATGAGTATACGAAGAGGAGACGGCGTTTGTTCGCCACCATTCATCTCAATTCACGAGCTACTCTTTGCAGCTGCGGCTGCACCAAGTACACAAGACAGGATATCATTTTGCTGCGATTTACCAGGGACTTGACGAGCGGCTGTCATTCAGTGAAGATTCCAACGTGGTGATTTTCGTAACACCGGCACAGCTAATGTGTGCGCGCGCTTGCGTGTGTGTGTGCGTGCGTGTATGTGCGCGCGCGTGCGTTCGTGCGTGCGTGCGTGCGAGTGTGTGTGTATGTGTGTGAGTGTGTGAGTGTGTGTGTGTGTGTGTGTGTGTGTGTGTGTGTGTGTGTGTGTGTGTGTGTGTGTGTGTGTGTGTGTGTGTGTGTGTGCGTACGTGCGTGCGAGTGTGCGTGTGTGTGTGTGTGTGTGTGTGTGTGTGTGTGTGTGTGTGTGTGTGTGTGTGTGTGTGTGTGTGTGTGTGTGTGTGTGTGTGTGTGTGTGTGTGTGTGTGTGTGTGTGTGTGTGTGTGTGACACAGAGAGGAGGGAAACAGAGGGGAGGGAGACAGAGGGGAGAGAGGCACCTTCTGATTAGCGACGTTGATGCTCCTTCATATATTATTGACTGTCTTGTGTATTTTATGCAATGTGTACACGTGGCGAAAATTGCCAAGCGTACTCTTTTAGTGCGATAAAACACTGATCATTATGTGCTCGTGTAATCGGTATTTCTCGTAAAAGTTCCGGTTGTTAGATACACATGATTGTGGATGATGGTTTGTAGTAGAGCTAGTTTGTTTTCCACGGGTCAGCATTCAAAATAATTGCACCTAATGTGAACGTATATGTACGTATTATGTTGCTAGCGCAGCCAACAGAAAGGAATCTCAGACACAATGCTGTATACAAAGGAACCTCACACACAGAATGTATACGCAAAGGATTCTCAGAGGCAGATACATCGCTGTACACAAAGGAACATCAGAAGCAGGCATAACGACTTAAACAAAGGAATCTGAGAAGCATACACAACGCTGTACACAAAGGAACCTCAGAAGCATACACAACGCTGTACACAAAGGAACATGAGAAGCATACACAACGCTGTACAAAAAGGAACCTGGCAGGCAGACACAACGCTTTACACAAAGAAACCTCAGAAGCATACACAACGCTGTACACAAAGGAACCTCAGAAGCAGACACAACGCTGTACACAAAGGAACCTCAGAAGCAGATACAATGCTGTACACAAACGAACCTCAGAGGCAGACACAACGCTGTACACAAAAGGAACATCAGAATCAGACACAACGCTGTACACAAAGGAATCTCAGAAGCAGATACAATGCTGTACACAAACGAACCTCAGAGGCAGGAACAACGACTTAAGCAAACGAACCTGAGAAGCGTACACAACGCTGTACATAAAGGAATCTCAGAAGCATACACAACGCTGTACACAAAGGAACCCCAGAAGCATACACAACGCTGTACAC
>OY759261.1:48904849-48912349 GCA_963662155.1 Lamellibrachia columna
ACTTACTTGGTTTACCAACAGAGACGTCCACGTCTACTTACTTGGTTTACCAACAGAGACGTCCACGTCTACTTACTTGGTTTACCAAACAGAGACGTCCACGTCTACTTACTTGGTTTACCAATAAAGACGTTCACGTCTACTTACTTGGTTTACCAACAGAGACGTCCAAGTCTACTTACTTGGTTTACCAACAGAGACGTCCACGACTACTTACTTGGTTTACCAACAGAGACGTCCACGTCTACTTACTTGGTTTACCAACAGAGACGTTCACGTCTACTTACTTGGTTTACCAACAGAGACGTCCACGTCTACTTACTTGGTTTACCAATAGAGACGTTCACGTCTACTTACTTGGTTTACCAACAGAGACGTCCACGTCTACTTACTTGGTTTACCAACAGAGACGTCCACGTCTACTTACTTGGTTTACCAACAGAGACGTCCACGTCTACTTACTTGGTTTACCAACAGAGACGTTCACGTCTACTTACTTGGTTTACCAACAGAGACGTCCACGTCTACTTACTTGGTTTACCAACAGAGACGTCCACGTCTACTTACTTGGTTTGCCAACAGAGACGTCCACGTCTACTTACTTGGTTTTCCAATAGAGACCTTTACTAGACGATTTATGCTGCTGCTGGGCCAGAACAAGTTATAGCTTGAGCAACCTAGTGTCTCATCTTTTCTGTGTTCGACACATTGGCTTATCATTGCATCAACATAACGTATAACACGTTAGGTATAGCATAGAATAACCGCAAACTTTGGCATAATTTCACGCGGCCGGATCAAACAAGATCTAGGCCCACGTGCTCGGGCACACAACATCTTTTGGGAACGATTGGTCATTAATGTGCTGCAACAAGTGGCGTCGCCAGTCGACGTTGTGTCGAATTACTTTCTCGCTCGCGGTCATTCACCTGGGACAGGTTCACTAAGGATCAGTCATTCACCTGGGACAGGTTCACTAAGTATCATAGGCTCATTCGCTGGATTCATTATTTACACCATCGACGTTCCATTGTGTTTTGACGTGCTCATTGCCATCGAATGCAATGAAGACAATACCTGTGTCTATAAAGCTAATTTCCGTCATTGCATTTTCCAACGTTTTGTACAGGATATTTGTAGAGACATTATTATGCTGAAGTATGTTCTAGAAAGAAAGATGAGCCTGTGGTAGAAGTCACGTGACATGAACTCGTTTTAATCTCCGTTGACCACCATCAACAGCATCACAACGCTACATTCACGATGCGGACATTTGATGCACACATGGCACATCATAGACAGAGTAAGGATGCGGCCACGACCAGCAAACCAGTGACCACATCTTCAATCACTGCCGTATATTCACCTTCAGCGGAGGAATCTCTGAGGTCTACTCAGCTTCCCCTAAAGCATTCAAGTGGACCAACAACCTACAGATATAACTGTGAGACTATATCCATATGAAAGAAGAATTAGAATCTCCGTGAAACGGAACCGAAGTTCACCGATTAACTTCCACCTTGCAGTTATGCCAACAAGCCATGCACTTACGCCCAGAACTTTCGTCACGAGCTATAGGGGCCCCAAAACGACACTTCGCACAAAATGCTTACCTGGTTGGTCACCTGGGGGACAGTGTTACTTCGGTATCAGTTTCTGTAACAATTCAACGGTCTGTGCCGAGAAACTCAGAAATAATCCAATATCAAAAATATTCCTAGAAGTTCCTATGTATACTTGGATAAACGATGATAAAACAGATAACTGCGAGTACAAAATTATCATTGCAATTATCTGAAGGTAAATTTCCTTAGATACAGGTTTCGTTGTATTATCTGAAGGTATATTTCCTTAGCGTTTCGTTGTATTATCTGAAGGTATATTTCCTTAGGGTTTCGTTGTATTATCGTTTGTTCTGCTTCTAAAATGGTTTAGTATAAACGTCACCCGAAGAAGGCGTCCGGATTTAAATGTGATCGTTAAAAATGGGATTCTGCAAATTGCTATAGATTACGGCTATCCGAAGTAGTGTGTTTCAATCTCCAGAAGACGATTAGGTCTAATCCTGGGATAACTCACTGATATTTTAAAAGTTATGACTATGCCAGTTTTCATTATGGTGCTGAATAATTTTCGTCAGCTAAGTTTATGTATCTTGGATTATTTAGATGCCTGATGATGGTTGACGCGATTTGAACAGCATTAATAATTAAACACGTAGAGGGTTGTTTTGCAGTTCGTACATGATCTATGCAAACGCGTGCTCGATCGCGTCCGAAATTAATAAAACGTAAGAACGATCGATTGTTGAGTTCCAACGCAAGCGTTGTTCTTTCCGCTATATAGCAATTGATGCTAATGTTGATACGAGGTAATCTATATAGCAATTGATGCTAATGTTGATACGAGGTAATCTTTGCTAAAAAGAAAATGTTACTAAATATGTTCGGTCACGCTTTATCGTGGGAACGATTTGTCGACAAATTATTGTTAATTCATCCACCAGAGGCACCACGGGTCCTTTCGGGTAGTTTCTACAAGAACATGTTTAAAATCAATGTAAAAACACGCTGGTTAGTAGGCATGATAACAAAACCAAATTGACCTTGGCAGTGACATACATCAATTTGAAGTTAGTCTTTCTCTGAGTCCAGCTTATCCTGAGCATTCTACACTGTATCTCGAATGCGTGTATACGGTTGTCATCTTTCTCAAGAAACGTCTACACACACTCGATATGTGAGTACAGTGCAGAGAAAAAATAATATTTTTGTCAGTGATAAATTGAGCGAAGTAGAAGGTCTGATATGCACCATCAAAGGAAGAAAGCTGGCTATGCACGACCATTAGAATGAAGGCAGGACAGTCTGGTATTTAGCAGAACAAAGGAACTACCAGAAACACATAGAAGTGGTAGACGAAATATTTGCTGGATTGACAGCGTCAAACATTGTATGTTGGACTCAGAGCGGCTAGAAAGACTACAGGGAGACGTCAACGGCCTAACCGAAGTTACGGCTATACATCAACTTCATCGTAATAACAATGAAATAAAAAATTACTTGACCTCGGATATAGCTGTGACCACACTGACCTCTTAGATTAGGCATGACGTAAAGCCTATTGTCACTGCGCCAGTTCACGTGCAACGTCGTAATAAATTGACCTTTACACGTATTGCATATGCCAAGAATAGTGCATATTACAAGACACCGGGGGTCCGGCTGTAGCCACTGGGTTGTTATACCGATGAGGAATAAAGCGATTACATAGGCTTTAACGAAATTAAGCATAGTACGCGTTAAATAATATATAAATAACATCTGCTATGTGCAAGTGGTTAATTGTGCAGAATACAGAACAATGCTTGTGATTTGTGAACGTACTTTGAAATTGCGACAATTGGTCATCCCAGAATCGAACTTTAAACGATCAACGATTACAGTATAATATAATGTAAAGTATGGATTGGTCTGAGACAACATTATTCGTTAATACGAAATAATATAATAATATCACATATGAATAATTCGCCTCACATATGCATCCAATATGCAATGTAATGGCATTATTATGAAGAGTTTGCATGCATGTGAATTTTTTTTTCATATTTTGAGATAATAGTAGTTTCGCAGCAGGAATGCACTAAACTCATGTTGGCTTACCCCCGACGTGTTAATTGTACGGTTTAAGCTGTCGATTTTTTTACGGAATCTTATAATAAAATTATGAATAATCGTTGGACTCGATAGTGGCTTCCTTGTTAACTTGCCTTCAGGTTGGCAGTCTTTATTAATATTGTTGTGTCTTATGTAGACATCTGTATAAATATTGTTTTTGTCTTCACGGTGACTACCTTTAATCTATGTACAACATCTCTATGCATCCAAAGCACCAACCCTGATCGATTTCTGAAAACCTCCCGGAATGTTTCCTTTTAAGTTTTATGCGCAATGGAAAAGTAAATTTCCTGGAATTCTATAAATTTCAGGACATCTAAATCATTGATTTCGCCCGTATATCCGGCAAGCCTGGTAGATTTGTCGAGGATTGAACTACTTCGTTGATACACGTGCCTAGCAAAAGGCAGACGTCATGTTAAAAAATGCCGCAAGAACAAAATGGCGCCGGTTCGCTTGCCAAGCGGTGAAATAGTGACGTCGGCAAAAGAACAACAAGCTTACGCCGCGAAAAACAACAGCTGTCTGATCTGCGGGGATAAAACAGCGGGTGGTCGGCGAATGTTGACATATACTGCATATGTACTTCCTCGCATTTAACTGCGCCTAACGTTCCCACTGTGGACCAAGTGTTAAAGGTCAAATCCTTGCGGAGTCGCGTTTTGTCTGCAAGCGCGAGACCAGTTAACGTTCAACGCCAAAACCAAACAGTCGTCTCACCAGAGGAGCGACACAACGTAGTTAGGGACGAAAGAAAATGCCAACCCTTCCAAAGGCAGCACAGGATTATCAAGCACTAATGTAGGTGAACGGTTTAACCGTTTCATGACATCACGCAGAAGGTCAAAAGAGCATAGCGTAGACAAGCGAGTGAATCCCAGGCATAACACGTCGCACGCAGTCGAAGTCAATTTATATTTGACACGTTCACAAAGTTTTAATAATATCACGGGACACGATTACAGAGGAACTAACAAAACAGTATAACGACCACCAGTGGGAAATTCAACAACTCAACGGGACGTAATATCCCCTCACGTTCATCAGCGTCAACAAAACGAAATACATTCCCAATCAATATAGACATTTTACGACATAAAACTAGTTTTCCTACGAACTCGCGCAACAAGTCTGCAATTCAGATACATAAACAACTGACCGATATATCTCGCCCTCTTTACTAGCGCAAATTACAAGATCCGTGTGTTTTTCAACAGCAAGTAACCGAACTTTTTCCGAAAGCGCACCAGCGTTCCAACGGTAAAAACTCATTTGGTGTAATGTATGAGTGCACACTGCTAATGACGCCGACAATGTGTGAGTGCACACTGCTAATGACGCCGACAAAGTGCAGACACCAGTTCTACCGCCAAAGACGCAACGATGCGACTAATAATCAGGAAAAAAGATCGGCGTATAAATGTTTGATGGAGAAAGATAATCATGGTCCAGTGGAGTGCGCAGGTGACAGGGTTCATTTCAGTCATATTCACCACGTAGCGCGCCAGATTTTTTCAACTGACGCATTGGGTCAATCTCCTCGTGGCCATTCGTAGTTCTCGTCCACCTGGCGATGAGGAGAAGTATACAGTCTCACACAGGGAGCCAAAGTATACAGTCTCACACAGGGAGCCAAAGTATACAGTCTCACACAGGGAGCCAAAGTATACAGTCTCACACAGGGAGCCAAAGTATACAGTCACACACAGGGAGCCAAAGTATACAGTCACACACAGGGAGCCAAAGTATACAGTCTCACACAGGGAGCCAAAGTATACAGTCACACACAGGGAGCCAAAGTATACAGTCACACACAGGGAGCCAAAGTATACAGTCACACACAGGGAGCCAAAGTATACAGTCACACACAGGGAGCCAAAGTATACAGTCACACACAGGGAGCCAAAGTATACAGTCACACACAGGGAGCCAAAGTATACAGTCACACACAGGGAGCCAAAGTATACAGTCACACACAGGGAGCCAAAGTATACAGTCACACACAGGGAGCCAAAGTGTAACCTCAAAAAAATAGGTCATCGTAGTATAAAAAAGAACATAGTTGAATTATCGTAAGAAGGACATAGCTAAGCTAGAAAGAATACAGCGAAGAGCAACTAAAATGATTCCAGAATTGAGAGACCTTAGTTACGAAAGTCGCTTATTACGATGTGGTTTGACAACACTAGAGACCAGGAGACTAAGAGGAGACCAAATAGAAGTGTATAAGCTAATTAAGCTAATGGTTATGAGGATATTGTTCGGAATAAGTTCTTCAAACTTAAAGAAGGCAGTAGAACGAGAGGACAAAAAGCAGCATTAGTTAAGGAACAGTTTAGGTTGGACAGAAAGTACTCTTTCTCAAAGAGGGTGATAAATGAATGGAACAAACTGTCAAATGATCGTTTTAATGATAGTAATGTGAATCTGTTTACAAATATGACAGATAACTTATAAGTTGGGGCTATACATAGATGATACAATTGTTGGACTCTCGTTAACCTGATGGCTTCCTTGTTCACTTGCCATCTGGAATTTGTAGTTTTGGGTGTCAATTTTGTTAAATTAGGAGTTCCAGTTTCGAAGATTTATTCGAAACCACTCGTCTGGCGACATCTCACCCGCCTTGTTAGCGGTACTTAATCTGATGCGTTCGAGGCACCGCGCAATCGCGCCTTGTCAAAACCAACCCACATTCGACTAATGACCAGAAAGTGAACTTATCCCAAATCGACTACTTAGCATCGCCAGCGGTGGTCGCCAGATGTCGGAGCAGTGCACCAGACTCCGTGCGAGAGGCAGTAAGTGCGTATCGGTCGATGATGGCGGGACAAGGCGGGACAAGGCGTCACCTGCATCCTCCGGTCTCGGGATTACTGCCGCATTCCTCGACTCGTATGAGGTATGATGTCTATATTTTAGGATACAGGCGCCAGTGCGCGTGTACGCAGCTGCACCACGCACGCACAAGAGAATGGGCAATCACGCAAGCACACACACGCACGCACGCACGCACGCACATCCCTCATTTTCATACATGTAATCCTCTATTTCTGCCTGCCTCACACCGCCTCTCTCTCCATACCTCTTTCTCAGTACTCTATTTTTTTTACTTCGTTTTATTATTTTATTTTATTTGTATTTGTATTTCCCTTTCTCTTCCACTCACTGTCTCTCTGTTTTTCCTATTTCATTACGTATCAGCTTCTCTCGGAATTTTTCGTTCTTAATAATTATTTTTCTTTCACCCAATCTCTCCCTCTTTCCATCCACCCCCTCCATTCCCCCCTCTTTCTCTCCCTCATCCTCCCTCCCTCCCTCCCGCCATCCTCCTCCACCCCCCTCTCTCTCCCTTCCTGCCTCCCTCCCTCCCTCCCTCCCCCCATTTCTTTCTCTCTCTCTCTTTCCCTCTCTCTCTCTCTCTCTCTCTCTCTCTCTATATATATATATATATATATATATATATATATATATATATATATATATATATATATATATATATATATATATATATATATATATATATATATATATATATCTGTCTGTCTGTCTGTCTCTCTCTCTCTCTCTCTCTCTCTCTCTCTCTCTCTCTCTCTCTCTCTCTCTCTCTCTCTCACTGCCACTGCGGTCTCCTGTCACTACGCATCAGCCTCAGCCACCGAACTTCGTTAACGTTCCCTCCTTCACCCACCGCAGATATTGTTAAATTGTTACGTGGTCATCGGGCGCTAACGGGCGGCGTCGGTAATCACACGTGATGTGCGTGGCCCGGCCGTCAGTCCCGGGCGAGGTTAACGCGGCAGCTGATAATGAAGACACA
>OY759261.1:48917349-48929849 GCA_963662155.1 Lamellibrachia columna
AGTGAAAGAGTGTATGTGTGAGCGAACAATAAGTTTCCCAATAAGTTGTTGGCTGTTTATAGTTTGGTCCACGGGAAACTGCACAAGAAGCGTTGCATACCACACGAGTCATCGTCTGGATACGCTCTTCTAATTAGTTCAGTACAAGACAGCGCAATTAAAGCGACTCAGCAACCTTTGTCCGAAATAAAGCGAATAGGTACGAAGAACTAACGCTACGTGAACTCTATAAAGCGAATAGGTACGAAGAACTAACGCTACGTGAACTCTATAAAGCGAATAGGTACGAAGAACTAACGCTACGTGAACTCTATAAAGCGAATAGGTACGAAGAACTAACGCTACGTGAACTCTATAAAGCGAATAGGTACGAAGAACTATCGCTACGTGAACTCTATAAAGCGAATAGGTACGAAGAACTAACGCTACGTGAACTCTATATTACATGAGAACTCAAATCATAACTAACTCAGCGTCACCAAAAGTACAATTCCAAACTTCCCACACTACAAAACCTCACATTCCGGCCACGGGATTTTACCGCATGTCCAAAACGGATAGACACAAGACGCCTAGAAACAGGAGACAAGCCCCGTAAGATGATCTCGCTTCTACACACAACTTACCAAGAACTCGCGCGCGCAGTGCGTGACGCGTGCTGCGTGCTGTGATGTGTCCGAACAATCGTAGTACTGGTGCGGCCGTAGCGCGCACACCTCTTGGACGTTCTTTCTCCGCGGGCCGCCAGATGAATAATTGAGGCAGGCGGCATCAGCGCTGAGGTTAAGACGTTAAGCGGTCGCGCCCGACAGTTCCAACGCGGCGCCGTCTTACGTCACCGTCGTCCGCCAGGTGGCGCGCCGTCACAAGACACAGGTGGGCCTGTTGGTTTATCCGCGCCCACATCAGCGGCGTCCGGGAAATGATGGAATGTATTTAGAGTGCAGTCTAAGTAGCCAGTGTTGGAGATAAAAGTGCTGCGTAGAGATGAAAGCGCGATATTTGATCGTCTTTGCCTTTTGAATGTTTTATTAGCGACCGGATTATGAACACAGATAACTGTGTGGATAACAAAACGGTGTGTGTATATGTGTGTGTGTGTTTGTGTGTGTGTGTGTGTGTGTGTGTGTGTGTGTGTGTGTGTGTGTGTGTGTGTGTGTGTGTGTGTGTGTGTGTGTGTGTGTGTGTGTGTGTGTGTGTGTGTGTGTGTGTGTGTGTGTGTGTGTGTGTGTGTGTGTGTGTGTGTGTGTGTGTGTG
Organism: Lamellibrachia columna; assembly: GCA_963662155.1. Lineage (NCBI taxonomy): Eukaryota > Metazoa > Annelida > Polychaeta > Sabellida > Siboglinidae > Lamellibrachia > Lamellibrachia columna. The sequence continues at coordinate 48,918,607 of OY759261.1, forward strand.
TGTGTGTGTGTGTGTGTGTGTGTATATGTGTGTGTGTGTTTGTGTGTGTGTGTGTGTTTGTGTGTGTGTGTGTGTGTGTGTGTGTGTGTGTGTGTGTGTGTGTGCGTGCGTGTGTGTGTGTTTGTGTGTGTGCGCGCAGATTACACATATATTACAAATAGATTACACATTAAAATGTTGGACTCTCTCAGTACGACAATGGCTTCCTTGGCCACTTGCCTTCTGGGTCGTTGCCTTGGATGGCAATCTTGTTAAATCTTGAGTGTGTGTGTGCGTGCGTGCATGCGTGCGTGTGTAGGATGCTGTAGGATTACCGAATGTGGGTTGAGACGGAGCTACACACAGGGGAGTAACAGGGGAGTAACAGGGGAGTAACAGGGGAGTAACAGGGGAGTAACAGGGGAGTAACAGGGGAGTAACAGGGGAGTAACAGGGGAGTAACAGGGGAGTAACAGGGGAGTAACAGGGGAGTAACAGGGGAGTAACAGGGGAGTAACAGGGGAGTAACAGGGGAGTAACAGGGGAGTAACAGGGGAGTAACAGGGGAGTAACAGGGGAGTAACAGGGGAGTAACAGGGGAGTAACAGGGGAGTAACAGGGGAGTAACAGGGGAGTAACAGGGGAGTAACAGGGGAGTAACAGGGGAGTAACAGGGGAGTAACAGGGGAGTAACAGGGGAGTAACAGGGGAGTAACAGGGGAGTAACAGGAAGCAGCAACTGGAGTTTAAGGAAGTCCGTTATTTGAACGACATCCGATGAATGAGTGAAGTGGTCGAGAAAACGTCACCGACTTAGTCGTTCTCGGATAAAGCAGCAGAAGACGTCGGAAGGGGTCGCTGTAGTTGTCTATACAACCCGCAGCCTTCGGTTAAACCGATACATGTATAGTGCTAACGGAATTTCATGCTCCATCCGTACTTCTCTAAGTACGGAACAAGCAGTGGATGACATCAAAACCCGTACTTCTCTAAGTACAGAACACGCACTGGATGACATAAAAACCCGTAATTCTCGAAGTACAGAACACGCACTGGATGACATCAAAACCCGTACTTCTCTAAGTACAGAACACGCAGTGGATGACATCAAAACCCGTACTTCTCTAAGTACGGAACACGCACTGGATGACATCAAAACCCGTACTTCTCTAAGTACAGAACACGCACTGGATGACATCAAAACCCGTAATTCTCTAAGTACAGAACACGCACTGGATGACATCAAAACCCGTACTTCTCTAAGTACGGAACACGCACTGGATGACATCAAAACCTCCATATTAAGCGGATATATAGATGTAGACATCCATCAAATAACCTTCTAACTTGATTAAATGGGTAAATGGTCCATACATCTGCAGATTTCTGTTTAACCGCTTTTATATCGAACATTTATTTATTTAGTCCAGTTGGAAACATCGGAATATCTGCCTACGCGTTTATGATCATAGGAATGGGCTGCAGGAGTCCCTCCCTCCCTCCCTCCTTCGCTCACCATATCTCCTCCCTTCCCTTTCTTTATTACTCAATGTCACCCCTCTATGTCAGTTACAGTCAGCTGTAAAATTCTGTAGCCTTCGCACACTGCGCCGGTAATTTCAGTGGTGGACATATTCAATCAGGACCCTAATCCGTTCTCTCGGCGCGTGACGCCAGACGCCTCGCGGCATCCGTTGCCTGTCAGTTTCCGTTGGGAGAGCGTCTCGACTTTGATGGACGACGTGACAGTCTAAAGACATAATGCGTCCCCCCCCCCGGACTTCGTCCGATAATGTCACACGCAGGCATACTGCGTGTTCTTGCTGGAGGGTTTTTTGCGCCGTACGATGAATAGGACTTTACGGTGAATCTTCACTGAATTGTTCGTCCGGTACGGGGTATGAGCGTTCGAAAATACGCTACTTAGCGGAGGTAGATTGTCTAATGACGCTGAAGCGGTTAAATAGGTGCATTTCGGTTAGTCAACGGTTTGATCCTTTGGTGATTAATCCGGTACGTTTCCGTTAGTCGGCATTGACCCGGTGTCAAGGTCTCAGTTTTCGGTGCGCATGCAAGATTGGAAGATTGGTTTCGAATTGTATTTTTTCTCACCAATCGAAAAAGCGTTATTCTTGTTTACACCTGCTCAACATTAGTTATTATTATTATTATTATTATTAGTTATTATTATTCTTGTTCACACCTGCTAAACATCAGTTATTATTATTATTATTAGTTATTATTATTCTTGTTCACACCTGCTAAACATCAGTTATTATTATTATTATTAGTTATTATTCTTCTTGTTCACACCTGCTAAACATCAGTTATTATTATTATTATAAGTTATTATTAGTTATTGTTATTCTTGTTCACACCTGCTCAACATTAGTTTGCGTCTTGAGTCTCATATTGCTGGGTTGATTTGTACGATTTCGTCAAAGCTACTGGTAGACTTTATTTTATATCATACAATGTCGATGATACAAGCGAAGGACACTTTCAAATTTATCTTATGATGTTCCACCATAATTGCAGACGGATAGCAGCTGACTAGAGCGCTTAATACGACGCTGGTCACTTATTGTTGACGTCAAACATCGAGTAGTCCATAGGTGAACATGCACGCTGACAATTTGCGATCCGGACAAAATAAGACCGTAACATCGTGACGCCATGACACAATGATAACACGACATCGTGACGCCATGACACAATGATAACACGACATCGTGACGCCATGGCACAGTGACAACACGACATCGTGATGCCATGACACAGTGACAACACTACATCGTGACGCCTTGACACAGTGACAATACGACATCGTGACGCAATGACACAGTGACAACACGACATCTTGACGCCATGACACTGTGACAACACGACATCGTCTCGCCATTACATAGTGACAACACGACATCGTGATGCCATGACACAGTGACAACACGACATCGTGACGCCTTGACATAATGACAATACGACATCGTGACGCAATGACACAGTGACAACACGACATCTTGACGCCATGACACTGTGACAACACGACATCGTCTCGCCATTACATAGTGACAACACGACATCGTGATGCCATGACACAGTGACAACACGACATCGTGACGCCTTGACACAGTGACAATACGACATCGTGACGCAATGACACAGTAACAACACGACATCTTGACGCCATGACACAACGACATCGTGACGCCATGACACAGTGACAACACGACATCGTGTCGCCATGACACAGTGACAACACGACATCGTGACGCCATGACACTGTGACAACACGACATCGTGACGCCGTTACACTGTGACAACACGACATCGTGTCGCCATGACACAGTGACAACACGACATCGTGACGCCTTGACACAGTGACAATACGACATCGTGACGCAATGACACAGTGACAACACGACATCGTGACGCCATGACACAGTGACAACACGACATCGTGACGCCATGACACAGTGACAACACGACATCGAGACACCGAGAGCCGAAGAAATGTAGCTTTGTATATCAACGACGTCACGACCGCTAACATAATCTGATGCGCGAGTCTGGGGTGTAAAAGTTGGCGTATAGCAGCATATACACTGTCAGTCCCTAAACGCCTAATGATTCCGTTCATGCTCTCAACAAGTGAAACCGATCGGTGAACCATGTCTGGTTTTGCTTACAACAATGTCAATTATACCGACATGGCACGTGGACCGACACGAAACATCAAAGTAATAGTAGTTGTTTCCAGTCGTTTGGCTGCTGTAGTTTATTATGAATATAGCGATATACATACTGTCATACGTGGATTGCTATCAACCAGGGCAGAGAAATAGACAACAAAATCAAAGGACGCCGTCGAAGAATACGTGTGTGTTGTTATTCCAATATGTGTGTGTTGTTATTCCAATATGTGTGTGTTGTTATTCCAATATGTGTGTGTTGTTATTCCAATATCTCCTAAATGTGCGGCCAATCCATCTCCGTATTCTGTTGTTGATGTCTTCTGATATTGGTGACATACAATCACGTCTGAGTAGCTCTTTATTTGACACTTCCATTGGCCAGTGAGTAACTATTGTTTTTTTTATCCGCACTTGGGAGGTGGACAATTAGGGGATATGCTGCAGAACGAGAAGGGCTGGCGAAAAAGGTATGGATTAGCACCAGGGCGGCGAAGACGCTTAGACAGTTAGCCTTCAACAACTTACCAATTCACCTGTAGCAAGCGCATAGATCAATCATCTCACTTTCCTTCTCCTGTGCTTTGTACGATTATAAGTCACATGACTGAACGCATACGTGTGATTGGCTAACAATCTAGGACGTACACTTGTTGAACTGACACGAACATTTACCGCTTTCGTAGAATCCAACGGAACGGTGTTAGCCGAATTTCGAACAGTGGTGATCCCATTGGGAAGATATATACTAATCCGTCCCCTCCCCAGGGGAAGGTCGAGAATAGACGGTTGCGTCCCTACTAGCGAATGGGAATGTATCGCATTAATACGTCCGTCTCGCTGCGCAGGAAAAAGATGACCGTGCATCGTCCAACTAGCCAATCATTATTCTCTGATTAATGTGGATAATCACCAATAATGAATTAGGCCGGAACGCGTCATAATCAATGCACGCCGTGTGTGGCCAACGTTAACGCAATGCAACCGATCTCAGCTAATTAACGGATCTCTTGTGTCATTGATGGCTTTTTAATTGTATTACGTCTGATAATGAGAGTTCGGGGGTTAATGAAATGTTTGCAGTGCAATAGGCAGCGAGACGACTGTGGTTGATAGCACAGCATAATCATCATCAGGTGGCCGTAATTACGTCAGACGTGGAATGTAACTTGGGCATTAATGATATAATTGCCAAAAGATAACGACAGTAGTGACACGCCTACTGTCTGGGTACAGGCTAGTATTTGTTTCCCTGTTGTCATCACCACCAGGTGTCGTGTCTGTGGCAGGCGTGGGCGATTATGACTCTCCATTTCCCACGATCACAGGTGTCGTCAAACAGTTCTGCTGTGCTCTTTCCTAGCCAGGTTCCTAGACCATCGAGGATTTTTTTTTCCTTTCAGTCTTTCCCGTTGTTACTCGATGTTCTAGTTTTCTCTTTCTCTCCCTATTTATTTATTATTTATTTACCGAACTTATAAAACGCTCTTTTCATACATAAAAGCCTGCTCAAAAGCGCTGTACACAATGAATAGAATAATCATAGACAGTAAAAACAAAGCATAAAAACGATAACATGATAGAAAAATTAAATATTATAGAAGACTGGATATAATAAGATGAATATGTATGTACTGTTTTTAAAATGCACTAAAAAAAGAAAAATTGACAAAATGAGCCAGGAACAAATGTGTTTTAGCAGCTTCTTGAAAGTGTTCAGTGTTTTTGCTTCACGAATGTGAGCCGGTAGCGCATTCCACAACTTAGCTGCTGAACACTGGAATTTTCTGTCGCCGTAAGTAACTGTCCTAGCCCCTGGAACTTCTAGTGTCACTGAATCCATGGATCGTAGCGTTCTTCTTGGCTTGGCCTAGACATGCTTCTTGTCGTGTCCTGGTTGCTATCATCGTTAGCTGTTCGTAGCTGTCCTCCTTGGTACTATTCTTAAATAAAGTTAACATATTCCGAGTACAAAGTACGTAGTAAACTGCTACATGGTGTCATACTTCCTGTCACACCCTATATAGGTTTCTTTATATATATATTTCCTATATCACCTATAAACATCATCCTCATCGGCTGTCCGTCGTGGTCGCGGAAGACAAGTGGGTTGCCCAATGGAGTGTGTGACAAGTGTGTGAGGCGAGACCGGCAAGTCTGTCTGTCTGTCTGTCGGTATTGGAGGGAGATGCCCGCTTGCAGACTCAATTTGGGCATCCACACAGCTTGGTATACCATGAAGCCTCGCTCACCACGTTGGACGATTCAAGACTTCACGTTCTCAAGTATTGATTTTAATCTCAGCAGCTTTGAGATGCCCCTTGAGGACATCTATATCGGAGCTGTTGTCTTCCACCTGATCCTTGGCCTCCCTTCAATCTGCGGCGAGACAGAGGCTGTGCCGGAGGTCCAACGGAAGTAGCCATCACCGAAGAGGCGACAGTTTAATTTTCCACCGGCAACCATGTTAACTTTTCTTTGTTGTCCGCATCTGTCCACACGGGACTCTGTTTAAATGGCACGCATTAATATTTATCCTGTCAGTGGCCAAGAGGAACTTCGTACAACTTCCTTTCACATAAATCAATTTCGAGCCTGTTATGCGTCACATTTAACGAAAAGCACGACATAATTGTGTGCAGACCCTCAAGGCACGTATCAATCTTCTCACGTCCCTTTACCAGTAACCTGTCATTAAACATTACAAGTAATGATGCATGATAAGTGTAGTCTTCCTCAAATACGCAAATTTTCTTGTCCAAACAAACTGCGCCTTGTTCATGCGCACTAAGCACCACACTCCTATGTTAGCCCCAGAAGAGGCTACTTGCAGTAAACACACTGAAGACAGATTAAACGCTGTATATAATTCGTGAATGGGTCTTCAAGTCGGCATTAGTAAACCGTAGCTCACAGTGGCGTATACGCTGCATTTACTGCGCGAAGACTACTCGTTCATCCACCACTCGTTATCTACCACTGTCTATAGCCAGGTACTCATTTATATAGCTGAATGAAATGAGGCGATATGGAGAGAACAAAATTGCCCGAACGTCGAACCGGCAGCAATATAATCCCAGTCATTTCGATAGAGTTCGTACCACTACGTCACTACTCCCCATAGAGCAACTCCGCTACTTGAAAACTAACGTCTAAGCGAAAACGTGAAAAGGGGCCCTCATTTTCGTATTCGATAAACATAGTTTATTAATTATTAATGATTTTAGAGGAACAAAACGTTGAAATCACTGTCTGAAAACGAGTCGCGCTGCATGCGTTTACAGCAGACGACGCGCCGTGGATGACTTGATTGTTACGTCACGTGGGTTGTTGTTGGCTAAATACGACAACTCACGTCATCCAGGTGATGTTTGGCATCGCATAGACATACCTGAAATAATGATTGTGGGACACGCAAATAACACGACGCACCGATAAACAAAATTCGGCTGATTCTGCGCTTTCTAATATAACAAAGAAAGCTACTTCCACGCGTTACGGTATAATCAATGTTTTATTAGATGCGCTGCCTGCGTGCTGTCACATGTGTTGTCAGAGGGTCTGCACCCTCAGCATGTTGAGGATAGGCAGAATTTTGGAGGAAGAAATGCTGGCAGGTGGCATATCGGAAGAAGGGACATATACACACATGAATCGACCACAGGTGTCGACAGACACGGCAGTCTCCGCTGGCAGCGGTTTGGGCGCCGTAGCCGCATACCAAGGGAAAAACTGTATTTAGCCAAACATTCAAACCACTTCCCGGAGGACAGCGAGGGATCAATAATGATGGCATCTGTGGTTAAGTCAAGGCAAATCAAGACGGTCACTTCCCCCCAAGCGGTTTCCCAAATACCTGCATCAAAGGTAGGTTTTGTTTAGAACATAATCGACTACACTCTACAAAATACGCATAATTAACAAAACACGACTAAACCATCGGTGCACTGGAGTCGCGCGAATACCTTCCCACTGTGCACATGCAGGTATTCGTACGATATACTGTAAACGGACATTCGTAAATTAAAAATAAAGTTTCCATTGACTAAATACATTGTATCGTGTAATATATACGTGAGACGTTTAATGGCAAAATATGGCTATTTTCAGGATAAGCAAAACAGTGCAGATTACCAAGCTTCTAACAGCAAGAACACGTGCCAAGAGCGTGTCAGCGTCTGGCATTCATCTGCAGAAATATTCAATTCATCACCAGCGCCGACACTCACAACGTGACCTGATTGTGAAGTCACAAGAATCTGTTCTTCCGTCAAGGAAGTTCCAGTCACAGCGCAACTTAGTGCTAGCTTTGATTATCCGTCGGGAAATTGAGCCAGAAGAAATCGGAAGCTTGCTCTCTCGACGTGCGGAAGCGACGACGGGGTAGCTGGTCGGAGGTCGGCGCCGAACAGAGCAACGTCATTTGGCGCCTTTATTGAGTTATTATATGATGACAGATGCAAATGACAAACAGTAGCGCTTGTTTGTCGGTTCCGTTGAGGATCTTGTCAACTCTCATTGTTTCACAGCATCGGTTACAGATCTTTTGTCGTGGAATTGTTTGTTCCTGGTAAAGAGCTGATATGGAAAGTGAAACAGACAGTAGGAGAGGACACTGAAAGAGAGAGAGGGAGAGAGAGAGAGAGAGAGAGAGAGAGAGAGAGAGAGAGAGAGAGGAGGGAGCCAGAAATGAATGTATTATAAACAGCTATGGGTTTGCAATATAATATTAGGTGACGTGTAGATGGAAGCTACTAAACAGAGAGATAGAGAGATAAACAGCCAAGACAAGAACAGAGAGAAAGATGCCGAGGCAAACAGACAGAAAGACAAACGTATAGACGCACGCACACGACCATGCACACGCACACGCACACGCACACGCACACCACACCATATATATATATATATATATATATATATATATATATATATATATATATATATATATATATATATATATATATATATATGAAAGCGTGAATCTATATCGTACCAATCTCTCTTTCTTGCTTTCTCTCCCCTATATATATATATATATATATATATACCCCTTTCTCTCTATTTCTCTCTATTTCTCTCTCTCTCTCTCTCTATATATATATATATATATTTATATATATATATATATATATATATATATATATATATATATATAGGCATGGGTATATATATTTATATATATATATACCAATGTATATATATATATATATATATATATATATATATATATATATATATATATATATATATATATATATATATATATATATATAAATATACCCCAGAGAGAGAGAGATATATATATATATATATATATATATATATATATATAGAGAGAGAGAGAGAGAGAGAGAGAGAGAGAGAGAGAGAGAGAGAGAGAGAGAGAGAAGAGGATATGTATAGAGGCTAGACATACTCGGCTAGACATGCTCGTCGACAGACAAATGAGTAGACATTCGACTAAGCTGACATAAAGGCAACACGTTCTCATTCATTATCCCATGGTTCCATTTGTCAATGCATGTCTTTATACGGAACGTTTTGCCCTGCATGATTCGACCGCAGTAACGACATTCGCATTGCTAGTTCAGTCCCCGCGAGGGTCGATGCTAGTCCAGTCCCCTAGCGGGTCGATGCGCCGTCTTTGAGCCCTCGTCGCCAGGGGACGATACTTTGTTATGTTCAGCGCTTCTGTATTCAAATGGACTCTCACTTATACGAGCAAGATGCGGGCTATTAACTCGCAACATTGTACTGCCGCCTCCGCAGTCTCCTATGGGGAATCTAAATCAGCTCTAGTTTGACAAAACGAATGCGCTATGTCAAATGCAACAGTTCAGCGTTTTATTGGCAAAATACGATGCAAATTTGGACATCGAAGAGAGCAATGGAGCGCTCAGACGAGTTCCAAGTTTATCTACGTAGTGAAAGAAAGCGTGCAATGAGGTTAACGAAATCGCGAAGGTTAAGTGGACTGAAACGTGTTCAAGAAAACCTTTAGAAATACACGGCCAACTAAACGGCTACAGCGGATTCGCATCATCACAGACTCATGCGTGTTTCCAAGTTATGATGGATTCGCTTTTATTTGAAAGTCTACAGAAACTTGCACCTGCCAAAAAGTAAAAACATTTTCATAGTGTATTTTTATATACCATCTTAGATGCACTGTATTAATTTTTGTGTTGTGAATGTGGAGTGTTTGTCCTGCATCGGTCCACCCGATGGGAATCGGCCACGGCTCCCCGTCACTTCCCATCGGTCCACCCGATGGGAATCGCTCACGGCTCCCCGTCACCACCCGGTACACAGAGCTGTTGCCATACAGCGGGAGACCGGGGAATGAGTACCATAAGACGCACGCCCCGCGTTCTTAGACGGAGTGGCTGTCAAGTCAATGTGCGCTCACGTAAGTAGTTATACTGGTCTCCAGCAGTGTTCATCCTCCCATATGCTACGTGAGCGGTATGTCCAGGATATCTTTCTTCACGGCAAAGTACCGTAGAATTTGGCTACACTTCACTATGATTAGCTATGCTTAGACTGTTTTACAAGCTTGAAGGAGTTTCCTTCTGCGAGACATGGATATCCTTGATACTCGGAACCGAGGAACCTGTACAGTTGTCCCATTAAACCAGTATTAAAAGTGATTCATTACGCGCAATTCACAAAGCTAACATTAGGCCAAAATGCAATTTTTATTCAGAGAAGTATTAACGTGGAATATGTTTCAAGTCAGCTAACCAAAATAACAAAATAACGGTCTGTCTGCGCACAGATAGGTCGATACTGATAGACACACATATTGCCTATGGTAAGCAGCAGCAGCAGCAGCAGCAGCAGCAGCAGCAGCAGCAGCAGCAGCAGCAGCAGCAGCAGCAGCAGCAGCAGCAGCAGCAGCAGCAGCAGCAGCAGCAGCAGCAGCAGCAGCAGCAGCAGCAGCAGCAGCAGCAGCAGCAGCAGCAGCAGCAGCACGACACCCACGGTGTGTAACATAAACTTACCCCCGTGCCAGGTGTTTTTACTCTGGTCCTTGTAGACATCCCATCGTTCCGGCCTCTCACTAATTATTGATGCGACTAACAACGGACAGACCGATTGGCTTCATCGACGCCGGCCTCTGACGTGACTCGGTGTGAACGAATGTCTAGAGGCAATTTGATTAGAGACCCAGAAACAATGGTCGATGGTCGGCCAGGGCGATTTACCATCACATATGCAGTATATATATATATATATATATATATATATATATATATATATATATATATATATATATATATATATATATATATATATATATATATATATATATATATATATATATATATATATATATATATATATGTATATATATATATATATATATATGTATATATATATATATATATATATATATACTGCATATGTGATGGTAAATATATATATATACATAATATATATACATATATATAATATATATATATATATATATATATTATATATATATATATATATATACATATATATATATATATACAAATGCATGACGTAATAGTGTGATGTAGCGTCACAATAGGAGTACTCCGT
>OY759261.1:48934849-48942349 GCA_963662155.1 Lamellibrachia columna
TGCTTGTCTGTTGTTCAAATAAATAACACCATTCGTGCATTCCTGCATGCATCCATCCATGAATCCACCCATCCATCAATCCAATACCCATCCACCCTCCCGTCTACCCACCCACCCACCCACCCACCCACCCACCCACCCACCCACCCACCCACCCACCCACCCACCCACCCATTAACATAATAATAATTAATGTCATGTATTTGTGATCTTTTTACTGGAGTGCATTATCACTTAGACAGACGGTTCTACGGCTGTTTGTCTTTTCTGAAGCACTCATTCAAGTAATCGTCATCTTAGTGACAAAATCTAACATCTGAACTTATTTCATCACATTCATGTGTGAATTTGTCTGTTCACTGTGCAGTCAATACATGATCCGCCTTTTCATTGGTGGCTTAATTGTGATCTTTCATATCTTTCTCTCGTCATTATTTTTTTTAAATTACTACTAATGTCTCTAACATAACATTTATCTTATGTTGTTTTCTTGGTGTAAACTATTCGCGCAATATACACTTACGCTCGTGTTATTTCTCCTTCACCATACCAGAAACACGTAATGTCAAGCCAGCAAGACGAAAGCTGTAAAACACTACGGCTTCAGAAAAGACGTAAAAGACGAAGCACCGTCTGCCGGTGGGTTTATGTCACTCGAGTAAAAAATCAGACGTACACAGCATAGGTGTGTTTATGTGTTGTCTGTCTTAGACTAACGCAGAAGTGGTCTATATGTATATATATATATATATATATATATGTATATATATAGATATATATATATATATATGCATATAAATATATATATATATATATATATGTATATATATACATATATATATATATATGTACATATAAATATATATATATATATGTATATATATATATATATATATATATATATATATATATATATATAAATATATATATATATATATATATATATATATATATATGTATATATGTATGTATGTATGTGTGTATATATATATATATATATATGTATATATATATATTTATATATTTATATATATATATATATATATATATATATATATATATACATATATATATATATATATATATATATATGTATATATATATATATATGTATATATATATATATATATATAAATATATAAATATACATATATATTATATATATATACACACATACATACATACATATATACATACATACATACATGCATACATACATGCATTCATGCATACATACACATATACACCCGCTTCAGATGTCCTAAATACGCCACTGGATATCTCCTGTACATTTCCAAAATCATCGCCGATGAAAACAAAACTGAAAATAACAATGTATGTGTGACAGTCGTGTGTCCCTTACCTGGCGCGTCTGGAAGCTGGTATGTAGCAGGCTGTTCCGGCAGACAATAATCAAACAGCGTCCGACTTGCGCAATCCGGCGTAGATGAATGAACGCGGTCAGTGCGAGCGAGCCTCCCAGACGGACTGACTGTCCAACATGAACTGAACCGACCACCCGCTCCTTCCAATTACGACGGTACAGACCGTTTGATTAGACGACCGAGGCAGCGTGAGGCGCTCTTGCTTCGACTCCAGTCTCCACTCCTCGTACTGAGCCAAACCGGCGCCCCCGCGCAGCCTCCATGGCGCATGCGCAGTGAGACTGGTGATGCGGTTCACCCGACCCGCACGGGGGCAGAATCGGCGCCGGGAGGAACCTTGGTCGGGTTCCGGGACCGCTTCTGTAGCATCGGTTCCGGCTGAGCTAATTGTTGCATTATTAATAATGTTGTTGGACTGTGCGCCTTCCAGGTCAACGCGTTTGTTCTTGGTCTCGCGCAAGCATGCTCTAAGGAACTGTTTCTTTGTAATACAATACAATACAATACAATACAATACAATACAATACAATACAATACAATACAATACAATACAATACAATACAATACAATACAATACAATACAATACAATACAATACAATACAATACAATACAATACAACGCAAAGCAATGCAATGCAATGCAATACAATATGAAATCTTCTATCGCAACAAAATTCTCGGGAACCCGAACTCATGTAGAGAGGCACGTCAAAGTCAAAAGGTTTGGCAACCTTTAAATCGGTATACAATGCTTAAGCGGTGAACAGATGGTTGAATACACCAAGACCAAGTGGGCTAAGCAGTGCTAAACAGATTAATCATCAGGTGACGGCGAAATGTATTGCATTTCCTGCATGCTGACCTAACATTAACAGGGAGTGAATTCCAAAAGAGATTGTGCAGCAACTGAGAAATCCCCAGTTCCAATGTTTGTTTCAAATCTGGGAACAAAAAGTAGATCAAAACTAGATGGTCGATGCTGTTTTTGCTTTCTTGCAGGAGTGAGCAGTGAATGTAAATATGTCGGTTGCTTATTTGCTATCGTTGTGGTTTGTCACCACATCACATTGACGATATTCTCATGTGTTGTTCAAGTCCGTCGAGCGACATATACCATTTTTTTTTTCAAATAAATTGATTTATTTGTTTCGAGTTTACACAGGCCGTTCTTTTAAACAAAAACTGAAGTAAGTATGGCTTCACATGAGTTAAGATTTCCTGGCTTTAGAACAACATTCATTAAATATAAATTAAGAACACTGAATGCAGAAAGAACTATTTTCTTTTACCGGGCCGACATCTTCTCAAAATAAAATGTTATTGTTTGTTTAAATTACATATTGGCTCTGCGGTGTATCGAAAAAACACCACCACAACTATCTCTCAATTGGCAAAACTTTACTTATAAATACAACTTTCAAACATATCAATATTCCAACAACTAATAGTTTAATGTATCTATGAAATAATTCGATGTGGTACTGTAAAAGTGGTTCAGATTAAAAAATCTATAAACAAATATTATATTAGTATAACCCGAAAAATATTCCTTATTATAAAATCACGTTATTTGTAAGAAGAATTAACAAATAGAACACGTTTTTGTTTTCATCCTAACTATTTCCATCACCCTACTTTCGTCTGGTCATTGTTTTGTTAACTCTTGTTAAGTTACTAGAAGACATGCTGGGCCTGTGACTGATATCACACAACCCATGATACGCTCAATGCGTTGTTTACGTAAATTTCCAATGTTTCGCTTTGTCTACCTCCAGTGCACTTTGAAAGCCCCCCCCCACAGGCTATCGTCACGGCAAACTATTACTGTCACGGTGAAATGATCAATTTGCATAGTTGGTGCATTACGCGCTCAAGGATGCCTCGAGTATTCAACGAAAGTCAACGGAATGTATTCTTAAGCGGTTCCTGCCGCAGAGCAAATTAACAGGAATTAATGAACTTGTAGTTGCTTGAATGTTAATGTCTTCCACCCGTAATCATGTATGCTATCATGCCGAGGTCGCGCACGGCTTCAAGGCAAATACCATTGTTGGCCATGTTAACGTGTTCTAATGCTGTTCGCCAATTTTACTTTGAATCTTCTCAAAATTAACCGTGTTAGTAGTTACTCTTTCATCTACTTGCTGGAAACAGTTCGTCGAATTCTGTCATTTCTTTCTCCTCCGGAATATCAGCATGCTCCCCATTAAATGGCGTCCAAAACAACGACGTCGTGTCTTCACGCACGAGGGATCCTACAGTCACTGACACGAGGGATCCAACAGTCACTGACACGAGGGATCCTACAGTCACTGACACGAGGGATCCTACAGTCACTGACACGAGGGATCCTACAGTCACTGACACGAGGGATCCTACAGTCACCGACACGAGGGATCCTACAGTCACCGACACGAGGGATCCTACAGTCACTGACACGAGGGATCCTACAGTCACTGACACGAGGGATCCTACAGTCACTGACACGAGGGATCCTACAGTCACTGACACGAGGGATCCTACAGTCACTGACACGAGGGATCCTACAGTCACTGACACGAGGGATCCTACAGTCTGGCTAAATACAGATACTTCGTATACTACCGGAACTATAACTGCGGCCTGACCCCTAAACATCCGATGTTATTGCGAGACGCCAACTGAACCCCGGATGCGATTTCCCCCAAGTGTCTGCTCGCGTCAAGTCATCAATCAGTCCGCTATGAGAACGCCGTATTTTTGGAGCACGAGACCCGAGAAATCATTCGTAACATTTAGCGCAAACACTTGGTGCATTCCAACTGCAGACGATACCAGTAAACTGGAAGGTTACACATTCCGGCGCACGTGAGACCAAACATTCTAGACACACGAGGTGGGCGATACATCACGATACATCACGATACATTGCGGTCTCCATGCTTGTTAACGCGCAGAAAACATAGAAGCTGGTTGTTACCAGCTTTTCAGCATTTCGCAAGATTGCCATCAAAATATAAAATATAACAACAGATGACAAGTGGCCAAGGAAGCCATTGGCTTATCGGGAGTCCAACAATTTGTCGTTTAAGTGTAGCCCGCCCTTCTGAGATATTTGTCAATTATCTTTTGAACATGTTCACGTTGATGGCATTGTGATGTCCTTAGTCCGAATCAGTGTGCATACGAAAAATTAAATTAGAATGACACTGTCCAAACCTTGGTTACAAATACGACGACGATCACAATAGTTACGGTTATTCTATACTATTATATATATATATATATATATATATATATATATATATATATATATATATATATATATATATATATATATATATATATATATATATATATATATATATATATATATATACACACACACACACACACACACACACACACACACACACACACACACACACACACACACACACACACACACACACACACACACACATATATATATATATATATATTATATATAAATATATATATATATATATATATATACATATCAAATACATACATACACACATACACACACATACATACATACATACATACATACATACATACATACATACATACATACATACATACATACATACATACATACATACATACATACATTCATTCATTATTCATTTCATGGTCAGTTTATTACTAAAACTGGACATAAGTTAAAAAAATAACTAAACATAAATTTTAACTGAACTGGATTACACACTTAATAATATCAACATTCAAGTCATAAGCGTTTCTAATGCTCATAGTCGTCCAAATCATTAATATTCGATGGTCGTCAGGATTCAACGCAGCGAAGCACCACTGGTACTGATGTTTATTGGCCGACACAACCAATATTTCACGCCTGCCCGAGCGTCAGGGCCACAACAACCGCCGTTCCGCTTTGCCCCGCGCGTCGATTACGTCTGCCGTTCCGCCGACAGCACGCGCGACGTCCAGAGAGCCGGCTGATTCCGTGGAGATTCGCCCCCTGCTGGAGAGGGTCAGCCCAACGTCTGTTCACGATCTCTGTTTACACTGCTGTCCGTCACTGTCTGCCGGAGCCACTCATATGTTTATCTGACCAATCTGGAAAATGGTATAAGACCCAAACACGTGGCTGCGACAGGGCCAAGAACAGCGGGTGGCGTTGTATGTGGGGTATTAATAGGTGCACATGTGTGGGGGAATCGGTGTATCTTTCTCACGGTTAGCAAATGGAGGAGACGGATGTTGTATGTTGGTCAAAGTGTGACGGTTTTGCTGGAGTTGCGTGTATGCAACTGGACGCAGAAGCCATGTTTGAATGCACTTCTTCGCAAACCAGTGCGTCTCTTTAGGAGGGATTGTTTTGAGAGGTTTATTTTAAGGAGACGCTCTCTATTAATGCAACTATACGTTTTCACTGTGACAAAGATGCGCGCCCACGTGCACACGCACATACACACACACGCGCGCGCGCAAGACCACTCAAACGCCGGCGCGCGTTCGCACAACCCACAAAAACACCAAAAACACGAACGCACGCGCGTCTGTGCATATAAATACACACGCATAATAAGCGTGATATATGGTTCGTACCGGACTATGTGTTAGCTCGATAGTAAAAAAATTCGACAGTCTGGTGTTCGGATAATCTGAAATGTCACATAAAAATTACAGTCCTCTTGTCGCAACAAATGATACACAGTTACACAGACAAAATAACACGACACGTTTTTTGCTACACAAAAAGAATAATGATATCATCTCCCCGGAAGGTAGTCATTGCGCCCCGAGTCCTACGGTTCACTTAAACTTCGCATCGGTGTAAATATACGTTGCGAGCGTTACTGGAGCCTCGGCCTCTGTCATCATGCCACATCCCTGATATTTAGCAGCGACACACGAAGCGTCAGCTCGACGCGGTAGATGGACATTGAGACCTACCAACAGGTGAGGCCGTGCCGGGCAGAACGGCCTGGTGCCGGCTCTAGCGGCCACGTCGAGAGCCACCTGCTTCAACCGAATGGAGCCTTCACGCGCCATCTCGACACCTTCCTTTGCAGACGTTACAAATCATTTTGAAAAGGTCAGACCAAAAATAGTCCAGTCCTCGATGGTCGAACAGTGGCGGAACCCGAGAAATGGTACAATTAGCCGATATTTGAGCAATTCCCATAACCAATTACATTGATGTGACGCAGTGGATCCACTGAAAGGGTGCAGTGATCCGGTATATTGAAGTACATATTGAGTAGTATTAAATATAGATTTTTTTCGCGCTGCCCTTCGGAAGTGAGTCTTTAATCTCTAGAGAGACTAGCCGTGTTTCGGTATATTGTAGATTATTGTAATGCTAGCGTGTCGCCTTAAACCAAGAAACCACTGCTGTTTCAGACGCAAGAAACGAGAAGCCTACGCCAACGATATCAACCGAGTCCTCGTCGACGGTGGTCGGATTAGTCTAAGTAAGTAATTATGATATAACAATTCAATCAAATATAGTACTTATCATTGCTATTATTCAGATTATTGTTATGTAATATTAATTATTCACGCCAAACCTTGTGACAAATGTAATTTCCAACATGTTCATTTCTAGAACGTTAATACAGTTTTCTATGCAAATGTGTTTGTTATCCATAATATTTGCAATAATAATGCATAGGTAGTATGTTCAAATATTTATATATAATATATGTGAATGATAATATATATATATATATATATATATATATATATATATATATATATATATATATATATATATATATATATATATATATATATATATATATATATATATATATATATATATATATATATATATATATATATCAGCTAGCATATATATGCACCTGTGGAAGTCGTACGATGCGAAAGTCGTACAGTGAAAATACACTACCTTTGTAATAATAATAATAATGCATATTTTTTATTTCTAATTAAAACTGCAGAATCAGACTACAACGCTGTGCAATTGTTACAATCACCTGACGCCGTTCAGTGCGTGCGTCGCCGAGACCCTACAACGGTCTCAGGCGCCTGCTAAGTTACGCAGCTGCGTAACCTTCCAGGCCATGTGTCACGACTTAATTACTGTCTTAATTACGGCCGATCTCGGACAGGTCATTAGGACAGG
>OY759261.1:48944849-48952349 GCA_963662155.1 Lamellibrachia columna
ATATGGGCAACGCAAAAAGCACACCAGACGTGCAGAGGCACGCACGTGTCTGACCACACGACCAGAGTCGCTCCCAGCGCTACTTAACCTTTGAATATTGATGGACATCGTCATTACGCCGCTGTTGGTCCGGGTTTCGATGTAAATGGCTTTATTTATAAAAATGGACTGACAATCCTATAGAGACTAACGGCAAAGCGTTGCGAACAAAAGTCAAACTAGGGCATTTTTGTCTGAAAAAAGAGTACGAAACGTGCAATTCAAATACGATAAAGTTAGAGAAAGTAATAAAACTGTGTTATAGCTTGATCACTGTTATTGGGAGTGCATGCGTGCGTGCGTGCGTGCGTGCGTGCGTGCGTGCGTGCGTGCGTGCGTGCGTGCGTGCGTGCGTGCGTGCGTGCGTGCGTGCGTGCGTGCGTGCGTGCCTATGTTTGTCTAAGCCAATCTATGTCAGCTGGCCTACTATGCGCAGGTGTTAAGACTGTTTGAATAATTGTAAATGTTTCGCTGGTGTAGAGAAACTGAGTGAACTATGTACACTGTGTGTGCTCTTCCTCCTTCTTCCCTGTTGCACAGGGGTGAGGGTCAGGTACAGTTATATTATTGTCGAGCCACTCTGCCCCAACCATATTATATTCAAATCTTGCGGCGAATTGCCTGTTACAATGTTAACAAGAACAACGTTTAAGATTGCCATCCAACACAAAAGGTCCAGATGGCAAGTGGTCAAGGAAGCCATAGGCGTATCGAGGGTTCAACCATTTGTGTAATCTACGCTTCTGAGATACTTGTCAATTGTCAAAACTGGTGGCGTACATGTACATGTCTGCATGGAGAACAAATGGCTACATCACATCTTTTATTTTTAATGTGTTTTAATCTACGTGAACAAGAACTTTACATGGCCTGACAATGTAAGCAACCGCATTATCTGGGAAAGGGCGAAAAACACTCCCGTGGAGAAGGGAATTAAGAGGAAAAAATAGATGGATTGGGCACACCCTCGGAAAAATCCCTTCCATCTTCACAAGGCAATCCCTCACCTGGAACCCACAGGGGAAGAGGACGGGCTGTAAAAACCTGGCGGCAGGACTTTGAAGCTAAAATGAATAAGACGGCGCAACATGTCTGATCAATGGCTCGCTGTTAATAAATCGTGGTCTGGCCCCCAAAGGCTATGACGTTAGTGGTCTGCAACACCACTTAGTGGGCGGCCATCTGGTTTTCAGCATCGCCATCTGTATTATTTTGTAATACATATTTAAACCCATCGTCTATATCAATGTCCATGCCTATTTGATAAATATGTGTCGTTTCTCGTTAAATGAGATGTCATTAGCTCGTGAAACCACTTTTTGGAAGTCTGGCTTAATTTATCTGCGAGACCACCTAGACGGTGTACTATTTCGATTGATCCAACATACACACAGGGGCCTTTGGAAAAACACTGCCCAAAATACTTGATGACATATACTTTTATATACAATAAAAAAAATTCATTCGTGTAATGACTGAATAATTATAGAATTAAATGTATTCTAACTTAATATATTAATCGACAATAGTTGCTAACTAAAAAGGAAAACATGACGACAAATACGCGAAGGGTGTTTGAAGATGTTGCCATTGACAACACGGAACATAGCTGGCCAAAGTCCTTACTTGCAGGATGAAAATGCAGAAAGACTTATTGTAAAACACAGAAGATTATGCGTATAATGTGGACGGCTAGAAATCGCATTTCAATTAGACGCACCACTACGAGGCCATGTTAATGCCACTTTACATGAGCGATTTAAAACAAAATGTCGGCCGACACGGCGTTTTTGCGGTGAAAGAATCGTGTACGATTTTGTCGTGGAGAGTTGGGACTGGTTCTTATATCCAACCCTACAGCGAATGTTGCTCTCCTCTTTAAGTCCGGGGTGAGGCTGGCACCGATACCGGTTGTTCCCCTCATACCGATCCACTGTCCAAAAGTCTTACATTACTAAACGTAGAACATATTCTAAAATAGACCCATTGCATGATGACGTCTGAATTACAAGCGGGGTGCGTGGTGCACCGTGTGCATAATTATAAGTCCCGTGTTGCCGTCTGAGCGGTAACGCACACCTCGGTAATTATAAGTCCCGTGTTGCCGTCTGAGCGGTAACGCACACCTCGGTAATTATAAGTCCCGTGTTGCTGTCTGAGCGGTAACGCACACCTCGGTAATTATAAGTCCCGTGTTGCCGTCTGAGCGGTAACGCACACCTCGGTAATTATAAGTCCCGTGTTGCCGTCTGAGCGGTAACGCACACCTCGGTAATTATAAGTCCCGTGTTGCTGTCTGAGCGGTAACGCACACCTCGGTAATTATAAGTCCCGTGTTGCCGTCTGAGCGGTAACGCACACCTCGGTAATTATAAGTCCCGTGTTGCTGTCTGAGCGGTAACGCACACCTCGGTAATTATAAGTCCCGTGTTGCCGTCTGAGCGGTAACGCACACCTCGGTAATTATAAGTCCCGTGTTGCCGTCTGAGCGGTAACGCACACCTCGGTAATTATAAGTCCCGTGTTGCTGTCTGAGCGGTAACGCACACCTCGGTAATTATAAGTCCCGTGTTGCCGTCTGAGCGGTAACGCACACCTCGGTAATTATAAGTCCCGTGTTGCCGTCTGAGCGGTAACGCACACCTCGGTAATTATAAGTCCCGTGTTGCCGTCTGAGCGGTAACGCACACCTCGGTAATTTGATTAGCACACAACACCATGACAGAAGCGTTAGTTTTGTTTCGCGAAAATTACATCAAGGTTGCGATTTTTTCAGAATAAGTGGTCGACAAGAAGACAGTAAGTCGGACTACAGACCTCGCCTCACGACCATCGAAACTCGTTGGACGAGTAGTACTCGGTCGTCAGTCCGCGGGTCTTTCAGCTTTCACAACAGTCAACATGATTCACAAATGATTCACCTACATTTTGAAAATGTTAAAATGTATGCAACTATATGTATTAATGCGTTGCTTTGCATACAGTTGTATATATATATAGTGGTCGACAAGATATATATATATATATATATATATATATATATATATATATATATATATATATATATATATATATATATATATATATAATCGTAAATGTGCCATTCGATCGATGAAATAAATGCTAGTAGTTTAGAACAACGACATATCAGCCGAGGGCGAGGAGTTCCGTATAGTTCGCCTGCCTTGTCGCCAACAGCTGTGGGCTCAGTGGGAACATGTTGGCAAAACCAGAATGTGTAACGTCAGAAGAGCTGGTTTTTTCCAAACTATGCAGATGCTCGCCCTGACATTTTACTGAACATTCTTCGGTCACGTTTTCGTTGTACTCGTTGATTAAACTCCACGGAAATGTAGTGTTTTCATCAAGTCGGTTGACCGCCACGAAAATGAAGCCCACATACCAGGCGAGGTCGATGTTCCCGCAGAGTTCACGCGAATAGTGTCGTTCCTAATGAGCACCGTCCACCGTTCTTAAGTTGTCTATCTCGTGGCAACATGCCAACTCAACAGCTTGTGTCGTTTGTTAGTAGCATGGCTCGCAACAGTTTTAGTTTTCGGCATAATAATTGCAATGTGTCAATGAAGTAACGTCAGCATCTTTGTTTACGTCTAAAACAGGCGGGACAGAGGCGGGACAGAGGCGGGACAGTGGCGGGACCGTCGCTTATCGGACCCCCGATTAGGCCCACAGTGCAGTGCGATCTCCATTTGTTTTGGTTTCTGACGTCATCATGCTTCAGGACAATTGCAAGAACTAAAATTATATCATAAGTTTTCACACAATAAACTACCTGTCTATACCTGCAAAACTTACCGCTTGATCAAAACAATAGTATTCACAACTTTAATACACGTGGTCAATATAACATGCATACAATAAGGGTACACCATAATTTGCTAAGCGAAGTATCAGGTACAGTTTGCCACATGCCATAAATAATGGACCTGATTCATAAAACGACAAGATCACCACTCACAGTTTACATGGTTTCGCAATTTATATCGAGCTTTATAATCTGAATACATACAAGAATGTGCAATCCAAAACTGTTATATATGTCAACATGACTGACTAAGTCTTTGTACCTCCTAGGTTATAAATCACTGAATGTAAAACCGATTTCATTTGTAGTAATGATGCACTAATATTAGGAATTAACTTTTTTATATAAGTTAAATAATCGTTGACATTAATTGACAGGATGGCTCCTACAATAGGGATTACATGTATAGTCTTAGTAGGAGTATCCCGTCCCTTATAATAAGATTTAACTAGACAAGATTTAACAAGATTGCCATCCAAGGCAAAGCCCCGGATGGCAGGTGGACAAGGAAGCCATTGGCTTATCGAGAGTCCAACACTTTTAACCTATGTGTAAACCGCCGTCTATAAGTAAACCCCTGCGCTTCTAGTTTAAACAATGTTTGATACCAAAACTATTTGTTATGCTTCCCATGCCACTGTCGACTGTTACTGATAGTTCATCAGCAAACATTGCTATATTTGTTATGCTTCCCATGCCACTGTAGACTGTTACTGATAGTTCATCAGCAAACATTGCTATATTTGTTATGCTTCCAATGCCACTGTAGACTGTTACTGATAGTTCATCAGCAAACATTGCTATATTTGTTATGCTTCCCATGCCACTGTCGACTGTTACTGATAGTTCATCAGCAAACATTGCTATATTTGTTATGCTTCCCATGCCACTGTCGACTGTTACTGATAGTTCATCAGCAAACATTGCTATATTTGTTATGCTTCCCATGCCACTGTCGACTGTTACTGATAGTTCATCAGCAAACATTGCTATATTTGTTATGCTTCCCATGCCACTGTCGACTGTTACTGATAGTTCATCAGCAAACATTGCTATATTTGTTATGCTTCCCATGCCACTGTCGACTGTTACTGATAGTTCATCAGCAAACATTGCTATATTTGTTATGCTTCCCATGCCACTGTCGACTGTTACTGATAGTTCATCAGCAAACATTGCTATATTTGTTATGCTTCCCATGCCACTGTAGACTGTTACTGATAGTTCATCAGCAAACATTGCTATATTCTTTCCACTAAGATGAAGCCCTCCCAACAAAACACCCCCACAAATCCACCTTCCTCTTCCCTTCATGCGTTACGAATATCTCACCCCATTAACCGTATCTGATCCCTTATCCCTAGTATCTTATCTTCCCTCCTTTCCTTATATGACATTATCTTCGGGCTGTGCATTATATTCTTACCACTTCGTTTTTTCTTGTCGACCTTAATGTAACATATTGCATGGCTTCTCTATTGAATATTCTGTTTTGTTATGTTTTTGGGACAAATAAATATTTCCTTTTCTGTTCCTGATCCCGTTTCACTGCCATCTCCACTCACCACATCCCTCGCTCTCGTTCCCCACTTCCATTCGTTCTCCACTTCCATTCGCTCTCGTTCTCCGCGTCCACTCGCTCTCGTTCCCCACTTCCACTCGCTCTCGTTCTCCACTTCCACTCGCTCTCGTTCTCCGCGTCCACTCGCTCTCGTTCCCCACTTCCACTCGCTCTCGTTCTCCACTTCCACTCGCTCTCGTTCTCCACTTCCACTCGCTCTCGTTCTCCGCGTCCACTCGCTCTCGTTCCCCACTTCCACTCGCTCTCGTTCCCCACTTCCACTCGCTCTCGTTCTCCGCGTCCACTCGCTCTCGTTCTCCGCGTCCACTCGCTCTCGTTCCCCACTTCCACTCGCTCTCGTTCTCCGCGTCCACTCGCTCTCGTTCTCCGCGTCCACTCGCTCTCGTTCCCCACTTCCACTCGCTCTCGTTCTCCACTTCCACTCGCTCTCGTTCTCCGCGTCCACTCGCTCTCGTTCCCCACTTCCACTCGCTCTCGTTCTCCGCGTCCACTCGCTCTCGTTCCCCACTTCCACTAAATTCGCTGAATTACAAAACTAGTGTCCCTAATCAAAGTGCTTATTATATCCTTGTTATAAAACTTAATATCACATTAAATGCATGATATTCATCATGCCAAATATTCGCATGAAGGGGGCATGTTTTTCACGCGCGGGGACATTTGCCACGACTGAATACGGTCCCCGGTCAACATTGTCAGTGGAAAAATACTAATTTTGCTGGTGTTCATTTACAGACCGACATCGCTCATGGCAGCGGCACAAAGAAGGATGTGCCGTGATGTGATATAATATTCATATGTGATATTTTAATATTGTGATATTCATATGTGATATTTTTAATGCGTTACGAATATGTCACACCCGGGGGGGGTACTGCCATACCGAAGCAGTGGGGGTGTGCCGCCAGAGCCCCATGGAGCACATGGAGGGAGAGAGAGAGAGAAATAAAGAAATTTATGGTCACCAAGAGAGAATTATTGAACAATTTATCTAATATCTATACGTGTAAGGTAAGCCCGGGCGGAACGTTTTCATTGGGAAATTTCCTCTTCGATGAAAGAGAGAATTATCAGGTTTAATTGGGGCACAAAGAGAGATTTTTTTTTTTCTTCGGACAGAGAGAGAAAAATGGCAAAAAACAGGGGCATTTGCGCGGCACATACTTGTTTACCTCAGTATAGGGAGTACCCCCCCCCGGGATGTCACACCATTAACATTATCTTATCGACTAAATGCAGAAATATGTTGAAACATTTTTTACCCAATAAATACTCACGGTCGACGAGGATATGTGTTTACAGTCTCTTGTCTTCTTCGCCACCTTTGTAGGCTTTTGTGTTCTTCGCCACCTTTTGTAGGCTCTTGTCTTCTTCGCCACCTTTTGTAGGCTCTTGTCTTCTTCGCCACCTTTTGTAGGTTCTTGTGTTCTTCGCCACCTTTTGTAGGCTCTTGTGTTCTTCGCCACCTTTTTTAGGCTCTTGTCTTCTTCGCCACCTTTTGTAGGCTCTTGTCTTCTTCGCCACCTTTTGTAGGCTCTTGTCTTCTTCGCCACCTTTTGTAGGCTCTTGTCTTCTTCGCCACCTTTTGTATGCTCTTGTCTTCTTCGCCACCTTTTGTAGGCTCTTGTCTTCTTCGCCACCTTTTGTAGGCTCTTGTGTTCTTTGCCACCTTTTGTAGGCTCTTGTCTTCTTCGCCACCTTTTGTAGGCTCTTGTGTTCTTCGCCACCTTTTGTAGGCTCTTGTGTTCTTCGCCACCTTTTGTAGGTGCTTGTCTTCTTCGCCACCTTTTGTAGGCTCTTATGTTCTTCGCCACCTTTTGTAGGCTCTTGTCTTCTTCGCCACCTTTTGTAGGCTCTTGTCTTCTTCGCCACCTTTTGTAGGCTCTTGTCTTCTTCGCCACATTTTGTAGGCTATTGTCTTCTTCGCCACCTTTTGTAGGCTCTTGTTTTCTTCGCCACCTTTTGTAGGCTCTTGTCTTCTTCGCCACCTTTTGTAGGCTCTTGTCTTCTTCGCCACCTTTTGTAGGCTCTTGTGTTCTTTGCCAATTTTTTA
>OY759261.1:48954849-49064849 GCA_963662155.1 Lamellibrachia columna
TATTGGCTATGAGTTAATGCATTTTGGCGAGTGTAATATAGGTATTTATGAATTTACACTATAATAATGCTTTGGTAAGACCTGAACCATGAACAAATAATAATAAAGATCTTGTTCAAACATAACTCATAATTACTCACTTTTGACAAGTTGGTAATGCAAAAATAAATTATATGGTATATACCATATCGAAGGCGTATCGCGATACGTATTGCGCAGAAAAAATACTGCGATATACCGGTAATATATGTCAGCAAAACTACTGTCGAGTAGCCAAAAATAACGTGATCAACGACCGACCGACAGCGGACATGTAGTCTTTTCGGCGCCCTTATTCAATTTGAACTATATCGAGTTCGGCTTATAAGCGAGAAATGCCAGCCAGTTAATCGTCGCTCGCGGCTGATAAGTAAGACATTAGAAGTTCGTGTTGTTATCCGTGCATGACTTGCGAATAACAAAACAGTCTACGCCAAGTGTCTGGCGATTTGGCGCAGTTTTCCGGTTCAGTTGGTACGCGTGTGTCATGGTAGATGGTTATTAGCATTGCTATAGACGCTGCTTGGAGGGCAAACGTTTTCAGCGCCTGGATATAATTCAGCATGGGGCTAGTACTTGCTACATATAAGCTATTCCAAGGTGACTTCCGTGACAAAAGTTACTCAAATTTTAATGATGTGCTTCTACTGCTTCCAAATTCCTGAACAAAGTTGAAATGTTGTAATTATTCCATAGACCTTAAACAGCTCTTAGATTAGCCAGGCAAGTTTTCAATTCAGTAACATTTTCATGGAAAACGTAAGAGGAAAAAAACGTGACTTCCGTCACAGCTACTATCCCAAATATATTGACTGAGTAGATGTTTCACCCAGTTAGTGGCCTCCTAGGAGCGATCAATCATTTTGTCTCACACAACAGACTACAAGGAAGTTTGAAGATTCCTAAATTAGACAAGCTATCAGAAATTAGTAAACTTTTGTTTTAGAGAGCATTGTAAGTGCGTGACTTCCTCCGTGACAGAAAAAACGTGACTTCCGTGACGAGTAGCTCCACTATAGTATAAAACGAAGTAAAAACTTTTTATTTTCATAAACTCCCAAAACACAAACCACAAATAAAGTCCAAAGTACAACTTGAATGAATTAAGGTCCAACTATGGAGAAGGTTCAGTTATACTTGTGACTACTTCAGATAAAATTTTTGGTTTCTGGCATGTTCAGAGCTAGGTTCCTGGCTTCCGCAAGACTGTTGGCTGGAAAGGTAGGTTGACCCCTATTGTTAACTACATCTGGGGTCGGCATTGGACGTATAATATCCTCGACGGGTTGTCAGGGGTGGTCCTAGTCAGATGTGGTTGTCAGGGGTGGTCTTAGTCAGATGGCCAATTGTAGAGGTTACCACTTCTGTTCAAGAAACAGACAAACATCCTTGTCATCTAGCTGCAGCACCTGGAAGAAAGCCAACAGATGTGGTTGTCAGGGGTGGTCCTAGTCAGATGGCCAATTGTTCAAGAAACAGACAAACATCCTTGTCATCTAGCTGCAGCACCTGGAAGAAAGCCAACAGATGTGGTTGTCAGGGGTGGTCCTAGTCAGATGGCCAATTGTTCAAGAAACAGACAAACATACTTGTCATCTAGCTGCAGCACCTGGAAGAAAGCCAGAGAAACACTAAATTTAATACAAGAATTTCACATGAACCGAGTCAATAATTGTACATATACAGTGGTTACCACTTCTGTAAATTTGTACTGAATAATGTACATTATAAACTTATTGTTTATTACATACTATTTTATTGTATTACTATTATTATATTACTTCCATGATTTGAAACATGAATGTAAATTTGTGTAATCACGGCAAAAAAGGCAGTCTGTCATATATGTTGCGTACTCACCTCAGCCAGGTAGATGTACGCAACATCATGGCACTTACTAGGGATCCTAGCGGCAACAATCTGACCTTGATGCAGATCATTACTGTGGGAATCGTCTAAGACAAGAGGTTCGTCTTCTACAGAAGTTCTGTTGGTCCTGTTTCTGCAGCAGTGTATCTCTTGCTGATATAGTCAGCTCCTACCAGCTCAATGTCCTGTTTCTACAGCAGTGTATCTCTTGCTGATATAGTCAGCTCCTACCAGCTCAATGTCCTGTTTCTACAGCAGTGTATCTCTTGCTGATATAGTCAGCTCCTACCAGCTCAATGTCCTGTTTCTACAGCAGTGTATCTCTTGCTGATATAGTCAGCTCCTACCAGCTCAATGTCCTGTGTCTGCAGCAGTGTATCTCTTGCTCATATAGTCAGCTCCTACCAGCTCAATGTCCTGTGTCTGCAGCAGTGTATCTCTTGCTGATATAGTCAGCTCCTACCAGCTCAATGTCCTGTTTCTACAGCAGTGTATCTCTTGCTGATATAGTCAGCTCCTACCAGCTCAATGTCCTGTGTCTGCAGCAGTGTATCTCTTGCTCATATAGTCAGCTCCTACCAGCTCAATGTCCTGTTTCTACAGCAGTGTATCTCTTGCTGATATAGTCAGCTCCTACCAGCTCAATGTCCTGTTTCTACAGCAGTGTATCTCTTGCTGATATAGTCAGCTCCTACCAGCTCAATGTCCTGTTTCTACAGCAGTGTATCTCTTGCTGATATAGTCAGCTCCTACCAGCTCAATGTCCTGTTTCTACAGCAGTGTATCTCTTGCTGATATAGTCAGCTCCTACCAGCTCAATGTCCTGTGTCTGCAGCAGTGTATCTCTTGCTCATATAGTCAGCTCCTACCAGCTCAATGTCCTGTGTCTGCAGCAGTGTATCTCTTGCTCATATAGTCAGCTCCTACCAGCTCAATGTCCTGTTTCTACAGCAGTGTATCTCTTGCTGATATAGTCAGCTCCTACCAGCTCAATGTCCTGTGTCTGCAGCAGTGTATCTCTTGCTCATATAGTCAGCTCCTACCAGCTCAATGTCCTGTGTCTGCAGCAGTGTATCTCTTGCTCATATAGTCAGCTCCTACCAGCTCAATGTCCTGTGTCTGCAGCAGTGTATCTCTTGCTGATATAGTCAGCTCCTACCAGCTCAATGTCCTGTGTCTGCAGCAGTGTATCTCTTGCTCATATAGTCAGCTCCTACCAACTCAATGTCTTGTGTCTGCAGCAGTGTATCTCTTGCTCATATAGTCAGCTCCTACCAGCTCAATGTCCTGTGTCTGCAGCATTGTAACTCTTGCTGATATAGTCAGCTCCTACCAGCTCAATGTCATGTGTCTGCAGCAGTGTATCTCTTGCTGATATAGTTAGCTCCTACCAGCTCAATGTCCTGTTTCTACAGCAGTGTATCTCTTGCTGATATAGTCAGCTCCTACCAGCTCAATGTCCTGTGTCTGCAGCAGTGTATCTCTTGCTCATATAGTCAGCTCCTACCAGCTCAATGTCCTGTTTCTACAGCAGTGTATCTCTTGCTGATATAGTCAGTTCCTACCAGCTCAATGTCCTGTGTCTGCAGCAGTGTATCTCTTGCTCATATAGTCAGCTCCTACCAGCTCAATGTCCTGTGTCTGCAGCATTGTAACTCTTGCTGATATAGTCAGCTCCTACCAGCTCAATGTCCTGTGTCTGCAGCAGTGTATCTCTTGCTCATATAGTCAGCTCCTACCAGCTCAATGCCCTGTGTCTGCAGCAGTGTATCTCTTGCTGATATAGTCAGCTCCTACCAGCTCAATGTCCTGTGTCTGCAGCAGTGTATCTCTTGCTCATATAGTCAGCTCCTACCAGCTCAATGTCCTGTGTCTGCAGCAGTGTATCTCTTGCTCATATAGTCAGCTCCTACCAGCTCAATGTCCTGTGTCTGCAGCATTGTAACTCTTGCTGATATAGTCAGCTCCTACCAGCTCAATGTCCTGTGTCTGCAGCAGTGTATCTCTTGCTGATATAGTTAGCTCCTACCAGCTCAATGTCCTGTTTCTACAGCAGTGTATCTCTTGCTGATATAGTCAGCTCCTACCAGCTCAATGTCCTGTGTCTGCAGCAGTGTATCTCTTGCTCATATAGTCAGCTCCTACCAGCTCAATGTCCTGTTTCTACAGCAGTGTATCTCTTGCTGATATAGTCAGCTCCTACCAGCTCAATGTCCTGTGTCTGCAGCAGTGTATCTCTTGCTCATATAGTCAGCTCCTACCAGCTCAATGTCCTGTGTCTGCAGCATTGTAACTCTTGCTGATATAGTCAGCTCCTACCAGCTCAATGTCCTGTGTCTGCAGCAGTGTATATCTTGCTCATATAGTCAGCTCCTACCAGCTCAATGCCCTGTGTCTGCAGCAGTGTATCTCTTGCTGATATAGTCAGCTCCTACCAGCTCAATGTCCTGTGTCTGCAGCAGTGTATCTCTTGCTCATATAGTCAGCTCCTACCAGCTCAATGTCCTGTGTCTGCAGCAGTGTATCTCTTGCTCATATAGTCAGCTCCTACCAGCTCAATGTCCTGTTTCTACAGCAGTGTATCTCTTGCTGATATAGTCAGCTCCTACCAGCTCAATGTCCGGTGTCTGCAGCAGTGTATCTCTTGCTCATATAGTCAGCTCCTACCAGCTCAATGTCCTGTTTCTACAGCAGTGTATCTCTTGCTGATATAGTCAGCTCCTACCAGCTCAATGTCCTGTGTCTGCAGCAGTGTATCTCTTGCTCATATAGTCAGCTCCTACCAGCTCAATGTCCTGTGTCTGCAGCATTGTAACTCTTGCTGATATAGTCAGCTCCTACCAGCTCAATGTCCTGTGTCTGCAGCAGTGTATCTCTTGCTCATATAGTCAGCTCCTACCAGCTCAATGCCCTGTGTCTGCAGCAGTGTATCTCTTGCTCATATAGTCAGCTCCTACTCAATGTCCTGTGTCTGCAGCAGTGTATCTCTTGCTGATATAGTCAGCTCCTACCAGCTCAATGTCCTGTGTCTGCAGCAGTGTATCTCTTGCTCATATAGTCAGCTCCTACCAGCTCAATGTCCTGTGTCTGCAGCAGTGTATCTCTTGCTCATATAGTCAGCTCCTACCAGCTCAATGTCCTGTGTCTGCAGCAGTGTATCTCTTGCTGATATAGTCAGCTCCTACCAGCTCAATGTCCTGTGTCTGCAGCAGTGTATCTCTTGCTCATATAGTCAGCTCCTACCAGCTCAATGCACCGTAAACCAGAGATTCCCGAGATCGGAGCTGCTTCTTCAAATACCTTCTCTAAGTTTAGTGATGTGGCTCGCTCTCCTACAGATTCAGCCGATGCCAGAGTGACCTTTACTGTTGACTATTGACTTGCTTGATAAAATTCAGCAGCACCATTGATGATGCACTTCCTTGTTTTCACCTTATCTGTAGCAGAGCGTTTCAGTGCTGCGCCTATCCTATCCACAGACCTTTTGCTGTGACTTGTAGCACTGAAGTTCCAGGTAAGGTTTGACGCCATGTCGTTCAAAGGGTTGCTTCGTAGCAGCCATTACAAACTTGTTCTTAAACTGACTGGCAGGTCCACTCGTCCACAGTGTGACCTCATCAACACCCTCTGGTTTTGATGACAGGATCTCATCCATGAAGACTATGCAACCAGTTTTATCGCGTTGCATAAATATAATCACTGTGCATGCTAGGTCCACCAGTGGGGGCGATGTTGAAGGTTTTGGACATTTTCTCTGTCTCTACATTTCCACTGTCGGAGTCTTCTCCAAAAGTCTTCTCCAAAAGTCTTCTCCAAAAGTTCTAACTGTTCTTCTTCTGTCAACTTAACAAATTCCCTTCTTTGCTTCTCTCGAAATTTTGTTTTGTATTTCCTGCAACAAACTTTATACTCAGCAGACCCCCAGTTGATTTAATGTTCTCCCTCCTCCTATTCTGCCTTCCTGCAGGTGTGAGTGGCATTCTATTTCAACTCTAGTAAGGTAAATAATAGAAAATATAACAATCCATCACAAATGCTTATGTTATGTTATGTGTTGTTGTGACAGACTTTGATGTACATTTACCAGTACAATGAAGCACTTACGTCACACATTAGGCCAGCTTTAGTTAGTTTAATTACAGGAGATTTACAAACATAAAGGATTTCTTTTTAAACTTTATTTTTTTCGTAGGAAATAGAAACAAAATACTTACTTTTGTGACTTCCGTAACGTCAAATGAGGTTGAATTTATCGTCTCAACTCACGAAACTGTGAGCAACTAGCAGACCAAATGCACTCTGCTTTAATAACATTGCCAGTGGGCCATTTTTACCTGCCCATATCAGCCTGGCCTGATCAAGCTTTCCATTGAAAATTCCACAGTCCAAAAAAACTACAGCATTGGCTCTACCGGAGGACACTCCAAGGGGTGTGTCTTCCCGGACCATGGTCGTACTGGAGGGCACTCCAAGGGGTGTGTCTTCCCCGACCATGGTCGTACTGGAGGACACTCCAAGGGGTGTGTCTTCCCCGGCCATGGTCGTACTGGAGGACACTCCAAGGGGTGTGTCTTCCCCGACCATGGTCGTACTGGAGGGCACTCCAAGGGGTGTGTCTTCCCCGACAATGGTCGTACTGGAGGGCACTCCAAGGGGTGTGTCTTCCCCGACCATGGTCGTACTGGAGGGCACTCCAAGGGGTGTGTCTTCCCCGACCATGGTCGTACTGGAGGGCACTCCAAGGGGTGTGTCTTCCCCGACCATGGTCGTACTGGAGGACACTCCAAGGGGTGTGTCTTCCCCGACCATGGTCGTACTGGAGGACACTCCAAGGGGTGTGTCTTCCCCGACCATGGTCGTACTGGAGGACACTCCAAGGGGTGTGTCTTCCCCGACCATGGTCGTACTGGAGGACACTCCAAGGGGTGTGTCTTCCCCGACCATGGTCGTACTGGAGGACACTCCAAGGGGTGTGTCTTCCCCGACCATGGTCGTACTGGAGGACACTCCAAGGGGTGTGCCTTCCCCGACCATAGCCGTACAGGAGGACACTCCAAGGGGTGTGTCTTCCCCAACCATGGTCGTACCGGAGGACACTCCAAGGGGTGTGTCTTCCCCGACCATGGTCGTACTGGTGGACACTCCAAGGGGTGTGCCTTCCCCGACCATGGTCGTACTGGAGGACACTCAAAAGGGGTGTGTCTTCCCCGACCATGGTCGTACTGGAAGACACTCCAAGGGGTGTGTCTTCCCCAACCATGGTCGTACTGGAGGACAGTCCAAGGGGTGTGTCTTCCCCGACCATGGTCGTACAGGAGGACACTCCAAGGGGCGTGTCTTCCCCGACCATGGTCGTACAGGAGGACACTCCAATGGGTGTGTCTTCCCAGACCATGGTCGTACTGGAGGACACTCCAAGGGGCGTGTCTTCTCCGACCATGGTCGTACTGGAGGACACTCCAAGGGGTGTGTCTTCCCCGACCATGGTCGTACTGGAGGACACTCCAAGGGGTGTGTCTTCCCCGACCAAGGTCGTACTGGAAGACACTCCAAGGGGTGTGTCTTCCCGACCATGGTCGTACAGGAGGAAACTCCAAGGGGTGTGTCTTCCCCGACCATGGTCGTACTGGAGGACACTCCAAGGGGTGTGTCTTCCCCGACCATGGTCGTACTGGAGGACACTCCAAGGGGTGTGTCTTCCCCGACCATGGTTGTACTGGAGGACACTCCAAGGTGTGTGTCTTCCCGGACCATGGTCGTACTGGAGGACACTCCAAGGGGTGCGTCTTCCCGGACCATGACCGTACTGGAAGGCACTCCAAGGGGTGTTTTAAACAATTCCTCACGGTAAGTCTACGCCAGCAACAAAGATTAAAACACGACGTGTATCATTGCTATTTCATGTGTTCTTTTGAGATTGAAAGTTTCAGAAAATTTTGGAATTTTGATTATACGAAACCCCGACTGGCTTTGCATCAGTTAACCAACTGGAATAGCTGCACACTCGCTTTAAAAAATTGCTGACACTTCACTCGTGGAGTAATATTCACACATATCTGCATTCCCGATGCCTTTATTCGGTCCCGGTTAACTGTGTGCTTCTTCGCATAAGAAGCTCATTTCAGGAGTGAATTGCCTATCAAGTAGACGGTTATTTAGAAGCGTTGCCGTTGTCATCTCTGTAGCCTCGGGGCTTACGTCTCAACACAATGATCGATGGGACGAGGACATCCAGAATAAAACGACGCTGAAAGACGTCCCAGATGTCGAAATGAACTGATATGCCGGTCGAATCGTTAAGCATCGGTCGTCGCCGACACTCGGGCGTCCAGAGACCGGTCCCGATTACTGTTGTGACAGACGACCGTTATAGGACAGGCCTTCGGTTAGTTGGCACATTTTATCGCTGATTTGTTACGCGTCACTTCTTGCCTTATTGCCGGGCGCCACCGGTTTCTCAGCGAGATTACGTCCGACCAATGGTCAACAGGCAAATATTTATTATCTGTGTTGGTACAGTCTGACCGGTTGTATCGTAAAACCATGTTGTAGAATGTAACCTGCTTACATCTGTTCCAACATCTGGACAACCCAAATGTGTTTAATGACCTAGAATGTTTTCTTCATTTTGTTTAATTTTAAAGTTTCGCCCCGAACATCATGTTTACATTGTATGCACAACAGGAAGGTCGATATTCATGAACGTGACCTTTAACTGGCACATTGCAAACATCTGGCAAAAATCATTCTTTTCGATGTCAATTTTATACATGAAACATCTGGTCTCCCCAAAGACAATATATGGTGTTTATAAAGACTTCCCTTGATTTGATGATTGCTTTTATATACGACCCGGGTGACATGGGTGGAGATACGGGCTGAGCGTGGGAGAATTCCCTAGACAAGTGTAACAATTGTTATTTGGTTTTCGCAAATCCAACAAAACGTTATTTGTTAATAGACAGTCAGGTCACGTTGGCGTCTTCACAAATTCGTCCGAAATAGCAAAATAGATATTGCACGGTAATCGTACACATAGTGTCAGTTCAATACGGATCGATCCATTTACAGCACAAATCCCGAGTGTGCGTTCAGACGAGTTCGGTCACAGTTTTTATACGTAGGGACACTTAGTTTGGTTACGCGAATTTGACGATAGCTTTGCGCCGGCTAAACTTGCTAAAGAGATAAGAGTTATCGAGAAGACGAGCGTTCCTGGAACTACCGAGCAGGCAGCGCGAGATTAGACATAGACGCTCGTCACGTGTCATTCGAACCAGTTTTATAAGCCACCGTGGAAGGTGTGCATAAACCAAGACTAAGTGATCGATTAAAGATCCCTCCTCAATAAAATTTTTCATTCGTCTAGATTCAAGCTCATTTCGTGAAAAATCGAACCTGTCTAATGTCGACTACAACGCTGCTGATTTTTTATTTAGTTAATGTTAATGAAATCGTCGGACACACTATCAAATTAATTTCGGCCGAAAAAAAACACTTTTTTCCGGTCTCATTGAGGCTCACCCATCTCGCAAGTTACCCGATATAACGATCAATGTCAATACTTTCGATGATTTTAGCAAAAATATGGAAAGTCACTTTGTTTTTATTAATATTGTTTAAAATCACACAGTTTACAAAATAACGGTTGTTTTATTCGTCAACAAGGATACATAAATTAAGCATTTTGTACAGATGTCAGCTCATAATTAAAAAAGAAAAGCGCACCTATTCGTTTTTCAGATTCCAAGTTATTTTTCAGATTCCGGTTTATTGCCAAGTAACATTAAATTTAGCTGTAATTAAAGGGGCAAGAGGGAGGGAGGGAGGGAGGGAGGGAGGCAGGGAGGGAGGGAGGGAGGGTGGGAGGGAGGGAGGGAGGGAGGCAGGGAGGGAGGGAGGGAGGGAGGGAGGGAGGGAGGGAGGGAGGGTGGGAGGGAGGGAGGGAGGGAGGGAGGGAGGGAGGGACGGACGGAGGGAGGGAGGGAGGGAGGGACGGAGGGACGGACGGACGGACGGACGGACGGACGGAGAAAGAGAGCGTACCATAGTATTAAGGTTATCGCTCAAAGGAAAAGGGCAACAAGTTCACGAAGCTAGAAGCAAACAGAGACTTAAATGCATTAAGGATAACTTAAAATAAATGACTCGCACGCCCAGCAGACGACATTTACCAATAATTGTGTGGCTGGCCACTATCGCGAAATTAACGTCGCTAGACACGGCACCCGAAGGTAGTTACACAATGCAACCATTATTTAGAACACATTATTTAGAACATTATTTAGAACACACAGCACACATACGTCGCCATAGGCACAGCAAATAGTGTCATGTTAGCGACACCTTGGCACCTGCCGCTGGAACAGCGTAAGACGCAATCTCGTTCGTAACGACACTAGTTGTCTCCAGGTACCGCTTTGCTGGGGACCGCGAGATGCCATCGAGTCTTAAATACAACGGGATCGTATTTGTGCCGCATCTCGACACACACCTGCGAACATACCTAGTGTAGCACCGGCAGCGACAACTGATATTTGAGTCTCGCGTGAACACGGTTTATTCGATTGCCTGTGTGTCAGATCAAAGGAACTGGGCTTGTTGTAATTGACATGTCTCACAGCGGTGTGAATAATGTGGCATCGTGTCATTCATGTACAGGGAGTGGTGTGAATATATAATACTGTTCGCCGCCATTATGATAATGCTGTTGTCACTGGCCACAAGTAGCCCCATGCATTGGTCAGTTTGTGTGAATTTGCCTCTTTCTGCATGGCACGGGCTACGCCGTATCCAATAAGTCAAAATTCACATATGCAACACGCTGTCCAATTGGCATGTTATTCCAGGTGACCATGCTTGCCAACTCTATTGACTCACTGTGTGAACGTGTCTCACATGCAATCAGTCAAACATACTTACCTGTGGCATTTCTGAGTAGGGCATAAGCTTTTCAAAGTCACGTTAAATTCTACCAATCTTACCAAGTGGCTGTCACCACTCCATTTTGTGTAGGCGTTCCCCTGAAGCGCCAGTAACCAATCAACGTCATTATTGAGATGCTACACTAAATATTTGCTTGCCTTATATAACTTTTCAGTCGCACAGTTGTGTCAATATAATCTTAGTTTAAAGTTAATTCGAATTGCATCGTATAAAATGATAAAAGTTAACTCTTATTTTATGAATTAGCCAAATGCCCGGATGACATCGCAATTAGCTAATTATGCATGCACCCAGAAGTGTAGTGCATACATAATTTCCGTCACAATGAAAAGTACGCTCTGCATCTAGGCGATGATGTGTGTGGCAAACGGTGGCGCCACAGCGCGGAGCCTGGATAGTCGAGGTTACGTAAAACGGTGGCATCCGCGAGTGTCAATTTCGCCACCTATCGGACATTTCTGTAAAACTTATTGACTTATCCGACAGATGGCGTAAGTTCTGTATTCGCGGAACGGCGTCGCTCCAAGTGTTCCCTCATTCAAGATGCATGATTCGGCGAACCAATGTGTAAATAATATATAATAAAAAAGTAAACATAACGCAGGCACATATTGCGCATGCGAGATGAGACGTGGGGTGGCAATAAGTGGTTGTTCGTAAAATGTTGGGAGGTTGACTACCAAAACAGGTGGGATATTGGAGGTTGTATACAGAGTCAACCGGCCCAGGCCAAGTACTTCCACCTGCTCTCCATCAAACTCCTGTTGCTGGTGCGCGACTCTTTGGCGAACATTCCACGATACACACCGGCGCGCTTTGAGGCAAAGCACGTGAGGTGCAGAGCTGCCAGTCTTTGGCCGTTCATGGTGTTTGGGTTTTGACGAGCCTCTGAAAGATAAACTTCGGCCAATGTAACAGTTTGCTGGACCCTTGGCTGTTTGGTCGGACTGAAACCCTCTGATCTCATAAGCTCACTGACTCGCTGTATCGGTGTAGGTACTGGTTTGTCTGGGATCGGGCGGCGACAATCTTCTGTTGTCTTGTTTGTTTTCTGCAACTCTTTTCGGTGGCGCCACACGT
Source organism: Lamellibrachia columna (assembly GCA_963662155.1). NCBI lineage: Eukaryota > Metazoa > Annelida > Polychaeta > Sabellida > Siboglinidae > Lamellibrachia > Lamellibrachia columna. Next base: position 48,966,784 of record OY759261.1, read on the forward strand.
TTTGTAACATGTTCTCTAAGTCGGTATCGAAGATACGCAGGGAGTTTTTGTTGCTGCATGCGCAGGACTGACCGTGGGGCGCCTCTTTGTTCAGCTTTACTCTCCTGAGAAAAATCAAAGTTTGTTTAATATTCTCGGATGCAATTTGTTTCAATAACACATGGTATTTTAAAATACTAATTACCTTTATTGCACGAATTTTAATGTTCTGATAGTGAATTAATTAATGCAATTGTATAAGGTAGATTAAATATTTCATGATATCAACGTACATAATCGAGTCTACTGACGTGGGGTGGGCCTTTGCTTCGTGGGTCTTCGGGCTCAGCCATGAGTCATTTGGGGTCTGCAGCCTCCTTCGGTGGATCCCCGGATTCATGTAGCAGTAATTAAATTGTATTAATTAATGTGAAAAAAAAGAAATAGATGTGTGAACGTAGACTTTTTTAATGATAATTAGTGCACACACATATATATATATATATATATATATATATATATATATATATATATATATATATATATATATATATATATATATATGGATATGTATATATATATATATATATATAACATGTTTAAAACAAATTACCTAGTACTGGGCTGAGGTTCAGGTTCGGGCTTAAACTCGGTCTTCAGGTCAAGACGAGGCTCACTCCTATATTCAGCTGCCAAAGCCTTGACCATGGCCCGAAATCGTTTAACTCTCAAGTTGGATTGAGCCCGAGTGATTACCTTTTCCTCCTTGGTCTGGCAAGCCCTTCTTGTCATTGACCTAAATCGTTCAGCCTCCTTACGGCTGTCGTCATATTTGTGCCTGTCCTGGTAGCGATATGACTTCTCTTTGGGTGTTAGAGCCTTTTTCTAAACAAAACCCACATCCATGAAATGTAACGACCGAAACCACAAACATTCGTATGGTTTTAGTACATGTTATTACAGTGCTATCTACGCACCGTGTACTGTAGAACACCTTGTAGCGTAATGTCTTGCATTAGCAATGATATTGTGTAGTCATTGCCGTGGTATGCATGTGTACTTCAGTTAGAGCTCAGAAAGTGGTGTCAGTTGAGAGAAACCATTGAATTTGGAATTTGATTACCTACCTTTTGCCTGGGAGCCATCAGCGCGATGGTTACCTACCTTCTGCCTGGGAGCCATCAGCGCGTTGGTTATCTACCTTCTGCCTGGGAGCCATCAGCGTTGCTTGGTGTGTGTACTTCACGCGACACGTCGCCACCAGATACACCGACTCCAAGAAAGTGCAATCGCGCGGTTCTGGTCGTTTCTCTAAAGTTTTTTTTGTAATACTGTCTCTGAAAATTACATGCGAAATCATATTTCTACCTAAACAAATTAACTAATCAACCTAGAGAAGCAATTACTTTCTTCAAACCTTTGTAAACCGTGGTTCTGGTCGTTTTATCCAAAGGTGCACTCCAAAATAATTGGACACTGTCGCAATTTTCCTGATTTCATAACATACCACATATAAAATGTTTTGATTTGCTCACATATATGTATTTATGCAGAACAACAACGCAAGTCAGGTATAGATTGAAGTAGGCCAACTTAATGACATGTAGTTTTATTAATAGTAATCGTGTAAACATCAATAATCAAGTGACAAATAACCACAGCAATCATGCCGGCCCCAGACTGCTAATTTCACATAATAGATATAATTCGGCAACGTATTAAGTATGTCAACCATTGGTAACAATAGTATGACTACTAAATAAATCACTACAAGCTAATATGTTCATTTTACCATGTGGGTGGGGGTCACTCCGCCACCAGGTCACCCAAAATTACAATGTGACCGACCGCCACCAACAATTATTAGTGCCGGAACGATACGTATCGCGATACAGAGGTCACGATACGATACATATCGTGATACAGACTACTCTGACAATAATTATACAACAACAGTAAAACACAGGTGTATTTATCACGTGGACAAGACAACGCTACAGCAGGCGTCACGTCGTCATTCACATGAGACCCAAATTGCTAGCACGCATTGAAAAACATAATAGTGTAAAGATTTACATAGATTATAGTTAGATATGCATGTGGAAAACGTACTACATGTTATATTTCGCTATTTATTGCTTCACAAAGGTGACGCGAATAATGTTCTGCCTACCGGTATCGCATATCGTAGTGTACAGCGATACGGATATTGTGTATCGGACCGTTCGGTGTGTATCGCGATGCACCGGTGTATCGTTCCGGCCTTAAGTATTTATATACTATACATTTCACTATTTGTTTATTTATTACATATTTATTCATATTTATTAAATGAGCATATATTACATGTTTTATTGTTGGTCCTTATCGTTTCAAAGATTATGGCGTAAGACAATTTTTTTTGGTTCTTATCTGAGGTACTATGGTGGAATTTTTTCAAGCAATAGCTATGAACCATGTGTATACATCAAGATATATTTATTTGTGAATATAAATATCCATTTTCAGTTAGTGAAAACATTAATTAATTCGGGGAAAGGCCAGTTTCCCATTAATTAGGCATATTCAGTGTCATATTTTAGTCAAAGGTCAACAATGGCATATTAATGTATACGTTTTCGAAAAGGTGTTTTTGTGCGGAATCTTAACTACCTTAACTGAATTGGAGTTCATTTGACGATTTTATGCTAAGTGGAAAATGTTGGGATACTGGTTCACTTTTCGGGAGAAGGACCCTACCTATTTTATTTCAATGTTTATGTTTGCTTCTTGAAGTCAGAGCGGAGGTCAGGGGTCATTCTCCTTCACGCGTAGCCCCGTTCTATTCGCACAACACTAATACCCACTGAATATACCCCCTCAAAAAAGACCCTCTGAAAAGTAGCTGACCTGACACGACAAGAGGTCCGACAGGCGTTGAATGTCGAACGGCCCGGATGGCTGGTGGATTGACGACACTTATGTGTGTGAGTGTGTTTCTTTCGACTTCTTCCAAAATGTTGCCTCAACATGCTGATGGCGCAGACAGAAGAACACGTGAACACAAAAATAATAGTTTATATACAGCGACATTTTTTATATATCTAAAGTCTTGGATAAAAGGTGTCTGAATGTTACTCTTAAATGCATCCAGACTGTTTAGACTAACACTGTGTCGAGGGAGGGAGTTCCAAAGTCGTATAGTACTGGGGAAAAAAAGAATATAAGTGGTAACTGCATCTGGAGTCAGGGATATGCTAGGCTAAGGGATGTTGTCTCTTGTTGATAACATTCACATGAACAAGGTATTGATTTAAAGGTATTCACACTAGACCAGTAACTATTTTGTACGTCATGCATCTGCCCTGTGGTATCCCAGCGGCCTCGATGTCTGTCACATTAGAAACAGTGCGATGACGATGCAAGACTTACCAGGCTGCACGACGTTGAATCATTTCTAACTTATCTATTTGTATCTGTGCATAGGGAACCCAAAAGTACTGCTGTTCTCAAGAAGGAGTCTGACAAGGACAAAGTGTGCTTTAGTTTTTATTTTAATTGTTGGAACTGGTAAGTTTCTGCGAAGGAAGCATAACGATCTATTTGCTTTTGATGAGACGTTATCAGCAAAAAACAAACTCACCTGTAGCATTTCTGAGCATGGCAAAGTCATGTTAGATTCTACCAATCTTGCCAAGTTGCTGATGTTCTTTAGTTCTTTCGAGAATCTACGACGCACATTTAGCGCCATCACTGAATAAAGAGTTACACTTCTACCTTGACACAGGCGGAACCAGGGAGGACGGATGTTACGTTATGTTACAGTGACGCTACCCGTTCAAACTGCGCGTCTACTACCCTCGATTATCCAGGCTCCGCGCTGTGGCGCCACGATTTGTTGCACACATCTTCGCTTGGATGCAGAATGGGGTTTCCACTGTGACGGAAATTATGTATACACCAAGATTCCTGGGCCCATACACAATTAGCTAATTACGATGTCATCCGGGCATTTGACTAATTCATAAAATAAGAGTTAACTTTTATCATTTCATACGATGCAATTCAACTTTAAACTTTGATTAAATTGACATAACTCTCCGACTGAAAAGTTAAACCAGGCAAACAATTTTTTTAGTGTAGCATCTCGATAATGACGCTGATTGGCTGCTGGCGCTTCACGGGAACGACTACAGAGAATGGAGTGGTGACAGTGGATAACAACGAGACCACGCCTCTGTTGCTAGACTCTTTTCTCGGCGGATTCACGAAGCCGAGCGAGAGTCAGATAAGCGAGACTACGCGTCTACGTAAAACGGTGGTTTCCGCGAGTGTCAACGTTGCCAACTATCGGACATTTCTGTAAAATGTGTCGACTTATCCGATAGATGGCGTAAGTTCTGATTTGGCGGAACAGCCTCACTCCAAGTGTTCCGTCACTCAAGACGCATGTTTCGGTGAACCAATGTGCAAATAATATATGATAAAAAAGGGTAGCATAACATATGCTAACATAGCATAGCATGTTTTCCCCATTGTTATGAACTTGTACATGGAGAACTTGGAACAAAACAGCACTGCCACGGCTCTAGATTACTGCAAACCAAGGAACTGGAAGCGGTATGTGGAAGATGTTATTTGCATAGTACACACAGGCAAAGCAAAAGAACTACAACAACATGTGAACAATGTCGACCCCACATATAGCATAAGATTCACACAAGAAGATAGATATAGTAACAGCATGTAATTCCATAGGCTAATGGGAAGTTTACCAGAAAGGACGATGGCAGTGTGGAGTCCATCACTCCATGGTATACAGAAAGAAAACCCACACTGACCAATATCTGACCTTCGCGTCCCACCACCCCAGGCACCAGAAGTTAGGAGTAGTCAGAACCATTATGAACAGGTGTGAGACGATAAAAAGTAGAACCAAAAGAACAGTGAATTAGTGCACCAAATCCTGTGTAAGAGTTGTGGCGTAGCCGATATAGGAGAGACAGGGAGATTGTTTTAAGATAAGACTAGATGAACACAAGAAAGATGTGGAGAATGCATCAAGGGAACAATACATGAGGAGCGGTCACAGTCCACCACCAACAAGTCCACCCTCACAGTCCACCACCAACAAGTCCGCCCTCACAGTCCACCACCAACAAGTCCGCCCACACAACCACCGAGAGCCATAAGGAATAAAAGTGGTAGACACATAAGGAGAAGACACAGTTTAGTTATTGAGCATCTAGAGTCGAGGGGTGGCAGTAAGTGGGGTAAGACTAATTTACACTTTAAGCATCTAGAGTCAAGTGGGGTGGCAGTAAGTGGGGTTAAGACTAATTTACACCTTAAGTATCTAGAGTCAAGGAGGTGGCAATAAGTCGGGGTAAGACTAATTTACACTTTAACTATCTAGAGTCAAGGGGGTGGCAGTAAGTGGGGGTAATACTAATTTACATCTTAAGTGTCTGGTGTTCGTTTCTAAATAAAAGGAAATGCATTACGATAGAGCTCACCAAAATGTTTATACAACTTGTCACCCCGTCATAGTGCAAATGGTATGTTTGATTTCCTGTTATCAAAACGACCCATCGAGTTGTGATCATTCCGTTTATTCTCCACGTGTGGAAGCATCCGCTATTCCTGATGCCTGGCGCTGTCGTTAGACATTCAGCTGGTATTCACAAGTTGTAACTGCAAGTTAACTAACACCAGCAAAAGCATAACGGCAGGTAGGATTCACCTAAACATGCTCTTCTCTTTGAAAATAACACGGTATTAGTGTTCACATGCCATTACAAGCTGGTGTACATGAATGTGCAGGGGAAATCAATTGTTCTCCGGTGACGTCAGAACTGAACAATGATCACAATAAAAGCTACTACACCATACACATCCTTAAGATGAATATGTCCAGAACAGTGACGTGTTTATGGTTGGGGGCATTGGGCCATGGCATCCCTTTGGCTTAAATATGTGACTTTTTCCATGTGTAAACTGTTGCGCCACTACATGGTAGCATGGTAAACTAATGAGTTTCTAAGCTTGCCCCCCCTCATTGCGAGATACTAGATACTCCACTGGTTCAATATGTGTGTCAATTGATATGTGCATTGGTGTGAAATGTAGGTTTCGGTTATTCGTTCACATTCTAGATCCATAATATGTATACTAACGTACTGTGTCAAATGCATACATATATATTATATATAAAATAAATAAATAATTTATGATTTAAGCTTTCACAGTATACGTTCAAACAAAGAATGCAGGTGTTGGCATTCTCAACGTTTGCTTAGTATGAGAAGTTTGTTATCACAGTCACTGTTATCAGGTTACTTTACAAAACATTTCATATATGCTCACATTATAGATGGAACAAAGCAACACTGCTTTAATATATGTATTCCGCCACGCACACACGTATATATTGTACTGTGGGTATATGTAGATTATATATATATATATATGTATATATATATATATATACATACATACAGTTGAACCTCACTATTACGGTCACCCTTGGGAAATAATATGGGCCTATCCCAGGGTGACCATAATGGCGAGGTGGCTGTATTACTGAAGTGACTGTATATATGTATATATATATATATATATACATATACATAGATGCAGAGATGCAGAGATACGTACACACATTTGCACCACATACGTACGTACAGATCGATCCCCTCATGACACAACCAATAGTGTTGAGTCTTAACTTGTGTCTCTGTATGATATACAGTGTTCATTTATTGCGCAGCCAAGCAACTGAGGCTAACCTGTAGACACGACACTAAACACTGCTTCATGCCTACATCTTAAATGCATCTGTCCCGAAAATGTACATCTCAGCTATGGTACACATCACAGTGATTTCCACTACACTGTCCCAATAGTGACCTAATGACCTGACATTCTGGCTGTCATCAAATGATCGCTGCTAAAGAAGTGGGTCAGTACCATTCCAGTCCACTTCTGCATCTTTCCATCTAAAACAGGCAAGATGTATCACTATCAACCAAAGATCACTATCACAAGATGTATCACTATCAACCAAAGATCCATTATGGGGCTGTCCACGATTATTGTTGACATTAACCTATTAGAACGTGTACTAATTCTCAGAACCCCCTCGCTGAATGATGTTGATAATTTTCCAGACTGAAAAACACATCAATGTAATTACACAGTGCATGTACAGCCAAAACAATGACAACCACAATATGTTTACAAACATTTATCTTGGATAATTAATTAAAGCATTTGTTTTTCTAAAGTTGTGAATTTCCAATATGTCGGACTGTATTCAGCATTGTGTGGTGAACGGTAACACAGTTTTTAAAAATTGTAGTTCCATAACAGTTCATCGTACAGCAATGCATGTGGTCATATTTCATATGAAACCAACATTTCAACATTTAGTATGCAAGTTTTTCCCTTTTGTACGAATAGATAAACGTGGACAACTGTCTATAACATGACCTACCCGGTACTCTACGAAGTTCAGAACTCAAGCTTGCATAAGATATATTACAATCTACACCAAGAATTGTTTTTCATTATATTCACATAAATCAAATGTGAGTATAAAGTACACAAAAAAGTGCCAGCAGTTATTTCCATTGTGGTAATTAAATTTAATAGTGAATAGATATATACGCATCAACATAAAAACTCGAATTAACAAATAAACAATGGCGAATCAGATTTGATATATGAAAGCATAACAATAAAAATATCAGTTGGGAATATATATTTATTTATATATATATATATATATATATATATATATATATATATATATATATATATATATGGGAAATAATATGACCTGAATGTTATGCACAAAGAAAAACCATTTTACTGTGTGGTGATAGATAACATTTTAACACATTTGAAACTCCAACGCAGTTACTTAAAGGTATTTTTTCTGTCAAGACTTCAATGAGTCCCTGATATAGCCACTCACTTTGTTCGAATGCACATATCCAGGGGTGGAACAAGTTCATTATCAGATGGCGGCTGGAAGAATCGATTCGTCGTATCTGAAGCAAAAACCATACAAACTAAATTTTGAAATTAAATTTACAAGCCGTCCACTTTTGATCATCTAGATAGTAGGCCGAGATGTAGGACTTTGAGGGACGAATCCTCTTGCTGCCATTTCGAAGCTTGGGCAATTTCATTCATTCCACATTGCCTCAGTTCACTCCACTGTATAAATGAGTACCTGGCTGTAGACAGAGGTGGATATAATTTATGTGAATGAATAGTCTTTTCGAAGTCATTGCAGTGTGGCTAAATTCTTCCTAGAGAAGTCAACTTGGTGTTGGAATGAACAGGTGTGCCAGGGGTTGAAGTGTTAAGCGATTTGATCAGTCCTAAGGATTGGATACTGTGCTAAATAAAAACATCTCTATCTTCTTCTTTTATCCACAACATTGAATAATGATAAGATCTTCCTTATGTAAGAAATATGGTAGTGTCGTTGGTGCCACAAATCAACAAATTGCACCAATGATAACAATAAATACAATTATATAGTGCCATATATCTGGATAGTCCATTCAATGGCACTTAAAATATATAGGTGATAAAATTAATTAGTTTTAAATAAATGATAATAAATTAAACATGATGCATATATAACAAATCATACACAAATAAAAATATGTAAATATAGCATTAATTAGCTAAATAAAGAATAATACTAAATTAGCTAAAACATGATGTATATATTATATATATACACACACACACACACACACATGCATGAGCACACACATTCATGCGCATAGTAAAATATTTATAAAAAATAAATTTAGGAAAGAGTTAAATAGATATTAATAAAAAAGTAAAAACATGGGAAGATTCCACTGAGGAGTAAATATGAATCAGAAAAGGCCTTGCGTGGGCTGTCGCAAACAAGATGAAGAAAATATGGAAATCAAATATCTCAAAGAACGTCAAGGAACGTCTGTTTGTGGACAATGTGGAATCAGTACCGTATGGATCGGAAGCCTGGACACTGACCAAATCTCTGGAAAAGCAATTGAATGGCTGCTACACTAGACTACTGCGAATGAGCACGTGACTAATGAAGAGCTGTATGGAACAATGATGAGGGTAACAGACAAAATCCAGGAGCGCAGGATGCGGTTTGCTGGGCACAACTTAAGGCAAGCGGGGACACCATTGTAAAAACTAATACTCTGGGAGCTTCAAGGGGACGGCCCGCTCACAGCTGCATGGTGGTCCTAAAATCGGATGCTGATGTGACAGATACTGAGGAGTTAATTGCATGTATGAAGGAGAGAGCTGAATGGTAAGCCAACAAATCTTGAAATCTTTTGACCAGATAGCTAGATAGATAAAACATGTTAAAACACCAACCTATGGACAACTTGATTTCCTGGTCCTGTCGAGCCAGACCGTCGTAGTAATACAGCTCAAAGCGTCGCTCGGCCTTCCAGTCATTCATCAGCTCCCTCTTGAGGCAGAACAGCACACTGAAGTGGCTCTCGCTGCAGATTACCCATATCGGAAACTTTGGCGTCTTCATATATGTTCCCACCTGTCACAGGAAGAACAAATGATGAAGCTGTGAATTGGTGAACCATCACAGAAATGTAATAACCAGAAAAAAATTGTGTTGGAATGAAGACGTGCTTTGGTAGTGGCATAAACATTGGTAGTGGCATCAACATTGCTAGTGGCATAAACATTGGTAGTGGCATCAACATTGCTAGTGGAATCAACATTGCTAGTGGCATCAACATTGGGAAAACATTGATGAGATGCCTATACATGATTCCCTACATAAACAAAAGGAACATTTTCATAATTTAAGTAGGGTTGACTTTCGGGTGATAGTTTTACTGTTGCGATAGTATCACGATAGTTGCATAACTATTGCAATACTACTGCGATAGTTTCATAAGTATGATAGCATTGTGATAGTATCAAGGAATAGCGAATAGCCAGGAAAGTGGTCCCAAGCCGTAATTGACGGGTGGGGCTGTTGATTAAGAATGCTGAAATGATGAATGAGACTGCTTTAATCGACAATTGTTGATATTATGTTGACAAATAAATAAATTTATCCACTCACTATAATTGACAAACATGTTTATTTCTATTATTACGTTGACACAAGTGGCCCTGCTGAATTGTTTTGTCAACTATTGTTACCATTGATAGTTCAATTTACTATAGATAGTATTGCACTGTCATATCGACGATTGCGATGCATCGACAGTTTGGAACTAGGATCTGTGACTAGCAAGACAGTTTTTTTTTTTTATTGATGCAACTGAAAAAAACAATTTTTTTAAGCAAAACTGACAAATATCGCAGGAGGGCAGGCTACATATATATGAAAAATTGTTGGACTCTCCATAAGCCAATGGTTTCCTTGTCCACTAGCCATCTGGGCCTTTACCTTGGAAGGCAATCTTGTTAAACTCACCTGACATGACTGGTAATGTTCAAAGAGAGACAGGAATCCAATGCTCTGGCGACAGTCAATCCCCTTCAGCACCAGCGCTGGACCTGTGTCGTTCTCCAGTTCCATCACATCATTGAAGACGTTTGACCGAGCCCTCCCAGTCAGGAACAAGTTGACCATTTCCTGCAAGTTACGAAGCTATGTCAGTAAATTAAAACTGGGCAGTTGACTATGTTCATCTATTAATCTCTTAATAATTTTTCACAGTAAATTTTTACTTTTTTCATTGTTATATTTCTAGTGGTTGCTAGTCTGGCAATGGAAAACTGTTGAAACATCACAACAAATCAATTTTCAAGTCATTTAAAAATGATGGCATTCATTTCTCAGCAAAGTGTAGCTTCAGTTGTTATGTTAGAGATGGCACATTTAAGAGGTTTAGCAACGGCTGCAAAAATCCACCAAGAAATATAATTTTTCTACTATGTTCAGAATGTATCAAATGCAGCCTTAATTATTAAACAATACTGTCTATCAGCCTTGCACAACTTTCATGGCTTACTCCATAACTCTCATCATTTAAAATTTGACAGTCATAGATATTGGAGATATTCACGGCATTAGCAATACATAGTTTTTGAAGTCCTACAACTGTGGTTTCATTCTTAGCCAACATGTGTCGTACGTGTTATAGATAATGTCTATTGTACGACAGCAGATAATAAAACTGACTACGCATTTACCTAAAACAACCGCTTTAAGAAATTATAATAAAAAAATGTTATGATCAATTTCGAAATCTACCTGTTTTAGGCACTGCAGTGACGTCACAAACATATGATATTGCAATGACGTCACAAACATATTGCATTGACGTCACAAATGTATTGCAACGATTTTACAAACATATGGCAATGACGTCACAAACATCACAATGACATCCCAAACATTTTGACGTCATAAACATTTTGCTATGACGTCAAAAACACGACCCGCTACCATAGTTTTATTCTTACCTGACTGGTGTTATAGGTGTTGTAAATACTGTCTATTCTGTAGGATTTTGAACAAGGCTTGTTGCTAGGATACAGCTCGTGTTTGTTCCAAACACATTCAAAGACCGACTTTTGTGAAAATGTTTTACTTCAGATGCGCTAAAGTTACACGAGATCCAATTAATATATCCCAATTTGCATAGCGAGCTCCTATTTTAGCAAGAATAGCAAACCAGCAGATAATGTTATGGGTTCATTTGCGGGTCTTATGGACTAATGCTACTATTCTTACAGGTGTGCAGCACTCATGGTTGGTGAGTGTGATTTCCTGTATACAATACAGATTTCTGAGAGGAATACACCTGTATCCTGTTTTAATAAGAATTTGCTTGAAACTAAAAAATTGTGACAAAGTGCACATTTTCTTTTGTTCATCACAACTATAAAATCGGATGACAAACTTCAAAGATGACATATGCTTAATGCTAGGCAGATTTCCAACAAAACATCAGATTTAGTTTGATGCACATATATTTTGTAGCCTGATAGATGTACTGACCCATGGGCATCTGCAGGGGGGTAAGGGGGGCACCTGCCTCTGGATCTTGATTTTTTTCGGACATATATTTGTGAGCTCAAAGTATATGTTAACTTTACATCTTTATATATATTTTTTATTTCTTGCCCCTCCCTGGAAAAATTCCTGCGGATGCCTCTGCACTGACCTCTATGAATTTATTTATAGAGGTCAGAAGACAGATGGCAGCACTGGACTGGAATAGGTTAAGCAATGAAAAATGCTATACAGATTTATGCAGCTTTTACGGATTTTCAAGTTAAAATTATGGATTCCAGCCATAAAAATAATATATTGTAAAAAATGGTTTCATCATTTTCTAAAAGGTGCTCCTTAATTAAGTTTTTTTGCTCTTCTTGGTTCAAATTCATTTTGCAAAAAAATTAAACCAACCTAGCATCCACTATGACATGATAGCTCATTTGTGGAACTTTTTTATGTCGTTTTTTTGTGAAATCATCAGACAAACTATTAAATTATTTGATGTTTGGCTAGACATTAATTGAAGTGAAATTGGAAATGCTCAAGTCTGAAAGTCAGCTACATACTGAGTTTGCCAGGTACCAGATCTAATAACTAAAATCAATTCTTTTGACGATTTTAACAAAAGTGCACACCTTTTTTATTAAACCACCTGTGGATATTACTCGAAGTATTCACACTCTACATCGAAGAACCGGATTCACTGTGGGCTAAATCAGTTTAGAATGGAGTCCTAACTGGCTGCCCACCTGAGTACAGTACCCGTGGGTCCCCATCAACATGCTGTTCACCTGTGTACAGTACCCGTGGGCCCCTATCAATTGCTGCTCACCTGAGTACAGTACCCATGGGCCCCCATCAACTTGCTGCTTGGCTCATCCATGTCGCTCTTCACCCTGCAAGCACACAACATGTCAGATCATGTATGCATTGGCATTCTGTTGAGAAACCTCTAGAAATGATGCGTGCCAACTCTAACGGTTTATCCAGAACTCTTACAGATTTTCTGAACTTTGATGGTCTTATGGGCATAGGAGAGTGGCAGGGTTTTCAACCTCCCACCCATTTTGGGGGCCATACTTCCCACCGATTTTGAGAGTCCATCTCCCACCTCCCACCAAGCACACCTCCCACCAAACACACCTCCCACCTATTTTTGAGCATAACCTCCCACCTCCCAAGTGATGCAAAGAACAGATAATCATTTTGAAACCTGTCCGAAGAGAGCTTTCATGAATATTTTAGCAGTGCGCAGTCAGCTGCGCCAAATTCTTGTGTCACGCAGTCAATATATCCCAGTTTGCACGGCAAGCTCCTCTTGAACATGAGCGGTAAACCAGCGGACATAGATAATTATACAGGTTTACTTGTGAGTCTTGCAGATTTCTGTTGTCTTACAAACGTAGACAGAGAAAACCGTGACTGAGAAGGGAGGGTTACAAAAGAGGTACTTGGCTGGAGTGGGAGGGGAGAACGAGAACGAGGGATAGGGTGGAGTGGAGATGGGTCTCAAGCCTCAAGTGGTTATACTCCAAACAGCCCAAACTTGGGCTAACGCAGGAGTTTGTGGTGGACTGTGCGCATGTGCTGTGGGTGGTACATTCGACTAAAAGACTAGTAACTTTAATGTTGCTGAAATGGTTTTATCTTACAGTTTTATTTATTTTATGTATAGGATGTTAAAATTTTTTTTTGAATAGGTTGGTTATGTGTATGGATACTGTCGCTGTCTTGCCACATGCCACACATAGACAGTCTCCATACCCACACCATGGATAAGGTTACACTGAGCACTGTGTTTTAAAGGCAGTTTAGGTGAGGAGGTGTGGTGAAAGGGAGTTCCATAATAGCTTCTTGAAATGATTTTGGGTTTTTTATGTTGGTAATTTTTGGTGGAATCATATTCCATATGCGAATGACTCGGGGATAAAATGAAAAGACCATTGCATTTATACGACACCTGGGGGCTATGTATTGTCCACGGGTTCGAGAGTGGGTTAGTAGGCCTGGAGTGGGGGTGATCTCAATAATGTTATTTAGAATTTTGTAGAAGGTTGTGGCTTGTTTAATGATGCGTCTTCGTTCGAGGGTTGGCCATCCAAGGGCAGTAATTAGATCTGCTGGATTTGTGTTCCGTCTGTAATAATTTTTAACAAATCTGGCAGCAGAGTGTTGCACTCTTTCAAGGCTTTTAACTTGTGGAAAGGTGTGGGGATTCCATATGGGTGAAGAGTACTCAAGTTTTGGCTGGATTAGCATGTTGTGGGCTGTTTGTTTAACTTCGGGTTTACATGGGCCAAGAGTTCGTTTAATCATGCCTAAAAATTTTGAAGATTTTTAAGTTATGTCAGTGACGTGATTTGTCCAGGTTAATTTGGAATCCAATTTTACTCCGAGATATAAGTGGCTGGATACAGTGGATAATGGCTGGCCAGAAAGCGAGTACTTGTGTGGGCTGGGTTTAGTTTTGTTTGTTATTGGAAGGTGGACACATTTAGATACATTAAATTCCATTTGCCATTTGTCTGACCATGTTTGGAGTTGGCTTAGGTCAGTTTGGAGAATTTTTTGGTCGGTTTAGGAAGAAATTTTACGATATATAATACTATCATCTGCAAAAAGGCGTATAGAAGATTTGATGTTCCCATTTATGTCATTTATGTAGAGTAAGAAGAGGACAGGTCGTAGAACTGAACTCTGTGGGACACCAGATGTGACATCTGTGATGTCCGACAGGGCACCGTTATCTGAGACTCTCTGTTTGCGGTTGGATAGGAAAGATTTTATCCAATTTTGAGTGTTTCCAGTGATTCCGTAGGAGGTCAATTTTGATAGAAGACGTAGGTGAGGCGCTTTGGCAAAGTCAAGCAGGATTGCGTCAATTTGGGTCTTGTTGTCCATAGCAGTCATCCAGTCGTGGACTGTCTCAATGAGTTGAGATTCACAAGACAGTCCCGACTGGAATCCGTGTTGGAAGTGGAGAATGATGTTATGCTTGTGCAGGTGTTTCCACATATTGCTTAGGATGATATGTTCCATTACTTTACAGAGGATGCAGGTTAGTGATATGGGTCTGTAGTTAGCAGGTTCAGATTTGTGGCTCTTTTTGGTAATAGGATTTACTAATGCTTGTAGCCAGTCATTATGACGTTTACCTGTGTTGTATGATTGTTGAAAAATTTGGGTGATGATGGGAGCTATCTGCTTTGCAGTTTCTTTAAGGACTCTGGCTGGGAGTTCATCTGGGCCTGTAGCTTTGTTCTGGTTTAGATTTTCCAGCTGCTTTATTACGCCATGTATGCCAATTTCGAGAAGGGGGATGTTGGGGTAAGTAGAGGGGGCTATTTGGGGGATGGGGTGCTTTTCTTGGGTAAATACAGAGCTAAATAGGTTGTTTAGGGCATTTGTTTTATCACGATCATTAATTATTGGTTGGTCGTTTACTCAAAGTGTGGGAATGCCAATGTTTTCTCGTTTATTTGCCTTAATAAATGACCAGAATCGTTTTGGATTAGTTTTCAGGCTGGAGGTGGAGACGGCAGTGAATCGAGTTCAGTGACGAAGAAGATGGAAACCAAAAATCAATCACTGGTATCGGTGCTAACCTCATCCCGGACTTCAGGGATAAAGAGGAGAGCAACAACAGTGTACAGGTGTGCACCACTCATTTCATGAGAAATGAATAGGAGATCTACATATCTCTGTGTAAATTAATCCCAAATTAATCATAATCCCAAATTAATCACACACATAAGCCAATTTGGGTTTGTCTTTGTCCTAATGATTGGTGCAGTGCTGCATTTGGTACTAAAACTCTTGTCACACATTTTGTTAACATTAACCAAAAAATTCAGCATATTACAAATAACCTTTGATACTACTCAGAACTCACTTCATTGCTACACTGTACATATCCATTGATCATTGTTGGTATCATTTTTATAAATACTCACTGTTCGACTGTACAAGAGAGAATGGCAGAATACAGTGCCAAAACCACACCGCTGCTGCCATCTAGCTCAAACTGAAACAAATTGTAAAGAAACTACACATCAATTTAATTAAATGTTTTTTTTCATCATGTAATTAAACAAACACAGTCATATTAAATATAACATAATCATATAAGGCAACAAATATTGAATGGTTATGAAGATATTGATAGAAATATTTTCTTAAAATAAAAAAATATATATAGTACAACTGGAGGGAGCACAACTTAGCATTGGTAAATGAATAGTGAAAGTTGGATACGAGAAAGTACTCCCTCTTACAAAGGATGATGAATGAATGTTAGCAGTGTGAATACATTTAAAAATAAAATTGACACATATTTAATAAGGGCGGGCTACACATCGGTGAACAACTGTTGCACTCTCGATAAGCCAATGGCTTCCTTGTCCACTTGTCTGGTGATTGTAAAGCAGGAGGAGAAATGGAACCTGAGAAAACTAAGAGAGTCCAGTTGGCATGTCACTTACCTGTCTGATGTTCATCTGGACAAATGCTAACAACTCGTCAAAGTTAGTGAACGTACTCAGCATCAACTGTAAATAAATAACACAGGTAATATAAGAAAATTGTGTGTTTACAGTGACAATAAAAATGTATTTTAAATATATGTTTGTAACAAACCACAAACTGCACAAAAACTAATGCAACATGGTAAATGTGAAATAATGTATGCATGTATAATCATAATGTTAGAACTTTGTATAGCACATTTTAAAATAAAAAAATAAAAGTAAAAAATCTGAACAAAAATGTTTCATAAAATCCTAATAAACGATATCTGTTCTAACATACTGACTGGCCAAAAGTGTTTTAATGAACCAATATTTTTCCATATAATTTGACAGTTATCTATTTAATTTGAATGTTTCAACTCGAATATCATGTTTGCATTTCAAGCTGAATGGCAAAATCGCTATTCATAAACAGATAACGATCAGATAAAATTTAAAAACTGTAGTTTAGAATACATATGGTTTATGCTACATAACATGACTTTATGATAACCAACGATCAGTCATGTCATATGTAAAAAATATAAAAAGCTTTGCAACTTCTGTAACAGTATGTCTTTAAATCTTAAATTAGCACATATCACTGAGTACACTGTGAGCCTTTTCATGAGATAATATTTCCAATATGTCTCACAAACATCTACTGGCAAAACAAGACAAAAGCCTCACCGTTTCTGTTAGTCCGTCAGTCTTACACCTGGTGGTGTTGGTGTAGTAACTTTGCATGCTGGGACTGAAAACATACAAAAGAAAAACTTCATCAAATCTCCTTGAATCTTTCAGATTGCAAAGAAACTGGACCACTGGACAATAAAATGTCAATACAATGAGTCACTGTGTGTCACAATGGACATTATGTCACAGTGACACAGCAGGACGGTATTTAACAATCTTACTACAATTCAAAGTTGTTATAGCATCAGACTAGCAACCCAGAACTGACATTCAAATCCTCTTGCTTCCTTTCAAAGCCTGAACTTCACTTAACTCATTACCTCAGTTGTTTAACTGAATACATGGTGTTTGTCTCTGAAAGGGAAGCCAGGGAGACCTTGACATCATACCTGAGGGATAAATACTCATAACACATGTTTACCTTAATCTCCCTATTTCACTTAGAATAAATCAGGATTCTTCCCTACTTTTGTGCTTTCAACGTGTAGCCTCTGAAGCATTACATTAACAGCTGTTCAGTTCACAGCATAGAAAGTGTTGATCAGTTCCACCCACCTTTGTTCTTGTGTTACTGTATAACTGACTGCCTAATATAGATGGATTTATAAGAATTAATCATTCTGACACAGCCATTTTAGAGTAGCTAAACAATTCCTCGAGAATTTGAGTTGTTTATGTGAGCATGATGGGGCGAAACGCAAAATACATTGAAAGATGATCTTAAGGCATGTGTTATTTAAGAGCACACTTTAAAAATTATAGTAGCACCATAACGTAATTCTGTATGAATTTGGCTGCAATTACAAATCAAGGCATTGCCCAATTCAATTTTATCTCACATTGCAAAATAAAATTTCATTGATAGTACAATTTTTTTTTTTTTTTTTTTTTAATAGGATGCATATTAATAGACGATAACCAAAACTGTGTAGACATTTGACAATCACCAGATGGTTGTCTCTATACATACATGACAATGATCGCCTTGCAATTTTGTCCAGCTTTCCAGAAGATATTGGCCAGCGCTTTTGCCAAAACCTCACTCCGTTGTTGTCTACTTGGTGACAAGCTGAAATGTTCCAAACACAGACAGTTAGCTGTGTACTTACTGTCATTAAATATACTGAAATCCTACTTGTATTAAACCCAAGTAAAATTGTCAGATTGTGTAATTTTGCACATATAAATCCACCATAGGTCACCACTATCTGTATGCAATTGTTTAATGAAATGTTTGCTGTTTGAACTAATTTGCAGCCTAATAATAATGACTTTATACATTAATGTAAGGTGGATGATTTTTAAGTTTTATACTTTATTAGTATTAATATTTTTTGGTTCTTGATGTTTTAAGTCAATAATTACAAATCAAGGTACTTGACACTATGTTGATTAGTAAATGTTTTAATAACCATAATGTGAAATCGTTTCATATTAAACAGTTAAAAACCACAACTATTATCTCCCTCAAATGTATCTATTCAATAATTTTTTAAAATTTCAAAATCATTGGGTCCTATAGTTAGTGAATATTGCACTTGCTGAATTAATTACTCTGAAAAAGTGTTATTTCCATATGTTTACAGTTCACTTTATTTAAATTTGGACATTAAATAAAATGATGGAGAAAAGATACAGACACTTGAAATAACATGCTGTCACAAAATAACATGCTGTCACAAAATATTGAGAATATCTTACACTAACATGTCACTATCAAAGTGCTTAAAAATAACAGAACACAGTAAACAAGAAAACCTGCTGACTTTTGTAAAGTGCAACAGCTAAGATGGTGCAAACATATTGTTAGACATTCAAATCACCTCTCTTATAAAGGTTCACTGGGATTAGCAATCTGCAGATGCACCACTCACCGTTTGTGTAGTGTAAGACTGTCTTGCTCCAGAAAGACAAGATGCAGTATGATATGAGCCTGCACACTTGCCATGATGCCACAGGAACCACCCTGCAAAGTAGGATCATTTATTTAGTCAGGTACTATTTCTACCAAATCAACCAGCTGCAAAAGCACACAACATGAAGACACGTGGTAAAAAACAAGATGGTGGCCGAGATGGTAGATCGATGGTGTTATACAAGAACACACAAGGTCACACCTGCCCAGATCTCCCACCTTGCT
Source organism: Lamellibrachia columna (assembly GCA_963662155.1). NCBI lineage: Eukaryota > Metazoa > Annelida > Polychaeta > Sabellida > Siboglinidae > Lamellibrachia > Lamellibrachia columna. Next base: position 48,986,093 of record OY759261.1, read on the forward strand.
GTTGAGTGAAGGTTACACCTCCCCGCGATGCTTCGTGGCAACAGCGGATGGATAAAGTAAAATAAAGTAAAGTATTCTTTCTATCTACAAACTCTGAGGGACTTGTTCAGGCAAACAAGGTACTATTACATAGTCTATTACCAAACATTAAAAATGTTAAGAAAACCAAATATGATAGCCATAAGGCAGCCAAGGTGAGTCATAACTGTCAAGAATCATAACAGTACTAAACTTTATCACTAACTGTAACATGACATATGATATGTATGTGGTACAATCTACAACCTTATATTTTAGTGGTATCTTCTTAATGACTTAAAGTATTCCGTAAAGGAAATATAAACAAGATAGCGTTTCTGATACAGGAGATTTATTTAATACTGGAGGACGAATGACTTCAGGGAAGAGATTGGACTGCAGATTAGCTTAATGGGAAGACAAGTAAGAAGCTGGATGAGGTGGGCAGGTCACTTGATGCAGATGGAACCTCGAGACATCAAGAAAGATAAAGGTACGTTCTTATATAGCGCAGTATCCAGTCCTTCAGACTGTTCAAAGTGCTTTACACTTCACCCCCTGGCAGACCTGTTCATTCCAATGCCATCTCAACTTCTCTGGGAAACATTCACCCACATTGCAATTCATGTGTGAAGACTATTTGTTCAGATATCCATCTCTGTCTATAACCAGGTACCCCATTTATACAGCTGAGTGAACTGTGGCAACATGGCGTGAATGAAATGGCAGCAAGATGATTCGAACCCGGGTTCCCTCGACTGAGGGCCCGACGTTCTAACTGCTATGCTACTGCGCCCTGAAAAGGGGCAGATTGCAAATAAGACGGGAAAGACTACATTAAGAGGAATCTAAGCAAACAAGAGGAGGAGGAAAAGTGGAGGGACACAAATAGCATCAGAGAGCAGAGGAGACGAACAACATCAGTTAGCATTGTCCGTTTCTAAATGGAACTTTGAAGAAGACCATGGATGGTATACACACCTTCTTCTGAATGAGTCCGTACTGGAGACCTGGGATGTCGCAGAAGGTGAAGGCCTGCTGCTGCCACTCATTGCTAAACTTCTGGTTCGCGCTGCCAAACAGCAGCTTCTTGAGGTCCTGGGAATTGGGTAGATTTAAACTTCATAAAGACATTATGTTGCTTAGTGACATATTTAAATAGTTAATGCAATAATTAAGTGAAAAATCTGTTCTCCTTCTTCAAGGTGATGGCATTGTAAGCACTGATACTATAAGAACAAACTTCAAACTGATATATAATATATCATTCTTGAAACATGTATGTATATTTGAAATTATTATATATATTTAAATAATTAAGACAATGATCCGTACCACAAGATTTCAATACAACAATGTGCATAGCACCCCTGTATTGCACCCTGGTATCGCACCCATGTATCGCACCCCGGTATCGCAAGGCTAATGACATGTGTGTAATAAAGCATTGTATTATTTCTCCACAATAAGTAGGGTTTTCATCCTAATCGCTGAAAACGAGGAGAGAAAAGTTGGCAATGGGTGATAATGTAAGCTTGAGCCTTAATATGGTAGGTTATATAATACGGCAATTGTTCATACACACCCGTGGGGTTTAAACTCCCATCTTAAAGAAAATCAAGGTTATTCTAAGCATAAAAGTTATTAGAGGGAAGCAACGTCGCAGTCTTATAATCAAAAAGACATAAAGCACATATTGAATTAAAATCAATTCAAAAACAAAGCCCTTTGTAATCTATGTTGATGAAACATTGAAAGTCACTCACCACTGCTGTCTGTACATCGATAGCCTTTGAGTCCACACGAAACATTGACTGCTTAACAGCAGGTGCCACGGTCACGTGACCTTCAAGGTCAGGATCACCCACCTCAAGGTCATCATCAATATCACCAAACTCTACATCGCCGATGGTAACAGAGTTTTTTGCCCTTGAGTCAAATTTTGCAGCAGAATTTGACGACATCCTGAGATTGACATCAGAGTGTTTCGATGAACTCGGCCTTATGGGTAATTTTTCGCTTGATATGCTCGATCGCTGGACATCATATCTGCAGTTGGCAATTTCCTCATCTTCGTCTTTCTCGCTGGAATGTCGCGAGAGCCTGGCGGATCCCGACGGCCGCCGAGTGCGATCAACCGATAAAATGTCAATGATCTCTTCGCCGCTACACTTGGCAGAGAGAGATAATCCTGATCCACCACTGTCTCGGGAACCTGATGCTAACCCAGCAGGGGAGAATTTGCTTGGCTTTGCATCTGACAGGGAGGCATGTCGGCCGAGAAGCTCAACGGGATCCGGGACGGTGGTTGGGTAGAACGTGGTGGTGGGAAATGGGTCAATGCCATTAGTGTTTGATGATGGGGCATCTTGTTGCAAAGTCAGCCTCTCTGGGGTTGCATTGAAACGTCGCCGTCTGTCTGTGTCCTGTGATGAAATACGCTAAAAAAATTATCTGGTTAGTTTGTTTGATGGTACAACATATTTATTTACACATGTTCATTTTCTTAAATGTTGTGGACATTTTTATGCAATACAAAACTGCGCCCATCAGCCATCGGGGACAGGATTTTACTAGGTGATTAGCAAAAAAACAACAAATAAATATGGATAATAATAAAATAATTTTTTTGAGAAACGGAAAAGTTTTCGAAAAGGGGAAGAAGCTTGAACATGGGAGATTTCAACTAATACACACGACATGCGGGAGTCTCCTGCAAGAAATGACAAACGTCACAGGCCTGTATTTAGTATCGGTAATCAACTATGAGCAAAATATACACATAGACATTATATAATCTTGGTTACAATAAATGCAACTGCAAAAGTGCAGTAACAGTTCATTATTAATACATGCGCAGGAAATTGAGAAAGAAAATCCTAACTTTATTAAAAGCGTCACTAACTACAATCCTTACAGTTACACAGCACTGTGCATCATGTGATAGCGACAACAATTATTCATTGACATTAATTAATTAAAATACATAATTAATTAACTCACCACAGCCGACACGGCCCCTGACATTCCTCGGATCCGCAGTGGCTTCTTCCGACCTGTCATCTCCATGGGTTTTGGGATGATCCCTGCTTTTCCCTGTCCTAGTATCGTTTCCCCGTCATCCGTGGCATCTTCCAGGATCAGGCTGTCATGTCCATTTCTGCCTTCTGGGGAAGAGAAAATTTTAAAAATTAGAAATATTCGTGAAAATGTTCATCAGATTGATAGACAATATTGAAGCAACAATTTCTTTCCAATCACATTTATTTTCTCAACATCTCGGCTACTGACTCAGTCTCATATGGGACAGCCGGCTTGCAATGCCAACTGGTGAGCAGAAGAAGAACTAGTCGTCCCACAATTCATGTGATTAGAAGAAAATCATTACTTCAGAATTTTAATATTTATTACTTACTTTGAAGTGACGTATGTACTAAGTCTGTCGCTGAGACAAGTATACTGTTTATGGTATAATGATAACAGTGAGCTGTTTGTAGCAGTGTTCATTAAAGCCATTCTTTGCATGACCAGGAGTAAGAGACTGCTGAATATAGTAAACCTAGCCATAACGGACAATTGTCCATAATAGATATTTATCCACAACTGACAATTATATGCAACAGACAATTATCTGTAATGGACAATTATCTGTTATGGACAATTATCTATAACAGACAATTATGGACAACAGGAGATAATGGACCATTCTAGGCAATTATCTATAATAGACAATTGGTCTTAACAAAGAGATTTATGGCTATAACAAACAACTGGCTATAACGAGCTACTGGTCATGTATGTGACACATGGCCTTAAACAACAGACCATTATGGACAACAGGCCACTATGGACAACAAGCCATTGCTGGTAACTGGTCGTAATTTACACCTCAATGCAATGATCATGTCTGACATCTGCATTACCCATAAACTCTACTACAATACCAGTCCTTAAATGATACATTTACCCAGCTAAAATACAAATGGTTCAAGTAAGAGAACACGAAAGCGATATGAGAGATCTCACCACTAACAGTGAACTGGAACAGCATTCAATGACAATATATGTGATGATATATTTTTTTTTAAAGCACAGCAAGAAAATCAATTGGCAGTCTGCTGTAACGTAACCAGAAAGACGAGTCTTATGTTGGTACGAATCATATGATTTTGATTTTCTCATCCAAAAACACACCAGCAAATCAACACAAGCCCCACAAAGGCGCACCTAGTCTGTTCACAAGAAAAATATCAAAATTATGCGCAATTCTGTATAAACCTCACCGCAAGAGTATCCATCAATGGTCGACAGCGCCGCTTATCTAGCCAGGGAGAAATTGATTAAGTTCCCATTAACAGTAGCCAGTGCTGGCGAATGTATAAATTATTCACATAACTTTGTAAGGGACCATAAGGATCCTAAAATAGAAACCTGTTATACAGCAGCAGGGGAAATATCCAAGATTTAGCTGCAGCAGTTTGTGTACACCCTAAAAGAAGACTATGGTAGACGTCTGCTCTCTAAGGGTGCTTTTTACTAGTAACATTTTTACCTATGATATTTCTGATAAAAAAATGTCAAAGTCTATTTCTAGGGTGTTTGTGAATAGTTCAGTGGGGGCTTGACAGAAATCAACAATTCAGAGTTATCTACATAGTCCATACTAATCATGAACTGCCAGAGTGTGGGTTAGTTCAACCAGGATGCAGGGACATTTTCATACACAAATTCAGCCTTGGGGAGAACTACACTACATCAATCCCAATTCCACCTACAAGTACCAATTCCTAATCAAAATAACAGTATATGTACAGACATACTCAACGCCAAAAAAAACATATATTACAGAACGTCTTTCTTTAACTTCTGCATATTATGGCATTATATTATATTAAAATTTCCTTGATTATTGGTAGTTCATATTTTGGGTTAAAATGCTTCATTATATAATTGAAAAAGTTACTGAAACAACCAATTACCTTTTCACCAAAGAAACACCAATTCCATAATTCCAATTACAATGTAACTGACCCCAAAGTATGTATACAATCATATGGTTTGGAGGATCACGCACAGTCAGAAACTATTCCACACAGAATTCTCACTAAATGTTGACAAAATACTACTACAGCTACCCACATTATTCCCTGTGGTTTGTTAGATTGGAAAGAGGCTAACATTAGGAGGGGGTGTCTAATGTAAAGGGTTTGCACTGCCACCCCACCCAGTCAGACTGTGCATGCTTTGTTACAATGGCTGGCGATAGAAAGGTGTTAATCTGTAGTAAAACATAAATTGTTAATCTGTAGTAAAACATAAATAAAATTTGTATAACCAATATTTTTATTTCATTTCTGAATAAAATTATTTTCAGTTAAATTCTTCCTCCACTGACACAAATAAAATGACTGTTCTTTATAAAAATGGTCACAAAGCAGTGATATGTTGAGCACATATATGACAAGAATGGTCAAAAACAGACAACTTAAACAATAATTCAATTAATACTCCATTCATTAGTATTTTTTAATCATATATTAACATAGAAAGATTCATGGACATTTCTGATTAGAGGCATGGTCACTAATGCAAACGGGATGTGCAGACAGCAAAGACTAAGAAAAGTTTCCAGTGGACAATAACTTGGGAAATTTTATTTATTACAATAAATCACACAAAAGCTGTATAAGTTTATGTTTGCATACATTTGAAAAACGGTATTTAGAAAAGAACCCCTACAAAAGGTAGATTCTTAATTCTCAGTACACATGCCTTGAATGTGAAACTTGTGCGTCATAGTGAAAAAAATGTTCTAATGCAGAAAAAAAGATTAAATTAAAACAACAGAATAAAACAAGATTCACCTTTATGTCGAGATGACTTTATTCTCGGTGGTGCTGAGAGATTTCGTCCATTATCCTTGGATGAAAGATCACAAACTCGATCACCATCCCTAAAAGAAGGTACAGGTTGTCGAGTGCCACCCCTAGATGGTGTAACTGGACGAGTTGCATCCCTCTCTGACTTACACCCAGGGGCACTGCGGTTCTCCATGAAGTTACGAGTCATAACTTCGAGGATTGTCCGATGTGGTAGTGCCTGCTCCTGCCAAAGGCACAATCAACAGTTTTACATGTATTAACAATAGATGTCCATCACATGCTCTCCTGACCCCAATAAACCTTTGATCCCATGACCCCAATAAACCTTTGATCCCTTGACCCCAATAAACCTTTGATCCCCGACCCCAATTAACCTTTGATCCCTCGACCCCAATAAACCTTTACCACAGTTATTGGAAACTGAAGAAGATACTCTATGGTGATGACCTAGCAGTGGTGGGAGACAGCAAGGAAGAACTAGAGAAGACATTGCAAGAACTGAAGAAGATACTCTATGGTGATGACCTAGCAGTGGTGGGAGACAGCAAGGAAGAACTAGAGAAGACATTGCAAGAACTGAAGAAGATACTCTATGGTGATGACCTAGCAGTGGTGGGAGACAGCAAGGAAGAACTAGAGAAGACATTGCAAGAACTGAAGAAGATACTCTATGGTGATGACCTAGCAGTGGTGGGAGACAGCAAGAAGAACTAGAGAAGACATTGCAAGAACTGAAGAAGATACTCTATGGTGATGACCTAGCAGTGGTGGGAGACAGCAAGTAAGAACTAGAGAAGACATTGCAAGAACTGAAGAAGATACTCTATGGTGATGACCTAGCAGTGGTGGGAGATAGCAAGGAAGAACTAGAGAAGACATTGCAAGAACTGAAGAAGATACTCTATGGTGATGACCTAGCAGTGGTGGGAGATAGCAAGGAAGAACTAGAGAAGACATTGCAAGAACTGAAGAAGATACTCTATGGTGATGACCTAGCAGTGGTGGGAGATAGCAAGGAAGAACTAGAGAAGACATTGCAAGAACTGAAGAAGATACTCTATGGTGATGACCTAGCAGTGGTGGGAGATAGCAAGGAAGAACTAGAGAAGACATTGCAAGAACTGAAGAAGATACTCTATGGTGATGACCTAGCAGTGGTGGGAGATAGCAAGGAAGAACTAGAGAAGACATTGCAAGAACTGAAGAAGATACTCTATGGTGATGACCTAGCAGTGGTGGGAGATAGCAAGAAGAACTAGAGAAGACATTGCAAGAACTGAAGAAGATACTCTATGGTGATGACCTAGCAGTGGTGGGAGACAGCAAGGAAGAACTAGAGAAGACATTGCAAGAACTGAAGAAGATACTCTATGGTGCTGACCTAGCAGTGGTGGGAGACAGCAAGGAAGAACTAGAGAAGACATTGCAAGAACTGAAGAAGATACTCTATGGTGATGACCTAGCAGTGGTGGGAGACAGCAAGGAAGAACTAGAGAAGACATTGCAAGAACTGAAGAAGATACTCTATGGTGATGACCTAGCAGTGGTGGGAGACAGCAAGGAAGAACTAGAGAAGACATTGCAAGAACTGAAGAAGATACTCTATGGTGATGACCTAGCAGTGGTGGGAGATAGCAAGAAGAACTAGAGAAGACATTGCAAGAACTGAAGAAGATACTCTATGGTGATGACCTAGCAGTGGTGGGAGACAGCAAGGAAGAACTAGAGAAGACATTGCAAGAACTGAAGAAGATACTCTATGGTGATGACCTAGCAGTGGTGGGAGACAGCAAGGAAGAACTAGAGAAGACATTGCAAGAACTGAAGAAGATACTCTATGGTGATGACCTAGCAGTGGTGGGAGACAGCAAGTAAGAACTAGAGAAGACATTGCAAGAACTGAAGAAGATACTCTATGGTGATGACCTAGCAGTGGTGGGAGACAGCAAGGAATAACTAGAGAAGACATTGCAAGAACTGAAGAAGATACTCTATGGTGATGACCTAGCAGTGGTGGGATACAGCAAGGAATAACTAGAGAAGACATTGCAAGAACTGAAGAAGATACTCTATGGTGATGACCTAGCAGTGGTGGGAGACAGCAAGGAAGAACTAGAGAAGACATTGCAAGAACTGAAGAAGATACTCTATGGTGATGACCTAGCAGTGGTGGGAGACAGCAAGGAAGAACTAGAGAAGACATTGCAAGAACTGAAGAAGATACTCTATGGTGATGACCTAGCAGTGGTGGGAGATAGCAAGGAAGAACTAGAGAAGACATTGCAAGAACTGAAGAAGATTCTCTATGGTGATGACCTAGCAGTGGTGGGAGATAGCAAGGAAGAACTAGAGAAGACATTGCAAGAACTGAAGAAGATACTCTATGGTGATGACCTAGCAGTGGTGGGAGACAGCAAGGAAGAACTAGAGAAGACATTGCAAGAACTGAAGAAGATACTCTATGGTGATGACCTAGCAGTGGTGGGAGACAGCAAGGAAGAACTAGAGAAGACATTGCAAGAACTGAAGAAGATACTCTATGGTGATGACCTAGCAGTGGTGGGAGACAGCAAGTAAGAACTAGAGAAGACATTGCAAGAACTGAAGAAGATACTCTATGGTGATGACCTAGCAGTGGTGGGAGATAGCAAGGAAGAACTAGAGAAGACATTGCAAGAACTGAAGAAGATACTCTATGGTGATGACCTAGCAGTGGTGGGAGACAGCAAGTAAGAACTAGAGAAGACATTGCAAGAACTGAAGAAGATACTCTATGGTGATGACCTAGCAGTGGTGGGAGACAGCAAGGAAGAACTAGAGAAGACATTGCAAGAACTGAAGAAGATTCTCTATGGTGATGACCTAGCAGTGGTGGGAGACAGCAAGGAAGAACTAGAGAAGACATTGCAAGAACTGAAGAAGATTCTCTATGGTGATGACCTAGCAGTGGTGGGAGATAGCAAGGAAGAACTAGAGAAGACATTGCAAGAACGGAGTAACATCTTCAGAAAAAACAGCCTCCGAATGAATCTGAATGAAGCAGAATAGACTAATGCTGCATTCCGGTGCGCTTGTGTTTACCAATTAACAACATATAAATAGACTTCACGACCCCAGTGAACATGTAATTACGAGTCGACAACTGGGGGCTCCTTTTTAAATTTTTAGTTCTCGACTGGCAAAGGGAAGTACAAGCGCATTCGAATGTAGCATTACTGATGTGGCCCCCACCATGCTAGAGACCAGGGGGAAGACACTGTCGACAGCTATTCGTGAATGTACAAGAATTATATAGAAAACAATTATGGTTCATTAAACATTGGGTCAGAAATGTTAGAAAAGTTACTGTTCATACTTTTAGTGTATAACATGATTTCACGATGATAAAATAATTAGTGTTTAATATTACCTTCCAACACTGTTTCCGCATAATAATGACATGTGCCAAAAAGAAGATTTTGTAACAATAAAGTCTGGAATTTGGATACAATTAAATGTGTTTGCTAAATTCATACTGCACATTCTAATAGCGTTCAGGTGTGAAACTGTCAAAACTTTTAAATATATAGTTATTTATTCATAATTTTATATTTTAATAACTTATGGATATCATAATTAAAAACTGGTGCAGTCGCACAACAGTGTATATCATACACAGAATTGCTTCTTGAAACCGCAATTACCGGTATTAAACTGGATATTATATCATAAGTTTTGTTGTAACATCAGTTTTTCAGCTGCACACTGTCTCAATAAGAAAATAATAATAATAATACAGGTTGTAATACTTTATTAATAAAGTGCTAATTCTTATTTTGTAGATCAATGTGCAAAGAATAACACATGCCAGGGTTGGATTCAACTGTCAATTTTGTGTAATTCATAATTAATTACAATTACAGTGCATGTGATTGTTTTTAGAAACATGAAGTATGAACATTTTAAGCTTTTATGATCCTGTTTAATTGTAACTGACATTACAACTGAAGCCAACCTTGGCTGCAAAAATACATGATTTTACCTAAAACCCCTTTTTCAAATAAGTAATAATGTAATCTTTTCTTATAAAAACAATGCAGTTGTGCTCACTGGTCTCAACCTATTGTAGCTGACCCTACTGAAACATTTTAATCAATTTGTGTAAGTGCAGTAATTGATCTTCAGTGAAGTAACGTCATTGTAATTTATATTTTATGATGCTGTGTAATTTAATTGCAGTTGTAATTGACCATTGTACTTGAACCCAGCCAAGGCACACACCAGTTCAATAATTCAAGATCAATAGGTCAACATGCAAATAAAATGCACTCAATAATGTACTGAATAAACTGTTGAAGACATGACCTCTGACCCTACCTGACTCCTGACCCTACCTTATTTCTCTTTACCAGGTGTTCCACATGTAACCTGTTCATCAGATCTTGTCTGTTGCTGATACTGTTCTCCGTCCGTGGCATTTCTTCATCAAGGAATGTAAGAGTTGTTCTAAGGCCCTGAAAGTATATATTGTTTCTTGTGAACCAAGGATGGGTACATTGCACTCTTATCACCCATTGTGGATCAACTGAATTAGCAACTGAATGATATCTCAGTTGCCTCATAGTCATAAACCAACGAGAATTATTTTAATGTGGATCCTTTCAGACAAATATTATTTGTTTTAATGGAAGGTCTACATATTTGTTGCTTAGTAAAATAACATTTTATATATTCCCAATATCTGAAAAAAAATGCAGTAAATTTTACAGAAAAAATAGTCATGTCAAAAAGAGGAATTCTGGTTCAGGGGATGAATGAATATTGTTAATAAATTGTAGGCATTAGTAGTTGGTAATAAGTCAGGAGTTAGAGGTCTTGAATGCTGTGTATTGTGTGTAGTATATGACGAAGCATTTGTACCATATTGAGGAACTTATGCAGACATTTGACAAAGATTATGTAACTCTGAACAATCTTGTGAATTGAGAACCTTCAGCTATGTATGTTTCGTGAAACTGCCCCAGTGTCAGACAGTCATGAGCAAAATGTTCAACCTGCTGTAGACTCATAGTCACAAGTCAGAGCTGATGCTAATGTAATTTGTAAAACAACTAGTGCAATAAAGACGCATGTAAGCTGTATGACAGTACTACCCATAAATACGTTATATCTAATGTAAGTTGACGTGTGAATTAACAATAAACAAAGGCAAAGACCAAAATATGGCTATTTGAGGGAACATTTTATAATATTAATAATAATATATAAAATACTTCCACTGCGCTAAAATCGCTGATTTCATATAATAGTAATTTATTTCAGCCACGTTTGGCACATATATGAATGTCTACAGACATATTTACTCTACTGTTTGTTGCCAATATTCTGCTTTATTGGGAATTATGCGTCAGTTTTTCTGTTCGTTTACGTGAACGATAATAGGGAAGTATGCCTAAAATATTACATTATTTACCTTCCTGCTTAAATATTCTCTCACTAATGATGCCGCCATGCTTTCAACATCGTTCGTTTCCATAATGTGTGCTATATCCTAGGATCTAATAATGTAAATACAATCGCAAAACGCGATACGATTCCAGTAGCAACGGAATCGATTTCAGTAGCAACCATGAGAATCTGCAGATAGCCCGCTTTGTTCGTAAGTCATGTCTCCTGACGCATCGCGACATGACGGGACTTGTCGATCTACGGTTAACAAGTGTCCCCATCTACCGGAGAACAAATATTAAATTTTAGGAAGAATTAACGCTTGAATTTTCACCTTGTAATGCACTACATTTATTTTCAGTTATATACTTTAGTTTCGACATGCACAGATACAGATTACATTACAACGACCCCTTGATTATAAAAAAAATCAATTACAGACATAACGTCAATTAAAATAAAAAATCCAAATGAAATAAAGTCCATGCAACCCTTAGGATGTGTGATGTGAATAACATGATGCAAGTGAGCATGCGGCGGTGCGTGCGTGCGTGCGTACGTGCGTACGTCGTATAATATTATTATATATTTATGTTTGATGTGCATTGCACTGATCTATGATGTGGGAATTAGCAGTAAAGAAATATTGTGTTATTGGAACTGCTCGTACTGACTGTGTTTTCTTCCGCCCATGATTAGAAATAACAGTTTACTTTCCGCTAAGTCAACTGCCTGCCGTGGCTGATGCGTTTGATCTACCCAGGTTTGGAATTAAGTGGCGTATTTAGGAGGGGGGGGGCATTGGGCGATTGCTCCTTTGGCTTACTTTTCTGTATGCAACCTGTTGCGCCAGTACTTGGCCGCATAATACATTAATGGACCCCTTTGGTCTCCCTGCGAGGTCCTAGATACGCCACTATTTGTTTGGAATAAAAATTGTCCATCTCCTAGATCCCTAACATGCTAGTCTGGGGCCGTAGGGTGTGTGTGTGTGTGTGTGTGTGTGTGTGTGTGTGTGTGTGTGTGTGTGTGCGTGCGTGCGTGCGTGCGTGCGTGCGTGCGTGCGTGCGTGCGTGCGTTCGAGCGTGCGAGCATGCATGTGCCCGTGTGCGTGTGTGCGTGTGTGTGTGCGTGTGTGTGTGCAGCAGTTGAAAGTCCACCAGAGGACAAATTGTCAACAATTCGAGAGTTAAGAAGACGAAATTAACGAGGTGTGGACAAATACGACTTTTTAACCACCGAAAACTTTGTATACTGTGCGCACTTAATATCATCTCACGCAGTCACTTAATGTTTTGTGAATTAAACTAGCTGAAGCTAACTTCTATCTGACGACCACCCGAAAGCTCAGCATCGTAATTAAATCAATATGCTTTTAAACTTTCATATGCACTATTATAAGCCCAGTGTACTGGTTTATAACCAGTACTGTAAATGTTAGCAGCGTGAAAATTGACAAATATCTAAGAAGTTTCATACTTTCATTAATGAAACAATGTTGGATCTTGACAAGGCAATGGCTTCCTAGTCCACTTGCCATCTGGGTGTTTTGCCTTGGATAGTAATCTCATTGAATCTTTATGGCACAGCCCTATTTCAACAATTAATAAATATTGCACGATTCGATGAAATGTGGATGTTCAATGAAGAGAAGTCGCATAGCAGATATATCGTCATTCAATATTTCACACGCCATTCAATAATTTATATTCCGTTCACAATTGTTTGTAATATTGGAATTCGGGGAATGTGTCCCCTTGGGTAAGTAAACAAACTTAATATATGACGCTGTGAACACCTTCATTATTATGCATCCTGTGTATGAGATGTATAAGTCAAATAATGTAATTATAGTAACATGTACGAGTGACCCTTGCTTTGCGGTGCACACGTTCTTTGCTGTAACAACGTGTCACGTACGATACAATCCGCTTGCAGAACCAGTTACAGTCGAACACGCCTGGGAAACTTTACATATCTGCCTAATGTGGAATATCATGGATGTGATGCATTTTATTAATGTGAATAATAAGCTTAATTTACACGTCGCAATAAATAATGCATCAGGCATAATTTTCACAAAAGGTTACGTTAACTGAAAATTGCAACGGTCTCCCACATGTACCCCCAGGGGAGGCTTGGGCACTCGTGTCCCCTTTTACCCATGTGAGGGAGCTAGCTGGCGACTGCAGCCGTAGACGAGAGGGTGAAGCGCAAACACCACAAATGAGGGGATGATCACTACAGGGGATGATCACTACAGGTGATGATCACTACAGGGGATGATCACTACAGGTGATGATCACTACAGGTGATGATCACTACAGGTGATGATCACTACAGGGGATGATCACTACAGGGGATGATCACTACAAGTGATGATCACTACAGGGGATGATCACTACAGGTGATGATCACTACAGGTGATGATCACTACAGGGGATGATCACTACAGGTGATGATCACTACAGGGGGTAATCACTACAGTGCACCACTAGACGTACATATAGACTTATGTGTTCTACTGGGATACAAAACTGCAAGGAAGTCGACATATAACACATCATTTATTTATGCACCATAATACGTTTAGATTCAAATCACTAAAACTGATCAAACGTAATGTATACAACATTCATGCAACACACAATTTCTTTTCAGCGTTGTCGTTGATCGAAGCCCGTAACATTTTTAACGACCAAGATATAGGCCACGCACACTGTCGGTCATAATGACTAACTGAATGGGACGAGAACTCGTTGATACAAAATAACTGCGTTCACTGTGAATATCCGTTACTAGTGGAGTCCAAACGACATACTATATACAATGAACTCCGCTTAATTGAATCACTTCGGGCCAGAATAATGTGGTTCTACTAAGCGGCTGATTCGCTTAAGCGGCGCATTTAGATACAACGGGAATAGGGAATGAGTTCGTCCCACGCCACGTATTTGATTCTATACAAAACGGCTGATTCTGCCGAGTCCACCGAGTCCACCAAGTCCACCGAGTCCATCGAGTCCACCGAGTCCACCGAGTCCACCGAGTCCACCGAGTCCACCGAGTCCACCACTACTTCCGGTTTCGCGTATTTTTTTTTTTGGGGGGGGATTGGCTCATGGCCCCCTTTGGCTTAATTGTTTTTATTTTTGACGGTATTTTTCAGTTGCGCCGCTACATGGTAGCATGGGTGACTAGGATTGCGCCCCACTCCCCCGGTTTCCCCCTTCCCCAACTTTCTGGGTGCTCTGGCGGGCTTGATTGTGATGTAGGAGGCCGAGACGACGGCGTATTTGGTGAACAGTTGTCTCATGGGAACGTCGAACTCGGGTACGGCGTCTCTGGCCGTCAGTCCGGCGTCGTTGAGCAGCGTCGGGTCGGCGCCACACAACAGCAACTTCTCGACCACCTTGTAGTATTGGTTTCTCGCCGCCAGATGAAGCGCCGTGTCGCCGCGCACGTTCTGCTGGTTAACATTGACGCATTTCCGGATGAGAAGGTCAGCCAGGAGGTTGTAGTCGTCCTTGCGGCGCATGCTCCGAGAGCTGTGGCGCTCTGCGACTGCGCACTGAAGCGCCGTCTGTCCGTCCGAGTCGAGAGCGGTGACGTCAGCCCGGAAGCGCTCCAAGAGGAAGTTGGCCGTCTCGACAAGTCCGCGCTCTGCCGCTAGGTGGAGCGGTGTCTTCTCCTTGGTGTCATCTCCGCTCATGTCCTTCGTGTTGACGTCGACAAAGTTCAGGAACATGTCGATGAGAGGCACGTGACCTTCCATGGCGGCGATGTGCAGGGGACTGGGTCCCGTCTGTCCCTCGTGGAAGACGCTCGCGTCGTGCTCAATGAGCATGCGCACCAGCTCCACGTGACCGTACTTGGCAGCCATCTGCAACGGCACCTTGCCGTGCTTGTCCGGCACGTCCGCGCGTGCGCCGCGACCGAGCAACATCCGGGCGACTCGACAATCGGCATTTTTAATCGCCAGGTGGAGCGGTCGTCGGCCGTCACTGTCGGCGGCGTTTACGTTGGCGTTGGCTTCGAGTAGCACCGCCACTGACTCGTGGCGCCCTCTCTCTACCGCTACGTGCAGCGGACTTCTGAACGTCTGCTTGAAGTCACACGACAGAGCGCACGTGGCGTTGACGTCGAAGCCCTTCTGGATCATATACTTGAGTATGGTGGCGTCGTCTAGTGCCGCCGCCGCCAACATCAAGCTATGGTACTCGCGTCCAGGCGCATCATCAGTGAAGACGCCGCACCTGAACGGTGACGCCCACTCTTGGCGGCGTATTCGCGTCTCCCACAATGACTTCACCTCGGTCACGTTGTTGTCACTGATCGCGCTCAAGATCTTGTTCAAGTACTGCGCCTCTTTCAGCATCTTCGCCAGCTGGAAACAGCTGCAACACAGGAAGAAGGACTAAATTATTTTATTGCTGAGTATGGTTTCCACATGAACCAGATGACACGAAACTGAGCAGCGCCGAAGGTGCATCCTCTAATGGACGGTCGTGATTGTCTTTGCGTGGTGACCACTGGACACGTCGCTGTATCACATTCATATTCGTTGTTGATTACACCAGTGTGGAGAGCCATACGGAGGCATTAATTAATTACTTACTTAATAGTTTGACCGTAGTGAATTCATCGGACACGATACATAATAACTGAATATCTTGTCTCGTTCATTATAACTATGTATTCAACAACGTTTACAAATAGAAGACGGCAGGTTGGTTACAACGCTGTAACGACGTCATCGGACACGATACATAATAACTGAATATCTTGTCTCGTTCATTATAACTATGTATTCAACAACGTTTACAAATAGAAGACGGCAGGTTGATTACAAGGCTGTAACGACGTCATCGGACACGATACATAATAACTTAATATCTTGTCTCGTTCATTATAACTATGTATTCAACAAAGTTTACAAATAGAAGACGGCAGGTTGGTTACAACGCTGTAACGACGTCATCGGACACGATACATAATAACTGAATATCTTGTCTCGTTCATTATAACTATGTATTCAACAACGTTTACAAATAGAAGACGGCAGGTTGGTTACAACGCTGTAACGACGTCATCGGACACGATACATAATAACTGAATATCTTGTCTCGTTCATTATAACAATGTATTCAACAACGTTTACAAATAGAAGACGACAGGTTAATTACAACGCTGTAACGACGTCATCGGACACGATACATAATAAATGAATATCTTGTCTCGTTCATTATAACTATGTATTCAACAACGTTTACAAATAGACGACGGCAGGTTGGTTACAACGCTGTAACGACGTCATCGGACACGATACATAATAACTGAATATCTTGTCTCGTTCATTATAACTATGTATTCAACAACGTTTACAAATAGAAGACGGCAGGTTGGTTACAACGCTGTAACGACGTCATCGGACACGATACATAATAACTGAATATCTTGTCTCGTTCATTATAACTATGTATTCAACAACGTTTACAAATAGAAGACGGCAGGTTGGTTACAACGCTGTAACGACGTCATCGGACACGATACATAATAACTGAATATCTTGTCTCGTTCATTATAACTATGTATTCAACAACGTTTACAAATAGAAGACGACAGGTTAATTACAACGCTGTAACGACGTCATCGGACACGATACATAATAATTGAATATCTTGTCTCGTTCATAATAACTATGTATTCAACAACGTTTACATATAGAAGACGGCAGGTTGGTTACAACGCTGTAACGACGTCATCGGACACGATACATAATAACTGAATATCTTGTCTCGTTCATTATAACTATGTATTCAACAACGTTTACAAATAGAAGACGGCAGGTTGGTTACAATGCTGTAACGACGTCATCGGACACGATACATAATAACTGAATATCTTGTCTCGTTCATTATAACTATGTATTCAACAACGTTTACAAATAGAAGACGACAGGTTAATTACAACGCTGTAACGACGTCATCGGACACGATACATAATAATTGAATATCTTGTCTCGTTCATAATAACTATGTATTCAACAACGTTTACATATAGAAGACGGCAGGTTGGTTACAACGCTGTAACGACGTCATCGGACGCGATACATAATAACTGAATATCTTGTCTCGTTCATTATAACTATGTATTCAACAACGTTTACAAATAGAAGACGGCAGGTTGGTTACAACGCTGTAACGACGTCATCGGACACGATACATAATAACTGAATATCTTGTCTCGTTCATTATAACTATGTATTCAACAACGTTTACAAATAGAAGACGGCAGGTTGGTTACAACGCTGTAACGACGTCATCGGACACGATACATAATAACTGAATATCTTGTCTCGTTCATTATAACTATGTATTCAACAACGTTTACAAATAGAAGACGGCAGGTTGGTTACAACGCTGTAACGACGTCATGGTGACATTGTTTTGTCGTTGCTTGCCCCAAACAAAGCAGAGTTGTAGTTGTTAATAGCTGTGGGGAAACACGACTAGCAGACGGTGACCTCTAAAGCAGTCGTAACAACGAATGTCATTAAGACATCATTATTGATTTAGTTTCAGATGTTTCTCTATTCCACGTTGTTTGTAAACTGAGAAAAAATAAATAATTAAAATAATTTTGCGAGATTCTAAAGACAATATGATAGTTTTTATATAGGGCGTACTATGCCTTGAGACCTCATACAATATTGAGGATTAACCAATAATCGATCCAAAATATCAAGCGGCCCCAGTAACCTGTTTAGTGTTGTGCGAATTTACTCTAGAAACGTTTATGTGTCTGTACTCGTTTAGGTTCAAATTTAACATCACAACAATATAGAATATTCGACATGTAAACATTTCATCAACAAAACAAACCTTTCGCAACAATAACAAAATATATATCTTCTAAAGTGTGACAGAAATGACAAATACTTACTGTTGACGAGTTGGACCAAAGTTCTTTTCTCTACTCGACTGAACGTTTTACGAAAGTCTCTGACTCAAATCGTAAACAGAATAAAGTTTGAAGTTACGCCAAAGTCGACTACAGAGGTTTTCAATGGCATATGACGAAACACAATTTTAATCACTTTCGGTTCCGCCTCTGTGATACGCTTCTGTTTCAAATGTCGTCTGCCGAAGCGACGCGTTAATTATACCCGCGAAATGTCCGTGAATCAGCGCAGCGGTCAACGTGCGAAGTCACCGCACCGTCCTGACCCCCTGGCGTTGTCCATTGACACATATCGGTCAGCTAATCCAGGTGTGTCGAGTTGCCCGCCTGGACAGCGGAAATCGTCTTTCACACGCACAGGTACGTTTCGAATAATCAATGGATGACGTCAGTTAGGTAATCGTTGGGCAGAATTCACATGTTTCGCAACCATTGCCGAACGTAATTTACCAAGACATCCTATCTGGTGATCTAGTAAGAACAACTCCGTAGCCATGCACTGCCCATGTGCAGCCATTGCAGGATTTAGCCCTCCGCTAAACCTTTCTATATGTCTCTGTCTTTGGCTGACATTGTCCACAGTGCTCCTGCGTTGTTGGCAATGTCGTCGCGCCATCATCTCTCCTGTCTGCCTCTGGCTGTTCCCTTTCCTGGGTTGTGATGATCCATCTGTCATCTTTCATTATTGCTACGGTACCTGCCCATTTCCACTTTGTTTTCGTGATATATTTTATCATCTTTCTTACGTTTGTTCCCAGGATGACGTCATATGGTGTTATTTTTTTTTATTTTCATTCATGTTCAAGATGTTTTCCTACAACGACCCTTCGTGTTGATCTGAACTGATGTATAGCTGGCCCCATTTTTTCTACACAGACATTTAGTTAATTATTTCTTTATTTTCTTGAACATTCCCGAAAGACTTAAAGGATTAATATAGTAGACTGCCAATTAGTTACAATACAATATATTTTTGAAGCGATTATTCTTATTATTTATTGTGATAATTGCCAATGCCTAATAGTGCAGCGGAGGTTTGGATCAGCAGCTGGTTTAAGACGAAATAAGGACATTAAGCAAATTGATAAACGGATCATTTTGAGAAAAAGTAAATCCTGGCAGACGATGTGGACTCGAGTGTCTAATTAAAAACATGCGGGACTTGTTCTATTTGGCCCAAACTACGCAAGATAAATTTTATAAAAATTAATCAGTCTAATGATATCATAAAAGAAAATTAGGGGTAATAATAAATAATATGTATGTATATATATATATATATATATATATATATATATATATATATATATATATATATATATATATATATATATATATATATATATATATATATATATATATATATATATATATATATAATATTATATAATATTATATACTTATATATAATATTATATAATATTATATACTTATATATAATATTATATACTTATATAAAGAACAATAATTCTACTCAAAGTATACAGGAATTAAATAGTTAACATAATAAATTAAATTTGTAGCAAGTGTAACATCACTTACGCTTTCACTTTCGAAGAAAAAAATCGAAATAATAAAACACTGCGTTTTGTCATTGCGTCCATGTGCTTGCGTGAGTCAACACCCAGAGGTATGTCTACGTTGACGTAATTTTGGAGCGGATTGTTAATTACGCCAATGACATATCGATCGGTTGAGGGCGAGCCGTCGGTAGTGGAGGTCGTATACGCAAGAGGAGGATGTAATCGTTCACACCGCTCAACGTCAATGTTATTATCATCAAAGGCTAACTACCGCCGTGGGTTCGTTGACGGAGAACGACGTGTCAAAGACCAACAAGCTTATCCTTGTCACCTGCGGTCAATATCACCGATCTTGCGATATCGCTTGTTTTGTGGGAAAAGGACAATATCAAGAGCAGAAGTTACAAATTTGCGAGGACTGCTGGAGTTGGAGACTTATAGGTGCAGAGAGGGTGGATACAAGGAGGAAGCATGGCCTGAGGGGAAAGATTGGGGTGCAGTTCAGCCTAACACGAAAGAATAGTAAGGAGCCGGGTGATGGAGGCAGATCACGCGGTACCGTTGGAGGCGGGCCAACTACCGAACAGAACAGAGGCGGCGTACGACGAGGCGGGCCAACTACCGAACAGAACAGAGGCGGCGTACGACGAGGCGGGCCGACTACCGAACAGAACAGAGGCGGCGTACGACGAGGCGGGCCAACTACCGAACAGAACAGAGGCGGCGTACGACGAGGCGGGCCAACTACCGAACAGAACAGAGGCGGCGAAACGACGAGGCCGCAGGAATAGGTGCAGACCACAAAGACGATGGGAAGACAGCGCAAAGAGGGGAGTGAGAAAGACGGAGGAGGCTGACAGGTTGAGGGAGAAGGCTATCGATAGGGAGAAGTGTGAACGGACAACAACCAAAGCAGTGACGCAGAACAAGAACCAATCGGCATCACCCCTTTACAGTGGGAACTACGAGGAAGAACAACATGGACAAGGGAATCAACACCCCTTTACAGTGGGAACTGCGATGAAAAACAACATGGACAAGGGAATCAACACCCCTTTACATCGGGAACTACGAGGAAGAACAACACGGACAAGGGAATCATCACCCCTTTACAGTGGGAACTACGAGGAAGAACAACATGGACAAGGGAATCATCATCGGTGATCCATCGATACGCGGATACAATCTGTCAAGGATTGATTGTGGGTCTTCAGTTAACCAAGTAGCCCCAGTCTTATCTGCAGATCTTAGGGCAGTGCGACTGGAGGCAGCAGCGAATCCAGGGGGGTCTTAGGGGTCTCAAGATCCCCCTAGGCCACGGAGGGGGGTCTTAGACCCCCCAATGTGTCCGTGGGAAGTATTAAGGTAAAGGACAACGTACATAAAATAGGCCTGCATCGGAACTAGTGTCTCTGTAGAAACTGAACTATTAACAGCCGGCTAATGTTAACCCTTCTGTAAGTAGAACGACACACGTGTTCCCCCCTCCCCCCGGTTCTTAAGTAGAACGACATATGACTACGACTGACTGATCCCCCCTGCCAACAAGCCTAGATCCGCCCCTGGGAGGGTCCGGTTGGAAGTGAGATTTGGCGGTATTTTCTTCTCAGCCGCTTCTCCGCCTTATTGAGAAGTAGGTATGTTTCGAAGTCTGCGCTATTGGACAGTGGATCGTACGAGGTCAACCGACGGCCGGGTCCTGTTGGACGGTGGATCGTGCGAGGACAACCGACGGCCGTGTCCTGTTGGACGGTGGATCGTGCGAGGACAACCGACGGCCGGGTCCTGTTGGACGGTGGATCGTGCGAGGACAACCGACGGCCGGGTCCTGTTGGACGGTGGATTGTGCGAGGACAACCGACGGCCGGGTCCTGTTGGACGGTGGATCGTGCGAGGACAACCGACGGCCGTGTCCTGTTGGACGGTGGATCGTGCGAGGACAACCGACGGCCGGGTCCTGTTGGACGGTGGATCGTGCGAGGACAACCGACGGCCGTGTCCTGTTGGACGGTGGATCGTGCGAGGACAACCGACGGCCGGGTCCTGTTGGACGGTGGATCGTGCGAGGACAACCGACGGCCGCGTCCTGTTGGACGGTGGATCGTGCGACGACAACCGACGGCCGGGTCCTGTTGGACGGTGGATCGTGCGAGGACAACCGACGGCCGTGTCCTGTTGGACGGTGGATCGTGCGAGGACAACCGACGGCCGTGTCCTGTTGGACGGTGGATCGTGCGAGGACAACCGACGGCCGTGTCCTGTTGGACGGTGGATCGTGCGAGGACAACCGACGGCCGGGTCCTGTTGGACGGTGGATCGTGCGAGGACAACCGACGGCCGTGTCCTGTTGGATGGTGGATCGTGCGAGGACAACCGACAACCGACGGCCGGGTCCTGTTGGACGGTGGATCGTGCGAGAACAACCGACGGCCGGGTCCTGTTGGACGGTGGATCGTGCGAGGACAACCGACGGCCGGGTCGTGCCAGTTTGCGGTGTATATCAAGCGTGTTTAGGATGTCTTCGGTGTGTCTCTGAAGCGTTTTCTCTGGCCACCTCGTGGAGTTTGCTGTTAATAAGCAAAGTTAAAAAAATTATACATTTTTGGACTCTCGATACACCTGGAGTGTCTTGCTGTGTATTGCAATCTTGTTCAATCCTGTCGAAAAGGTCATTGCCATTTTCCAATTCAGCGCGGAATAGTCATGACCAAAATCGGCTCATTAGCGGCTTGTAACCACCACTTTCAACTCAAACTGAAACCGGTTGTGGAATTGTGATCTATTTTCTACAGCAGTGGGCTCTCAATTTGAAAGGCCAGGCAACTTCGTGGACCAAATGTGATATTGTTGTCACCATAGGTGGATCCACCCGAACAAACCTTGCAACGAACTTTATCCCACTGGCAGCATCAGCCATTCAGATGGGTTCCTTCTATTTCTCTCCGTCAAAATACCTGGTTTATTAGCACGTCAACCGAATATTTTTACCTGGTACATAAATGCATTGAATGTATTGTCGTTAGTCATTATACTAGTCAGTTTGCTATTATATCGTGTGTTTTTTATATGTGAACATGTATTTGTATGTTTCTTCTCCGGTAATGGAGGTTGAATATAATCATAATCATAATCATAATAACAACAATAATAAATTAAAACTATTATTATTATTATTGGTGTTATAATAATAATAACAATAATAATAATAATAATATTATTAATATCACATTGCAACGCGTGTTCATTGATAAAACGTAATTTAACTGACAGAAAGCTAACATTTATTATTTGTTGTATCCGTTGTTGTACACGACGGCGGTAACGACAACTCTCGCTGGTGATATCTACTCCGGATTAATGTAGACGGGGGTTAATGTAGACGGGGGTTAATGTAGACAGGGGTTAATGTAGACGGGGAATAATGTAGACGGGGTTAATGTAGACAGGGGGTTAATGTAGACGGGGATTAATGTAGACGGGGTTAATGTAGACGGGGGTTAATGTAGACGGGGGATAATGTTGACGGGGTTAATGTAGACAGGGGGTTAATGTAGACGGGGATTAATGAAGACGGGGTTAATGTGTGTGTGTGTGTGTGTGTGTGTGTGTGTGTGTGTGTGTGTGTGTGTGTGTGTGTGTGTGTGTGTGTGTGTGTGTGTGTGTGTGTGTGTGTGTGTGTGTGTGTGTGTGTGTGTGTGTGTGTGTGTGTGTGTGTGTGTGTGTGTGTGTGTGTGTGTGTGTGTGTGTGTGTGTGTGTGTGTGTGTGTGTGTGTGTGTGTGTGTGTGTGTGTGTGTGTGTGTGTGGGGTTAATGTAGACATGGGTTAGTGTAGACAGGGGGTTATTGTAGACGGGTTTAATGTAAACGGGGGTTAATTTAGATAGGGGGTTAATGTAGACAGGGTTAATGTAGACAGGGGTTTAATGTAGACGGGGGTTAATGTAGACGGGGGTTAATGTAGACGGGGGTTAATGTAGACAGGGGGCTAATGTAGACGGGGGTTAATGTAGACAGGGGGTTAATGTAGAGAGGGGGTTAATGTGGACATAAACATTTGGTATTTGGAGGATGAGGTCGTGGTTCGTACCATCTGCCACTGTTCTTTTTCTGAACAACATCACATAGTCCATATTGCCTCCCACTATTAACCTGAATAAATGATTACCTGGAATCACACAATAATAGAACAGTATAGAGCATTATATTGCTTCTTAGAAAGCGAAATACGATAGTAAAGTGTCAGCTGTCATTTGTAGTGGATATCGTACTATGCAAACATCTTTGACGTTTTACTCCAAGCAGCCCGTAAAATGTTCGTGGAATATCGAACGGCTTGTGATTTCCCGCGGACAGTTCTTTGTTCTTGAACGGGTCGATATGTTTTATTAATCGGCTTGCTCTGGGAGCTAATTAACGGACACGGTGACAGTTAAAGGTGTGGTATCAGAAGCGTCACAGGGCCGGGAATGGACCATCCCATTTCTCATTCGAGGGGATTCATTGCTAACACTGTATCAAATGTCAAAATCACAACGAAACTTCATTAAAATCACTGGCGACATTTTGTTCGAATCTCATGCAGGAAAACCCCCGTTAGAAAAAAAGGAAAATGCGTTTATGCTTAACCGCTGTTTAATAAACTTGACATTGGACAATATTATAATGTGTGACTCATTCAATCATGAGAATAGCCTCATCCGCGTTTTGACAAAAGGATCTGATTCGGACTTGGTGAACTGTGTAGATCAATGGACGTTGATAAGGACCGTTGACGGGGCGACTCGCTATCTGGAGACAACCGCTCAACTTGGGCAACATACCTGCAGTGACAATTACTGTAAGTAGTGAAATTATCATTCAAAATATTATTTAAAAAAATCATTAACGAGTTCTGAGTTGTACAAAAAGCACTAGTTGTGACAATATAGCTCATTGTGTTGTTTTGATCGTCGTGATATTAGACCAAGCCATGATCACGTGGATAAATAACACGTGGTAGCGTGATATATCGGATTCTCAGTCGAGAGTTCAGAAGCTACACCAATTTCATGTACTCCGCGTTGTCTTGGTTAACTAAGCTATGTAAATGAGTCCATGGCAAGGGACAATGTTGGACTTGTGTACAAATAGCCTTCGCACAGTAATTACAGCGTGGCTGAATGCTTCCCAGAGAAGTCGAGTTGGCGTTGGAATGAACAGGTCTACATGGGGTGAAGTGTAACGCGCCTTGAGCGGTCTGGATTCCGCGCCATATAAGAACGTACCTTTTTTCTTACAACATCATTGTTTGGCTCATAGTACCTGTGAACAAAAAGGTCGAAGATCATATGCTCGATATGCCCTCAAATATGCCGCTGATCGGTTTGAATTATATTAATGTTATAAAACGTAACTTAGGAGAAATCCTACTAAATACAAAATTAGTAAGTAAATATATTATTAATGTGAATTCTTTATCATAACTATTGATGTTTCGGTTTTTACCTGTATAATAACCGTTATAAATGATTGTGTAATTTTAATGTTACTGTATTAATAGTCTTATTTCTGTCTATTGTGTTATCAGCATATCTCTGACTGGTGAGTCACTAAAATTACTGGCAATATCTCTGAAATGTGACAATTCCTAATTTGTCTACGAGATACCTCATACTGATTTTGACAGGAAATGTATGTTGATACATGGGTTAGCAAAGCCTGCGAACACTAGAAATGTTGCACACTATTTTAATTTCCCGAACTATCGATGTATGCGGAGATAAATACTAAACGCGTGAGTCAGATGCCGTCTCGGTAATTCGGAGCGTGTCCCTTTCAACGCTGGTATCATCTGCTACAGGCGGGTGTGGCTGGCCTCGTCACACTTCACTGCACACGCCTCGTCGCGTGTTCGCGGACACAGTCATTAATTTTAACCGTTGCCACGACAACGTATTTAATTAATACCTCCAAAGTTCTTTGAACAATGGCCTTTAATTCTGCCTAGAGCGTGTTCCTGCTGCCCAGAAATGTGTGCGTGTGAAGGGCGTGTTTGCACGTGCGAGTGCGTTTGCATGTTCTCGTGAGACAGCGTACCTGCATACAACAACAGCAATTTATAACACAATAGGTGACTCACATGTGGATATTTGATCACCAGATGGCATTAGTGAAAATTGTACTAACTCCTGACCGGAAGGGTGCAAACCCAAGCATGCGCAAGACGGTGTTAAGATATTATTTAGTTACATTATCACTGTATAAAAAAACTGTAATATGTGAACACAGAGAAAAATACTATTATCACCATCGTCACAGGAATCATTGTACTGCGTTGGAAATATGTCACAATAGTAAACCATAGTGTGATAAAAAACCACATATACGTTAAGAGTGTGAGATCAAAGGAAAATTTCCATTTGATGTGAAACACTGGACAATAAAGGTTTTTTAATTATATTCAATTCAATGTGGTTGGACATTGTCGATATTCTCCCAAACAGTTGAAACAAATGTTCGAAATGTGCGTGTGTGTTTGTGTGTGTGCGTTCGTGCTTTCGCGCGCGCGTGCCTATGCTTGTGGCACACACACACGTTCACACGCACACAAGCACACACGCACGCACACAAGCGCACGCGCGCACGCACGCACACACGCATGCACGCACACACATATATTAAATTAATTAAATAATTAACTAGATTATGCGTAACACATAAGCATCATATGCAGCTCCACGTGGCTGTTTCTGAATTTTTATTTTTGGGCAGTATAGCCATATAGGGGTGGGCGTTATGCCCCCAAACCGAGTGTTATGCCCCTCTTATTATATAGTTCCTCATGTTAAAAGGCTACAACCACCTCTAACTTGTTTAATCTCGCTTGTAAATCTGAACAAGTCATCTCGACCCGGTGATTGTCAGACCGGTTTGTCTCGGCACCGTGCGTCTCGGTGAATGGTCCACGAACTAAACGGGCAACACGGAGAGACCAGTGTCAGTATCTAGTACTTAGATCGGACGCACGAGCTGATCATTACCGCCCTCGTCGATGTAAACGTTCTTGATACACAGGTCCTGCTGACACACAACACTCCAGACGGCGCTGATTCGTGATGTCGCTTTATCGATTTGTGATTATTATTATTTTGTCGACTCTCGCCGCTAGGCAATAATCTGCTAATGCACGTCATCTCGACACTAACATTTCGCCACTGTCACAACTAACATTTCACCACTGTCACGACTAACATTTCGCCACTGTCACGACTAACATTTCACCACTGTCACGACTAACATTTCATGTGCAGATTCTGCACATCTTTATTTCATTTGGTAAAGTCAAGAGATCTCTCAATTTCAATTGCACACTT
Source organism: Lamellibrachia columna (assembly GCA_963662155.1). NCBI lineage: Eukaryota > Metazoa > Annelida > Polychaeta > Sabellida > Siboglinidae > Lamellibrachia > Lamellibrachia columna. Next base: position 49,013,258 of record OY759261.1, read on the forward strand.
CATCTGAGGACTGTCTACACGGAGAAACATTACGAGTGACATTGTTAACATCTGAGGACTGTCTACACGGAGAAACATTACGAGTGACATTGTTAACATCGGGAAATACGTATATGCCTGAAGAAGAGATGTGTGTACTAACTTGTCTGAAGCGTTGCTCAGTAGGGCAGTGAGTCCTGGACCCTGAAGAAAGAAGATGCGAAACGCGTACACGTATTCGAGATGTGGGTGTGGCCCAGAACCCTCAGGATAGGCTCGACACAGGGAAAGACAAACATCTGGGTCAGAGGTCAAGGGGGGGTTAAGGAAGAAGAAGGTTTGCTGTGGTTCATTAACAGAAAAAATCTGGTTACGTTCGACCGGATCGGGCTGGATTGACAACACGAAGCACTGGACAGATGGTGGGCTCGAAGCGGCTGGATTGACAACACGAAGCACTGGACAGATGGTGGGCTCGAAGCGGCTGGATTGACAACACGAAGCACTGGACAGACGGTGGACTCGAAGCGGCTGGATTGATAACACGAAGCACTGGACAGACGGTGGACTCGAAGCGGCTGGATTGACAACACGAAGCACTGGACAGATGGTGGACTCGAAGCGGCTGGATTGACAACACGAAGCACTGGACAGATGGTGGACTCGAAGCGGCTGGATTGACAACACGAAGCACTGGACAGACGGTGGACTCGAAGCGGCTGGATTGACAACACGAAGCACTGGACAGATGGTGGACTCGAAGCGGCTGGATTGACAACACGAAGCACTGGACAGACGGTGGACTCGAAGCGGCTGGATTGACAACACGAAGCACTGGACAGATGGTGGACTCGAAGCGGCTGGAGAGATTTACAAGGAGACGCCAACTGAGGCTATGGCCCAAGAGGCAATTGTTGACAGTGCTTGCATTGAAAATATGTCTAGAAACACAATAACGTTCGTTTTTATTTGAAACTATGTTACGTGTACTCAAGGGCACAGTTGCAATGACGTAACAAAGGCGTAAACAACAATAACGTTGCCCTGACAACCAGTCCTCTGTACCACTCCGCAACGATGTAGTTTGAATTTATAATCCAGTTGCAGCAGTGATGATATGCTGGGTGGCGCCACTGTCGGGGAGTGGCGCCACTGTCGGGGAGTGGCGCCACTGTCGGGGAGTGTTCACTTGTTCTAACGGGTTCATGTGGTGGGCGCGGTGGCTCGGGGGTCAGAGCGCCGGACTGTCGATCGAGGGGATTGGGTTTGAGTGAAGCTGCTGCCGTTTCGAAACTTGAGCGATTCCGTTCACCCCACGTTGCCCGCGTCTCTCGGCAGAGACGCTACCAGCTGTAGGTCCCTTCTACACGGTGCCTATGCCAGGAAAAGTAAATGCTCCACACATGGAAATGGGAAAAACGTATTGTGCACTCACATAGCCGATGATCTCAAGCTTCAAAAACCCACATCAGCACTGAATCAGCTGCTGCCCAAATACTCGCTTTGATGATGGAAGAAGCACCATGAGCGGTATCCCCCATACAAAACAAAATCCCCCTAGAATAATATCCCCCCGGACAATACCCGCTGGATAAAATCCCCATAGGCAAATTCTCCAATCAAAGTGCATGTAATATTTATTAATATTATATTATCTACATAAATGTTAATGCGCAAATTAGTGTTACAATATACTCAGCTCTATTAATTTTCTTTCTTTGACAATATCAATATATACTTACATGCCCGTCCTCGGTGAATGGAGGGGGGGTGGTTCAGAAAGCGAACAAACCTCCCTTTTCGAGAGAATATACTGTGACTGTTTAACTTCAGAAATCGTCAAAATCTGGCACAACACAATAATTTTGGGGTCATCTACACTTCTAAATGATGATTTAAAATGCAAATAATTAAGATACCTTCCACTGCGGGCTCCTTGTGATCAGCGCACTCTGAGTGCATTAATGAAAACGTAATAAAATCCGCGAGAATTATTTTAGTGCATCAATAAGCTTTCTGATGTTCGTCACATCGTCACCCAGCAACTTACGTATGTCGGTTGTTCGCCCTTAATAATGGGGTATATCAAAACGTCGATGATTTATGATATCAAATTTAATTATTTTTATTGAAGATGGACGGGTTAGCAGCTGGCTTAGCATCGTGCAGCGATGTAGTTTTCACACAAAAACATCGTTTGCAAATCAATCACAGTCATACTACTAAACGTGTTAGTAGTGTGCCTGTGTGGTGTGAGTCGGCTACGGATATCCACAGGTGGATGTAATTAAACATTCATGTAGATGGAGGTTAGAGAGGTCAAATCATAATAATTTTGCACAACCGTTGTGTCACCAAACCTCACATGTTTAACCCATGTGCATGGTTGTGGGAAGAAATTATTTCTTCCCCATACAAATGTTGACCACTCTAATGGAGGGGTGTCTGAGTAATGTAACTTTTTTCGCGCAGTGTCACACATTGATTTGTTGAGATGGTCCATAATAATCCGGTCAACTTCGTCCAATCGCTGTGACCATCTGGTCGAATAACGCCAAGCCGTTGCACCCAACGGATCGATATGCATCTGACGTAATTGAGCATGTTTGCCATCATTATGTCTATGAGGCTTCCTAAATGTCATTGCCTCAATGGACATATTGCACGCACTCACGCCTCCGAATTTATACGTGACGTGATGTATGTTTGTATGTATGTATGTATGTATGTATGTATGTATGTATGTATGTATGTATGTATGTATGTATGTATGTATGTATGCATGTATGCATGTATGCATGTATGCATGTATGTATGTATGTATGTATGTGTGTATGTGTGTATGTTTGTATGTATGTATGTATGTATGTATGTATGTATGTATGTATGTATGTATGAATGTATGTATGTATGTATGTATGTATGTATGTATGTATGTACGTATGTACGTATGTATGTATGTATGTATGTATGCATGTATTCATGCCTATATAAATATATATGTATAGAGGCACGTTCCATCACATCTTCGTCAATTTCGCGTGTATGGGACTGGCATTGCGTAGGCTTGCCCGGGGGTCCACAGTGATGGTTCGTAAATACAAAAAAATATTAGAAATTGGTGTGGGGTATCACGTATGTGGACGCTTGACGTAGATTATTTAACTCAGAACAAGAGTTACATGCAATTGTTAGCAACGCTATGATTGCGTCTACAATTGTTACGTGATCTGCGTCAAACATCCGTCGAATACTTCGTCAAACAGACAGTTGTACAAGATTTTGGGGGCGTGAAGTTGGCATTGCCATTGACACTGCACTAGTAAAAACTGACTGGGTAGTGCAAATGTCATAAGCTCTTGCAGGGTTCGTCGTTTGTCCCGCACAACGCCGGGCGTCTCGACTAGTAAGTCATAAGTCATAAGTTCTTGCAGGATTCGTCGTTTGTCCCGCACAACGCCGGGCGTCTCGACTAGTAAGTCACAATATAATGGCTGCTCGGGGTGATAGCAGAGTCACACTCTGGACAAATGTATGTCTGTATACAGGCTAGTGTTTGGAATCTTAAACATATTTGTCGTTACAACGTTGATATCTCAAATGTAACGGAATGCATTTATAAAAATTTAAGTTGCATTGTATGCACAAATAAGTCCCTTTCTTCATATAATGATAACTTACTTACTTATTTATGTCGTCCATTTAATGCTTTAACAGCTAGATGAAAACATGATGATGATGATGATACAATGATAAACATCTTAAATATGAATAATCGTCCTGTGACTAGATCACCCAATTGTGTTATATCACTATACATGTATTGTAATACAGTATTACGTCATGAGTTTGATTTCCTATGTTTTAATTTTCTATGGCCGATGCAACGATAAGATCAAGAGACGAATTGCCCAGGCCATAGCAGCTTTCTAGAATATGATAACATTATCCAACAAAGGTTTGTCACTTGAAGTAAGAACATAAATAAAAAAACAGTACAGAACATATAAGCAAAAGAAATTTTGTTTTTGAGACGAATGCCCAGCGTATCGTGGACAGAAAAAAAGCAACGAAGCAATTGCAAGAAATCGAAAATCAGGAAAAATGACGACCACAATTCTAGGCCATGTGATGAGAAATGAAAACTGGAACATCTAATGACAACGGGAAAGATTGAGGAGGAAAGAAGCAGAAGTCGGCAAAGACATAAAATCTAATGACAACGAGAAAGATTGAGGAGGAGAGAAGCAGAGGTCGGCAAAGAAATAAAATCTAATGACAACGGGAAAGATTGAGGAGGAAAGAAGCAGAAGTCGGCAAAGACATAAAATCTTGGTTAGGAAAAAAGACAAAGGATCTGCTACAGCACACTGTGATCGTGGAAATGGAGGTTAATGATTGCCTACGCCTTCAACAGACACGGCACCTGATAATAGGTTATGCCTTTCTGACACCGTTGACCACTGAATCGGTCACCTAGTCAGGTCAACCCGGAAGACGTTCTCGCTTTCTCCATCGCCGCGTCCACTAATGGCGGCTCGTTCTGCATTGACTACAGCTGTTCGACCATCAACCGATGGGACATTTAATAAACGACTTATTGAATCGATGGACTGGTGGTACTGTTATGCATTATACATCATCGATTGCGCAGCCTACATTCGTTAACTACGGCTCGTGTGTTAGCCCGCTGAAATGCTGTTGACGCCAGGGTTGATGTGTTGCGAGGACCTGACTTATTACGTTCATCATTAGTAGGTTGCGACGCGGCTTGAAGTACAACAAACCCAGTTAGATGCCGCCAGATGGCTGCATTGCTTCGTAGCTTTCGTGTAGGGGAAACAATTTCCACAACAGAGCAATCGCCAACGACATTTTAAGGTTATCCAGTTAACCTTTTCCCAATATATATATTTTTTGTCTGTGCTGCCATACAATTAACGTACTTCCTCACCCAGTCCTGTGCCGTCAGCCACATAATCCAGAGCACAATAGACGCCATCCATTTATACCTGCAGCCATTCTTTGTAGGTCCTGTCTTTTCTTTTCTGGGTCTTTTCCTATGTTGCGATGTTTCGTTGGTGCGTTTTTTGTTTTGGAGTCCTCTTTTCCTTTTCCATGTGGTTTCCAGTACCAAGCCTGCCTTGGTGGTCTTGTCGCCGCTAAGGACATGGCCCAATTCTTGACAATATTGTTGATTTGATTGGCTATGCATTTGCATTTTAAGGACTTCTTCGTTCGTGATGAATTCGTTCCATTTGATGCTTAGAAGTCTACAAGAACACCTGTTCTGGAAACTTGCTAATTTTTTTTCCATTTGTTATGTTGAGCAGCACGAGAATAGCATTGCTGTTGAAAATTCTTTTGGGGGGCTTGTAGTTATACCCTTTAACCTCCAAATAAGTTTTTGAAATGCCCCCCATGCCTTTCCAAACCTATTCTTGACGTCAACAGAACATTCTCCATCTTTGGACATTACACTACCAAGCTGGGTAAAACAATCAACATCGGCAAGGGCCTTGTCGTGTGTACATGCGTGCGTGCGTTCGTGAGTGTGCGTATGTGTGTGTATGTGTATGTGTGTGTGTGTGTGTGTGTGTGTGTGTGTGTGTGTGTGTGTGTGTGTGTGTGTGTGTGTGTGTGTGTGTGTTTGTGTGCGTGTGCGTGTGCGTGTGCGTGTGCGTGTGCGTGTGCGTGTGCGTGTACGTGTGTGTGTCAATGTGTATGTGTGTGCGTTCGTGCTTGCGCGTATGCGTGTGCTTGTGATAAACACACACATATATTACATTAATTAAATAATTAACTAGATTATGCGAAACACATATAAATATGATATGCAGCTCCACGTGGCTGTTTTGAAATTCTTGTTTTTGAGCCGTATAGCCATATAGGGGTGGGCGTTATGCCCCCAAACCGAGTGTTATGCCCCTCTTATTATATAGTTCCTCGTGTTAAAAGGTTACAATCAGCTTTAACTTATTTAATCTCGCTTGTAAATCTGAACACCCGGCGCGGTCATCTCGGCCCGGTGATTGTCAGGCCGGTTTGTCTCGGCACCGTGCGCATCGGTGAATGGTCCATGAACTAAACGGGCAACATGGAGAGACCAGTTTCAGTATCCAGTTTCACTTTACAACTTAGTTCGGGCGCACGAGCTGATCATTACCGCCCTCGTCGATGTAAACGTTCTTGATACACAGGTCATGCTGACACACAACACTCCAGACGGCGCTGATTCGTGATGTCGCTTTATCGATTTGTGATTATTATTATTTTGTCGACTCTCGCCTCTGGGCAATAATCTGCTAATGCACGTCATCTCGACACTTGATTCCAGAGGTTGACTCCCCGTCAGTGGCGCTACTCACCATTTCACCACTGTCACAACTAACATTTCACCACTATCACAACTAACATTTCACCACTATCACAACTAACATTTCATCACTGTCACAACTAACATTTCACCACTGTCACAACTAACATTTCACCAATGTCACAACTAACATTTCACCAATGTCACAAATAACATTTCACCACTGTCACAACTAACAGTTCACCACTGTCACAACTAACATTTCACCACTGTCACAACTAACATTTCACCACTGTCGCAACTAACATTTCAAAACTGTCATAAATAACATTTCACCAGTGTCACAATTAACATTTCACCATTGTCACAAATAACATTTCACCACTGTCACAAATAACATTTCACCACTGTCACAACTAACACTTCACCACTGTCACAACTAACATTTCACCACTGTCACAATTAACATTTCACCACTGTCACAATTAACATTTCACCACTGTCACAAATAACATTTCACCACTGTCACAAATAACATTTCACCACTGTCACAACTAACATTTCACCACTGTCACAACTAATATTTCACCACTGTCACAACTAATATTTCACCACTGTCACAACAAATATTTCACCACTGTCACAACTAACATTTCACCATTGTCAAGCCTAACATTTCACCACTGTCACAACTAACATTTCACCACTGTCACAACTAACATTTCACCAATGTCGCGACTAACGTTTCATGGGCAGATTCTGCACATCTTTATTTCATTTGGGAAAGTCAAGAGATCTCTCAGTGCGTGTGTGCGTGTGTACATGTGTGTATACGTGTGTGCGTGTGCGCGCGTGCGTGTGAGTGCGTGCGTGCGTGTGACTGGTGTGTTCGCATATTTATAGAGTAATGTGAAGTGCTAATATATATGTTAATCGGGTCGGAACGCAGACTAACAAGACAGTCGCCACTGTGCAGCCAAGCAGAAGGTGGTTATTTGAGATGACCAGGCCAGTTGAATTGCGCACGACGTCACTTTAGTGTGTCCTAATGAAACTCGATACGAATCACGACAAAACGATGACAGTACTTAATGCTAAACCCAAAGGGATGCATCGTTTCTGTGTACGCCTAAATAAGACTTTACGTTCACGTTTCCACAACCACAAAATATTGACACAAAACAACCAATAATAAAACGTTCTGAATTCCTTTAACATAACTAAATTAAAGTAACTAAAAATAACAAAACATATTCTAAATCCCAAATGTGGACAATGTTGATTAGAAGAAATACACCAACACCAAAGTGTTTTCCTTGGAAAGAAGAGCTATTTTCAACTTCGCAACCCATTAGTGATTATAGCCTTCCTAATTTCATTGACAATCCTGTCGTAAAATTAGTGTGACTTGAAACGATATATTCCTCTGCGACGATACTTGTGATCATTGCGCTCCGGTTTGATTAATAAGAACGTCATAAAATTATCGTATGTACAATCATAAGCTCTCTGATTTTCGCCACATGTTCAACCATAAACTAACGCACGTTGGTCGTTCGCCTTTGATAATAATTTCGCCGACCTTGTTCAATCAGTGTTAATATCTGCTCCGGTTGCGCCAGGTCAGTAATCAAAGTAGAACTGGTCGATGTGTAATTGCCGATAATGTCTAACGTCAATGTGTCAATGTAGGCATGCAAAAGTTCGTCGACCGCTGAATAATAGGTACACATACCCATTGTGTTTTTCCATTGTGATATATTCCGTTGACCATGATTATGATAGTTATGGTGCCATCTTAGTTCTGTGTGGTATTCCTCCTAGCATAGGAGAGGGGTGATAGCATGGTGTTAGCACATCCACTTTACATGCAAGAGTTCTTGGTTCAAACCCCGACCGGGCACGGTACGTTTGGCAAATACCCCTTGTTCTTAACATCGGGGAATGTGTATCCTTCGTGACTTGGGTGATCTCGTTAATGCCGGTCAGGTTTCGTTAACTGGGGAAATAAAAGAACCACTGTGTTCGATGGCACCAGCATTGAAGGTAGGCGTGATGATGTAATATTATGACCAGTTGAATGTGACCTCATAAGATCATCAGAAGCTACGTAGAACGTGCCGAGTGATAGATCGAGCGACGAAGTAGCACGCACGGGAAGTCAGACCTACATGTGATTTCTATAGACACCCTTTAGTATTGTAGTAATGCAGGCTGTCAGCCACCAGATGACTGTAGGTTGTTCTAGTTTCGGACGGTGACAGCCGCCGACGGTACACACCATCTGAGTCCGTTTGTTTAGAAGGACGTTAGAAGAGGAGAAGAGAAACGAACCACACGACTGGTTGAGAAAAGGAACCACAAAAAACAGAGGTGTACAAATATCCACCGTCTCAGCCCACTGCCTTCCCCTGCAGCAAGTGCACCAGAGACTACCTTGTCAGAGTGGCGCTGTTGAGCCACACAAGGTGGCGCTTGACATGGTGCAATGCTCCCTTTGGCTTGATTTTTATAGTTTCCCCTCATTGTTCCGTTACGAAGCTACATGGTAGCATGGGTTACTAGGCTTGCCCCTTGCCCCCGCGATGTCCTAGATGCGCAACTTGTGCAAATCATTATCTTGCGAGACAAGATTCAGACCAGGAAGATCACCCGTGCCATGCTGTCTCTCGTCACATACCACTTGTGGATCAACTCAACCAAGACAATCTCGGTTGGACGATCTGATATTGCTCCTTATTGAAAAGGATATGACCAAACAAGTGACGTGCGTGCGTGTTGCATGATGCAATTGCACATGCACGAATTCAGTTATAGAGGTCAAATGGGTATTTTTCATGAATTTGTACCATACTCACTAGATCTATCGGGGAAAAAAGCTTTATTATCATGATGATGTACCCTGTAATTAACAGGTAAACTTTTATATTACACAACAACGTATGGCATAATGTAACACAAAATTAGGTTTTTCAAATTGTGTTGAATATTTTGTTCATCACTCTGAAGATATATATGCATCCAGGTGATGTGCTTAGCCAATTGTGTTGAACATTTTATTCATCACTTTGCGGATATCTGTGCATCCAAGTGATGTGTTTAACCAATTATGTTGAACATTTTGTTCATCACTCTGAGGATATCAATGCATCCAGGTGATGTGTTTAACCAACTGTGTTGACCATTCTGTTCATCACTCTGAGGATATCTATGCATCCAGGTTATGTGTTTAACCAATTGTGTTGAACATTTTATTCATCACTCTGCAGACATCTGTGCATCCAGGTGATATAACCTGGTCTGTCTAACCAATTGGGTTATAGTCGAAATTGAAGTAGAGTGTCACGTAGATCTGTATAGTCTTTGATCAGCTGGGTAGCACAGAAGTCAATCGCATCACATCAGTGGGCAGGCGTAAGTGCACTTAAAGTTCTTTCTTCTGAAGCAATGGCATTGGGGTGTACTACACGGTGATTTGCACCCACAACTCACAAGCTCCCAACATGCATCTGGAATAGGGAGCAGCATTGTCCAGACAGCTCTAGGGCCACCCGACTCCTTCGTCCAGGCCGACATGTCGATGGGAGGTATATTTCCGTGTGTTCCTGGTCTGCCTGTAGCCATATCTTTCCCTTGTGGTTGTTTGTGTATTCCCGTATGTTCCTGGTCTGTCCGTAGCCATATCTTTCCCTTGTGGTTGTTTGTGTGTTCCCGTATGTTCCTGGTTTGTCTATAGCCATATCTTTCCCTTGTGGTTGTTTGTGTATTCCCGTATGTTCCTGGTCTGCCTGTAGTCATATCTTTCCCTTGTGGTTGTTTGTGTATTCCCGTATGTTCCTCGTCTGTCTGTAGTCATATCTTTCCCTTGTGGTTGTTTGTGTATTCCCGTATGTTCCTGGTCTGTCTGTAGTCATATCTTTCCCTTGTGGTTGTTTGTGTATTCCCGTATGTTCCTGGTCTGTCTGTAGTCATATCTTTCCCTTGTGGTTGTTTGTGTATTCCCGTATGTTTCTGGTCTGTCTGTAGTCATATCTTTCCCTTGTGGTTGTTTGTGTATTCCCGTATGTTCCTGGTCTGTCTGTAGTCATATCTTTCCCTTGTGGTTGTTTGTGTATTCCCGTATGTTTCTGGTCTGTCTGTAGTCATATCTTTCCCTTGTGGTTGTTTGTGTATTCCCGTATGTTCCTGGTGTCTGTAGCTATATCTTTCCCTTGTGGTTGTTTGTGTATTCCCGTATGTTCCTGGTCTGTCTGTAGTCATATCTTTCCCTTGTGGTTGTTTGTGTATTCCCGTATGTTCCTCGTCTGCCTGTAGTCATATCTTTCCCTTGTGGTTGTTTGTGTATTCCCATATGTTCCTGGTCTGTCTGTAGTCATATCTTTCCCTTGTGGTTGTTTGTGTATTCCCGTGTGTTCCTGGTCTGTCTGTAGTCATATCTTTCCCTTGTGGTTGTTTGTGTATTCCCGTATGTTCCTGGTGTCTGTAGCTATATCTTTCCCTTGTGGTTGTTTGTGTATTCCCGTATGTTCCTGGTCTGTCTGTAGTCATATCTTTCCCTTGTGGTTGTTTGTGTATTCCCGTATGTTCCTCGTCTGCCTGTAGTCATATCTTTCCCTTGTGGTTGTTTCTGTATTCCCATATGTTCCTGGTCTGTCTGTAGTCATATCTTTCCCTTGTGGTTGTTTGTGTATTCCCGTGTGTTCCTGGTCTGTCTGTAGTCATATCTTTCCCTTGTGGTTGTTTGTGTATTCCCGTATGTTCCTCGTCTGCCTGTAGTCATATCTTTCCCTTGTGGTTGTTTGTGTATTCCCGTATGTTCCTCGTCTGCCTGTAGTCATATCTTTCCCTTGTGGTTGTTTGTGTATTCCCATATGTTCCTGGTCTGTCTGTAGTCATATCTTTCCTTTGTGGTTGTTTGTGTATTCCCGTATGTTCCTGGTCTGTCTGTAGTCATATCTTTCCCTTGTGGTTGTTTGTGTATTCCCGTATGTTCCTCGTCTGCCTGTAGTCATATCTTTCCCTTGTGGTTGTTTGTGTATTCCCATATGTTCCTGGTCTGTCTGTAGTCATATCTTTCCCTTGTGGTTGTTTGTGTATTCCCGTATGTTCCTGGTCTGTCTGTAGTCATATCTTTCCCTTGTGGTTGTTTGTGTATTCCCATATGTTCCTGGTCTGTCTGTAGTCATATCTTTCCCTTGTGGTTGTTTGTGTATTCCCGTATGTTCCTGGTCTGTCTGTGGTCATATCTTTCCCTTGTGGTTGTTTGTGTATTCCCGTATGTTCCTCGTCTGCCTGTAGTCATATCTTTCCCTTGTGGTTGTTTGTGTATTCCCATATGTTCCTGGTCTGTCTGTAGCCATATCTTTCCCTTGTGGTTGTTTGTGTATTCCCGTATGTTCCTGGTCTGCCTGTAGTCATATCTTTCCCTTGTGGTTGTTTGTATATTCCCGTATGTTCCTGGTCTGTCTGTAGTCATATCTTTCCCTTGTGGTTGTTTGTGTATTCCCGTATGTTCCTGGTCTGCCTGTAGTCATATCTTTCCCTTGTGGTTGTTTGTGTATTCCCGTATGTTCCTGGTCTGTCTGTAGTCATATCTTTCCCTTGTGGTTGTTTGTGTATTCCCGTATGTTCCTGGTCTGTCTGTAGTCATATATTTCCCTTGTGGTTGTTTGTGTATTCCCGTATGTTTCTGGTCTGTCTGTAGTCATATCTTTCCCTTGTGGTTGTTTGTGTATTCCCGTATGTTCCTGGTCTGTCTGTAGTCATATCTTTCCCTTGTGGTTGTTTGTGTATTCCCGTATGTTTCTGGTCTGTCTGTAGTCATATCTTTCCCTTGTGGTTGTTTGTGTATTCCCGTATGTTCCTGGTGTCTGTAGCTATATCTTTCCCTTGTGGTTGTTTGTGTATTCCCGTATGTTCCTGGTCTGTCTGTAGTCATATCTTTCCCTTGTGGTTGTTTGTGTATTCCCGTATGTTCCTCGTCTGCCTGTAGTCATATCTTTCCCTTGTGGTTGTTTCTGTATTCCCATATGTTCCTGGTCTGTCTGTAGTCATATCTTTCCCTTGTGGTTGTTTGTGTATTCCCGTGTGTTCCTGGTCTGTCTGTAGTCATATCTTTCCCTTGTGGTTGTTTGTGTATTCCCGTATGTTCCTCGTCTGCCTGTAGTCATATCTTTCCCTTGTGGTTGTTTGTGTATTCCCGTATGTTCCTCGTCTGCCTGTAGTCATATCTTTCCCTTGTGGTTGTTTGTGTATTCCCATATGTTCCTGGTCTGTCTGTAGTCATATCTTTCCTTTGTGGTTGTTTGTGTATTCCCGTATGTTCCTGGTCTGTCTGTAGTCATATCTTTCCCTTGTGGTTGTTTGTGTATTCCCGTATGTTCCTCGTCTGCCTGTAGTCATATCTTTCCCTTGTGGTTGTTTGTGTATTCCCATATGTTCCTGGTCTGTCTGTAGTCATATCTTTCCCTTGTGGTTGTTTGTGTATTCCCGTATGTTCCTGGTCTGTCTGTAGTCATATCTTTCCCTTGTGGTTGTTTGTGTATTCCCATATGTTCCTGGTCTGTCTGTAGTCATATCTTTCCCTTGTGGTTGTTTGTGTATTCCCGTATGTTCCTGGTCTGTCTGTGGTCATATCTTTCCCTTGTGGTTGTTTGTGTATTCCCGTATGTTCCTCGTCTGCCTGTAGTCATATCTTTCCCTTGTGGTTGTTTGTGTATTCCCATATGTTCCTGGTCTGTCTGTAGCCATATCTTTCCCTTGTGGTTGTTTGTGTATTCCCGTATGTTCCTGGTCTGCCTGTAGTCATATCTTTCCCTTGTGGTTGTTTGTATATTCCCGTATGTTCCTGGTCTGTCTGTAGTCATATCTTTCCCTTGTGGTTGTTTGTGTATTCCCGTATGTTCCTGGTCTGCCTGTAGTCATATCTTTCCCTTGTGGTTGTTTGTGTATTCCCGTATGTTCCTGGTCTGTCTGTAGTCATATCTTTCCCTTGTGGTTGTTTGTGTATTCCCGTATGTTCCAGGTCTGTCTGTAGTCATATATTTCCCTTGTGGTTGTTTGTGTATTCCCGTATGTTTCTGGTCTGTCTGTAGTCATATCTTTCCCTTGTGGTTGTTTGTGTATTCCCGTATGTTCCTGGTCTGTCTGTAGTCATATCTTTCCCTTGTGGTTGTTTGTGTATTCCCGTATGTTTCTGGTCTGTCTGTAGTCATATCTTTCCCTTGTGGTTGTTTGTGTATTCCCGTATGTTCCTGGTGTCTGTAGCTATATCTTTCCCTTGTGGTTGTTTGTGTACTCCCGTATGTTCCTGGTCTGTCTGTAGTCATATCTTTCCCTTGTGGTTGTTTGTGTATTCCCGTATGTTCCTCGTCTGCCTGTAGTCATATCTTTCCCTTGTGGTTGTTTGTGTATTCCCATATGTTCCTGGTCTGTCTGTAGTCATATCTTTCCCTTGTGGTTGTTTGTGTATTCCCGTGTGTTCCTGGTCTGTCTGTAGTCATATCTTTCCCTTGTGGTTGTTTGTGTATTCCCGTATGTTCCTGGTGTCTGTAGCTATATCTTTCCCTTGTGGTTGTTTGTGTATTCCCGTATGTTCCTGGTCTGTCTGTAGTCATATCTTTCCCTTGTGGTTGTTTTTGTATTCCCGTGTGTTCCTGGTCTGTCTGTAGTCATATCTTTCCCTTGTGGTTGTTTGTGTATTCCCGTATGTTCCTCGTCTGCCTGTAGTCATATCTTTCCCTTGTGGTTGTTTGTGTATTCCCATATGTTCCTCGTCTGTCTGTAGTCATATCTTTCCTTTGTGGTTGTTTGTGTATTCCCGTATGTTCCTGGTCTGTCTGTGGTCATATCTTTCCCTTGTGGTTGTTTGTGTATTCCCGTATGTTCCTCGTCTGCCTGTAGTCATATCTTTCCCTTGTGGTTGTTTTTGTATTCCCATATGTTCCTGGTCTGTCTGTAGCCATATCTTTCCCTTGTGGTTGTTTGTGTATTCCCGTATGTTCCTGGTCTGCCTGTAGTCATATCTTTCCCTTGTGGTTGTTTGTATATTCCCTATGTTCCTGGTCTGTCTGTAGTCATATCTTTCCCTTGTGGTTGTTTGTGTATTCCCGTATGTTCCTGGTCTGCCTGTAGTCATATCTTTCCCTTGTGGTTGTTTGTGTATTCCCGTATGTTCCTGGTCTGCCTGTAGTCATATCTTTCCCTTGTGGTTGTTTGTGTATTCCCGTATGTTCCTGATCTACCTGTAGTCATATCTTTCCCTTGTGGTTGTTTTTGTATTCCCGTATGTTCCTGTATCCATATCTTTCCCTTGTGGTTGTTTTGTGTATTCCCGTATGTTCCTGGTCTACCTGTAGCCATATCTTTCCCTGATGTTTGTTTGTATACCTCGCTCATAAACTGCATATATTAAATAACATTTTCGCTTCTTTAATGTTCAACGGTCATCCACACCTCAGCTGTTTTTGTTGGTTTGAAGTGCACCAGAAGCAACGTGACACCTGTGTCTCTGGGGATGACCAGGACTCTTTCCTATCTTCTGTTGACTGTCTCACATGGATGGAATATCAGCCTCGTGTCAGCCTATTCACGATTTCCTCGAAGCCTAGCATTGTACCTCCTTCTTCTCTTGTGTTCAATAGAGAACATTCCTCCAGTTACCAGCTGTTCCAGTAGATCTGTTCTCATCTTCATGAAGACCTCTGATAAAAAAAATGGCCAAAATCGGCCTTGTTCGCGTTTAAGACAATATGTTGTTTTGGCGATGTCATTACACTCATTATCTTATTGCTAATATCATTATCTTATTACTAGTACCATTATCATTAGCTTCGCGATTATCACAGGTTTAGTAATACATGCATTAGTAATGAAACACGGAATACAATCACAATAGAACATGTGAACGTGCACTGACAACATTAGTAATGAAACACGGAATACAATCACAATAGAACATGTGAACGTGCACTGACAACATTAGTAATGAAACACGGAATACAATCACAATAGAACATGTGAACGTGCACTGACAACATTAGTAATGAAACACGGAATACAATCACAATAGAACATGTGAACGTGCACTGACAACATTAGTAATGAAACACGGAATACAATCACAATAGAACATGTGAACGTGCACTGACAACATTAGTAATGAAACACGGAATACAATCACAATAGAACATGTGAACGTGCACTGACAACATTAGTAATGAAACACCGAATACAATTACAATAGAACATGTGAACGTGCACTGACAACATTAGTAATGAAACACGGAATACAATCACAATAGAACATGTGAACGTGCACTGACAACATTAGTAATGAAACACGGAATACAATCACAATAGAACATGTGAACGTGCACTGACAACATTAGTAATGAAACACGGAATACAATCACAATAGAACATGTGAACGTGCACTAACAACATCAGTGAACAAAGAATATCTCAGATTTTGCTAATGGATTAATTTCCGGCGCAAGGGTGTGATTACACGAACTCATCGGTCACCGGTAATTAGTGACTGCGGACATATCCGTTTGCGCAAATGTCGACACTTGACCGTTGACCGGTTCACATATCACTGCTTGAGGCCACTTATTGGCTGAGAAACCAGTTGGGCCAACGGTGGAGCATATTTTGGAATAACATCGTACTAAATGAGCTATATACCAGTAATACCAGCAACACTTTTTTATATTTGTTTTAGAAAATGCCCCTACGTTTTTTTTTATACCTCTTCACTCCTGTTTTTATTTCTAGGCCAATGTTTGAGCACAGGTATGTTTGATTGTTCATGTTTCCCCCTCGCCCCAATGAATGGATATAGACACATTGCTTTGAAACGCAGCATTACCAGTTGTCGCTCTTGTATACCCCAAGTAAGATCATTTTAAAAGTGTGCACTACTTGGGGTAACAACGCAGCATAAACTCCTTCTTCTGAGAAACGGATCTACCATGTTTATATATTACAATTACAAATTAGAGTTATTACGTGTTTAATAATGCAGTGGTTGCAAGATTGCTAGCATTTTGTATAGCTGCAGTTTGTATTCAGAATACGCTTGTTTCTTGTGGAAATGTATAGTGCGCGAAGTGCACAGTAACATGTAATCGGAAACAAAAAATAAAATAAATATAATTATATAGGCCCTACACCTTTTCTCAAATCTTTGGTGTCCGACCGTATCGCCACAAATTCGTCAAATGAATGGTGAACAATTCTCAAAAATCTTAACAGATTAAAGATTTAACAAGATTTAGCAAGATTACCATCCCAAACAACTACTTCCAGATGGCAAATGGACAAGGAAGAATTTGGCTTATCGAGAGTCAAAAAAATTTCTCATCTATGTGTAGCCCGCCCTTATCAAATATCTGTCAATTCTATTTTTAAACATATTCACACTACTAGTATTAACACAATCATTTGGCAGTTTGTTCCATTCATTTATCACCCTCTGTGAGAAAGAGTAGTTTCTCATGTCCAACCTACACTGCTCCTTAACTAATGGTGCTTTGTGCCCTCAGGTTCTACTGCCTTCTTTAAGTTTGAAGAACATATTCCTATCAACATCCTCATAACCGTTTACTATTTTAAACACTTCTATGTGGTCCCCTCTTAGTCTCCTGGTCTCTAGTGTTGTCAAACCACATTGTAATAAGCGACTTTCGTAACTAAGGTCTATCAATTCTGGAATCATTTTAGTTGCTCTTCGTTGTATTCTTTCTAATTTGTCTATGTCCTTTTTACGATACGGCCTCCATGCTTGAATACAGTATTCTAAATAAAGTCTAACTATTGCTTTGTACAGAGATACAATTAGCTGTTTCTCCTTATACATGATAGTTTTCCTAATTAGCCCTATAATTTGATTTCCTTTTGAAGCAGCAATCCCACATTGCTCTGAAACTTTCATGTCAGCACTAAATGTTACTCCTAAGTCCTTTTCTTGTGTGGTTCTATCTAGTACAGCATCCCCCATTTTATATTCTTCGTCCATGTTTCCATGTCCTAGGTGTATACATTTACACTTCCCACAATTTAATAACATTTGCCATTTTTCTGACAATTTAACTAATTTATTTAGACCATCCTGTCAAATTTGTTTACCTGTATCATTAGTAACCTTTCTGAATACTTTTGCGTCATCTGCAAATTAGAGTACTTCGCTATATATGTCATCTTCCAAATCATTTATATATATTAAAACAGTATAAGGCCCAATACTGATCCCTGTGGTACCCCACTCAAAACCGATTTCCAGTTTGAAATCTCACCATCTACTATTACTCTCTGTCTTCTGTGTGTAAGCCACTTTTCTATCCAGGTGATTACTATACAATGGGTTACCTATACAATGGGTTTTAGTTTATGTAATAATCTTTGATGTGGCTGTTTATCGAAAGCTTTCTGAAAATCTATGTGGTCTCTAATTAATGTTTCGAGTAATTTACATACAACTGATGATAAACTCACTGGTCTGTAATTCTCTGGCTTGTTCCTCGATCCCTTCTTAAAATAGCGGCGTAATATTTGCTTCTTTCCATTCTGAAGGAACTATTCCTTCTTCTAGTGACAAGTTAAACAATTTTGCAAGTGGTGTACTTATTTGCTCAACAATTTCCTTAAGCAGTATTGGTGGCATCCCATCAACTCCAGGTGATTTAGTATCTTTCATCTTCTTAATTGTCTGTGCTATCATTCTAGGTTTTACAAATAATTGCCCTAAATGTTCTGATGTATTGCCCTCAAATTTCGTAAATGGAACTGGAACTGAGCTGATATCTTCTGTGGTAAAAACTGAGCTGAAATACTAATTCATGACCTCTGCCATTTGAAGCCCGTCTGAAATTATGTTTCCACTGTTGTTTTCCAGTGGTCCGACCTTATCTCGAACTTTCTGTTTACTCCTTACATAAGCATAGCAACTCTTGCTGTAATTATTTTTATTACCTACCAATTTTTTTCAAAGGTTCTTCTAGATTTTCTAATTTCAGTTGTAGCTAGGTTAAGTGCCTCTTTGTAATTGGCATAGTCTTCATCGTTTTTGGTACCCATATAAACCCACCACATAGTTTGCTTAAACACTATTTTCCTAATACCTTCTTTTGACAAGTGTTTCTTTCTAGGCCGTTTTCCTTGTTTTTTTCAAGGGAACAAATTAATCGATGATACTCTCAATTTCATATTTTCGAATATTCCAACATTCAATTGCGGTCTTATTCATCAGCATGTTATTCCAATCTAACTTTACTAACTATTTTCTCATATCTTTAAAGTTACCTTTGTGGAAGCTTCTCCTATACATTTTTTAATATTTTTACTTTCTGATTTTACATTGATGTCAAAATGTATTTGATTGTGGTCACTGTTACCAATGGTTCATGTATTTTTACATTATCCACTAATTCTTTTTGTGATGATAAAACTACATTATCTCCCCTGGTTGGTTCTAGCACGTGCTGAGTAAGGAAGCTATCCTGAATTAAAAATAGAAATTGTTGGTCCTCACCCCTGTACTCTCTAGAGATTTCCATTGTATGTGTCCATGGTTAAAATCTCCCATTATGATACATTCCCCTTTACTAACTTCCTTTCTAGCATTTTATCTTATGTGTTATCCTCTTCGTTTATGTTAGAACTTCGGTAAACTAATCCAATAGTTAATTTTGAATTTCCTGAAACTATTTAGCACCAAACAGCTTCATCGTAATCCGCTTTCCTTTCTAATTTTATTTCATAAGCCTGAATAGATTCTTTAACATATAAAATAACTCACCCGCCCCTTCGTCCTATTCGATCTCTCCTAAACATTATGTATCCTGTCAATCCTATTTCAGTATCTGTTATGTCTGTGTTGGCCCATGATTCGGTAATACCAATTATGTGAGGGTCAATATCTTCTACCATAATGTTTAATTCGTTTTTCTTATTTACTATTCTCCTAGCATTTAAACACACGCATCTATAACCTGCTTCAAACATGTTTTTCCGACATTTTGTTATTGGTTTGTCTAGTGGGCTCTTGTCCTGTTTGAGGCATATCTAAGTAACCCCCTGCGCTTCAAGTTTAAATAGTGCTTAGTTATGCTACCCATGCCACTATCTACTGCTGCTGTGAGTCCATCCGCAAATACTGCTGCCCCATTTCCACTTAGATGAAGCCCGTCCTTCATGTACATATCAGCCCTTCCAACAAAATTTCCCCACAAATCCACAAAACCAACTTCCTCTTCCCTACATAGCTTCTCGACTAGCATGTTAATTGCCACCCCCCGGCAATTTCGATATTTATGACCCCTCCTTCCTTTTACTGGTAAAATCCCTAACAGTATTACCTGCTCAACCCGCGTCTGCTTTAGTGTTCTGACCAAATTCCTGTATTTCCTAACTATGACAGTTGTACCCTCCATCTCTACGTTATTTGTCCCTACGTGTACTAAAACAGATCCACCCTTGCCCGAACCCACGATGTTTTCTACCCTCTCAGTTATCGCCTCTATTTTGGCCCCAGGCAAGCAAACTACCACGTCATCTCCATTGTTTAAGACTCTGTCGGTCTTCCTAACTATTGAGTCCCCCACAAACACCCTCGCTCTCTTTCTCACCCCCTCCATCACATTCTGGCTTGCAGTCTTGTCACTTGGTGGCAGACTGTCATCAGGCTCTCTCTCACTCATCAACCTGTCACCTTTCCCTCCCGTCACCTTCCCTCATGACACCTTCCCTCCTATCTCCCCCACTCCCATCGCCTTAACTATCGTCTCCTTCCCCTGCGACTCCTTCGCTACTATCTCCCCCACTCCATTTCTTTCCTTCTCGTCTCCTTTCGTCCTGTCTCCCTACGTCCCGTCTCCTTACATCCTGTCTCCCTACGACCTGTCACCTTACCTCCTCTCATCATCCTCCCAGGCTGAGGTGAGCTCTCCCTGGCATCTCTCTCGTCGTCTTCCTCCACTTTATCTACTGTCCCCTCACCAGAACCACTGGCACATCCCACCTGCTCCCTTCCCACCACTGCCACAACGAGCAGCTTCAGCTGTTCCAACTCCACCTCAAGTTCGGATGCTGTGGGCCAGTCACCGGATGGAGGCAGGCTATCTACCAAAGAGAGCAGAAGCGGTGAAACGACGATCCCGCAGAAAAGGGGTCATACTACAGTCGAGCTGGGAAGACTGCGTTAACATGAATGTGAGAATGGAGGGGGAGGGTGTAACGGGGAAGGAAATGACTGCAGATAGGGTGCAATGGAAATGACAACAACCAAAACAGTGAAACAAGAACTAGTCGGCTACACCCGTTTATAAAGGGAACTTCGACGAAGAACAACAATAAGATTTCTCGAATATTCCTGAATAATCAGAATATCGTCGACGGGTCAGCCATTGGAGTTCTGCTGGCAACAGCATCGCATTCGGTAAAGCTTGCGCGACATTTAACATCATCACGGTAAAGCTTGCGCGACATTTAGAATCATCATGGTAAATCTTGTGCGACATTTAGCATCATCACGAATAATTTACTTATCCTCGCGCGCGTATCGTCCATTGATTATTACGTACGTAAGTGCTGGACTGCGGTCATTTCCTCTGTCCACCTCGTCCACCGCACAAAACTGACCGCTAGGTGTCGAAAGACAAAGCCACGGGGTCAGAGCTGTGCGGTGACTTCGCACGTTGACCGCTGCGCTGATTCGCGGACGTTTCGCGGGTACAAATAACGCGTCGCTTCGGCAGACGACATTTCAAATCCTAGTGTCTCACAGAGACGGAACCGAAAGTGATTGCTTCAATATTCTGCTTGCGCTTTGCGTCAGATACTATCAAAAATCTCGCGAGTTGTCGACTTTCGCTTGCATTCGATTCAGTGAGTATATCTCATGAGTTCATTTGTTTGTTTAGTATGGCATGTTGGATTACGGAAAGGTGGATACATTTAAGAACTACCGTGAGATTCAGTCATTTCTACAGGCCCTATCTGAACGCCTCATGTGGCAGCGTTTTTGTTAATACTATAAGATTCGATACAAACCCATGAGTTTGTATTACCTTTGAAAGAGCAGAACATTAACGAATGTTTTAACAATGAACTCTATATCAACTGTATTTTCGTATTACCTCTTGGTGATGTTTCAGAAGAAAAGGTCTCTGAAGTGAACTTGTTATTAATTCGAGTTACACAGACGTGTGCGAAGTATCGTATGAGTGCATTAATCAAAGTTTCCATTCCTGTTATCTTTGGGGGTGGTTATTTAGAGTAACATAGTCGCTCTTGTTGTGGCTCGCGTGTGGCTGATTATATACGTGGTCCACCACTACGTCATTTCGTGGTCACTGATACACGCACATTGTGGTATTGCGCCGGGGGCGTTCCGTGGGAAGGGAGAATCGACCATCAAGTGTGTGCATTGTTATCTTAGCATTAAGGAACTCACGTCTGTCGCCCACGGTAGTGCTGACGAATCGATCACATCGATAAGCATCGCGACCATCTGTTATGAGGCCAACCTCCCATCTCTCTTGATGTCCAAGTAACCGTCGATAAGCAACGTGACCGTCTGTGTGTGTGTGTGTGTGTGTGTGTGTGTTTGTTTGTGTGTGTGTGTGTGTGTGTGTGTGTGTTTGTTTGTGTGTGTGTGTGTGTGTGTGTGTGTGTGTGTGTGTGTTTGTGTGTGTGTGTGTGTGTGTGTGTGTGTGTGTGTGTGTGTGTGTGTGTGTGTGTGTGTGTGTGTGTGTGTGTGTGTGTGTGTGTGTGTGTGTGTGTGTGTGTGTGTTTGTGTGTGTGTGTGTGTTTGTACAACCGGCATGGTTGGCGTTGTTCGTATATTACTGTGATCTTTCGCTAGTTCTATCCTTGTGTATATCTATTGGTGAACCAGGCGGGATCTTTCTACGGTCATGTAACGCTCGATCGGATGGGGACATGGGACAACGTTTCGATGGGTGATTGGTCTGGTTTAGCGTCCGCAATATTACTAAAATAATGCAATATTTTGTTCGTCAACAAAATTGCAGCGTCACAGTAGTTTCCCTGTATATCTATCTACGCAAATAAATAACTAATTCACCCCTAATCTCATGATGGGATATGCTTAGAAGGACACCGTGATTAACCCAAACTCTTTACCAAATTTAATAAAAGATTGACCTTCACGATGCACGAAAACCTTAATTCAGGAACCAAACAAACCATATTGAAATCCAATCAGATATTTAGGTTAATTCAATAGCAAACAAACACACCGAACGTACTGTTTCTTCAAATTTTAATAACTAAACGATTACTTATATGACATAACGATGATTTCAGTGACGACAACACAGAATAATAATGATGTGTCCGATGGACGCCGCTTCTGAACGATTAGCCCTGGTCAGTGGTAAACGTTGTTATTCTGATTGTTTCAGCTGTTTACCGGTGGTAAAGATGCCGAAAGAGGCGCGATGCTTAAATGAGATCTTGAGCGCGATCAGAAACAACAACGTGTCCGAAGTGAAGTCATTGTGGGAGACTCGGATTCGCCGCCACGAGAGGGCGTCACCGTTCAAGTGTGTCGTCGACACTGAAGACAAACCGGGCCGCGAGTACCAGAGAACAGTGTTGGCTGCAGCGGCGCTAGAGGACGCCACCATACTGAAGTACATGATCCAGAAAGGCTTCGACGTCAACGTCACGTGCGCCGTGCCGTGTGACGTCACACCGACCATCGCCAGTCCGCTGCATGTGGCGGTGGAGAGCGGGCGCCACGAGTCGGTGGCGGTGCTGCTAGAAGCCAATGCTAACGTGAACGCCGCTGACAGCGACGGCCGACGACCGCTCCACCTGGCGATTAAAAATGCCGACTGTCGAGTCGCCCGGATGTTGCTCGGTCGCGGCGCACGCGCAGACGTGCCGGACAGGCACGGCAAGGTGCCGCTGCAGATTGCTGCCAAGTACGGTCACGTGGAGCTTGTGCGCATGCTCCTTGAGCACGACGCGAGTGTCTTCCACGAGGGACAGACGGGACCCAGTCCCCTGCACATCGCCACCATGGAGGGTCACGTGCCTCTCATCGATATGTTCCTGAACTTTGTCGACGTCAACACAAATGACATGAGCGGAGATGACGTCAAGGAGAAGACACCGCTCCACCTAGCGGCAGAGCGCGGACTTGTCGAGACGGCCAACTTCCTCTTGGAGCGCTTCCGGGCTGACGTCAACGCGCTTGACTCCGACCGACAGACGGCGTTGCAGTGCGTAGTTGCAGAGCGTCACAGCTCCCGGAGCATGCGCCGCAAGGACGACTACAACCTCCTGGCTGACCTTCTCATCCGGAAATGCGTCAACGTTAACCAGCAGAACGTGCGCGGCGACACGGCGCTCCACCTGGCAGCGAGAAACCAGTACTACAAGGTGGTCGAGAAGTTGCTGTTGTCTGGCGCCGACCCGACACTGCTCAACGACGCCGGACTGACGGCCAGAGACGCCGTACCCGAGTTCGACGTTCCCATGAGACAACTGTTCACCAAATACGCCGTCGTCTCCGCCTCCTACATCACAGTCAGGCCTGCCCCTACTGGCCTCACGCTGCCGGCGCCTGAGGCGCCCAGCGCGTGACGGCGTCTCATCGGACGCCAACCTTCCACTGACGTCTGATTCGTGAATGATCGTAGTTTTGGTATCGAATTCCCTCGTATGGTATTCCTGATGCTATATAAATATTTTACACGATGACGTTTTAATTTGTATTTATACGTTCCATGTGTTTCGTCGGTGACCTTGTATATTACAGTAACAATAATGCCCACCTCTGGAAGTCACAATTGTCATTTCTAGACGAGGTGACTAGGTGATTGGTTTCTGTAATAATGAAGCTGCGTAATAGTCTAGCTCTTCATTTGGTGGCAGGTCACATATGCTTTCGATGCCATTGATGCCAATATAAAATGGATTCCGGTTATTTTCACATGTTTAATGTGTTTTAATGTGAGTAAGTACTACATCAATGGTTGAAGGAAGGTTATTCTTCAGTGCTGAACGACTTTGTGCGTCGAAGAAAGAGTAACATTGTGCTCACTGGTAAATGTAAGTATGTTCGAATTTATATTAGTATCTTTGTATTTAGAAAAACATAATATTTATGCGTTGATAGTGGTTCTATTTCGTTTTTTTGCAAAGTTGATATGTTGCGGGATATTACATATTATGCTGTATGTCAACACTTTTCAGTACAAATAAATTAACTGTTATTAATAATACGTATTCAAGTTTATGATGAGTGATAAATAACACAAATAGTCAGACAGCTATCGCGCTACGTTAACCACTGAACTCGCAGGCTTCGTCCGAGCTGTGGACGACTGGGCCGCCGATTGTACTGCAGTGTTACAACTTGTGCGTTCTGTATCTGTAGTTATGTGTGGTGAAGTGGACGGCCTGGGGAAAGGGTTCGTTAGCCGTGTAGTGCAAATGGCCTGAGGGGGTAATTTCTATTTTCATTATTTTGTTGTTGCTCTCCTCTTTATCCATGAAATCGGTCTTCGATTTTTGTTTTTATTCTTCTTCGTCACTGATCCCGTTTCACTGCCGTCTCCCCCACCCGTCTCCACCACCCGTCTCCCCCACCCGTCTCCACCACCCGTCTCCCCACCCGTCTCCACCACCCTTCTCCACTCCCCCATCCCTCGCTCTCATTCTCCCCTCCCACTCCCGCCAGATATCTCTTCACACAGTCCTCCCATCTGTGTCTCGGTCTTCCTCTTCTCCTTCTACCCACCACTATGAGTGCACCCGCTCTCTTCGTCGCTCACCTTCGTTATCAGCTTCCTCCTGAAACCCTTTGTTACACCAACTTCCTCCCTCAGCTCCTTCATTTTTCGCTTATCAATTGCACAAACAGCTTTACGCCGGATCTCTGTCATTGTCCTCGTCATAGAGAAATAATAATAACGTCTGTCAGTTGGACCCAACCACTACGGTGGCGCCATCTAGTGCACAAACAGCTTTACGCCGGATCTCTGTCAATGTCCTCGTCATAGAGAAATAATAATAACGTCTGTCAGTTGGACCCAACCACTACGGTGGCGCCATCTAGTGCACAGTTGAGCACACTGCCTACTATGGCAGCAGATCGTGCAACGGGAGTCACGCATAGTTCTAAGCAACCATTAGCAGACAAGCCGTGTCGTACGGATTACCCGTATATTATACGGATTTGGTGGGTCTTTGGAGATGTACGACCGTATGTCTTTTGCATATGGATTAGTTTTAAATCTACAGAACCATCACCATGCTGATTTCCAGCGAAACCTAGTGAATTTCGTTTAATGTAGGTATTTTTTTAGCTTGATAGATGGCGACACTCGATAGGAATCATACTTAGCCTATGTCAAACGTCATACTGATTTCTACTGTTTTAGACAGAATTATAAGTAAACAAATACGGATTTCAACAACAAAGCAGCAAGTCTACATTAGTGACGCGTTGCAATAATATACAAAATGCCTAATCCTCAGTACTCAGGTGTATTGCCCTGAGTACCAGTTTCCATTGATGGAATCATGGGGGGCGGAACACGATGCACAATAAGCCAAACGTCTCCGCGTCTCCACCATATATACGATATAGCTCGTGTAAGAACGAATAAGTGGACATGAGCAACAGTTTCTTTTACAATAATATCTGTGTATATAATTATTAATACGTAGTATACATGACATACCAATATTACATTGTGTTTTAACATTACCACGAGGATGTTCGCGTTACCAAAGTGAAGCACGTGTGTTTCGCTTATGCCATTCCCACTAGAATCACATCATGAACAAATTAGAGATTTCTATATAAACAAATTGTATCACATTTAAATAAATTGTTCTGAGGCGTTCAACTCTTACGTCATAAGTATATATATATATATATATATATATATAGTCAATGTGCATGATAGATCAGCAACAACAAAAACATATAGAAACGAATGCGACGTTTCGACCCGTCTACTGCGGACCTTGTTAGAGCACTGATGACCTGTGTTGTGGCTCAGATTCTCGCGGAATAACTAAATTCACCATCGAGCCAGGGAAAGACCAAAAACTACCAATCCTGGATATCAGCACATTCTCGACGACGCATCCAAGAGGCTTACAAAATATAAGAAGCGTACACGCACCGACCAATATCTGAGTTTCGATTCACATCACCCCTTAATGCACAAAATATCAGTTTTGCACACACTCACCAACAGGGCACCGCAATACGCCACCACTGCTGAAGACAGAGAAGCAGCCACAAACAATAATAGTTCTAAACCAATGAACACAAACCGACCCATGTTGGGTCTACCACGTGTAGCAGGGCTATCAGAACAACTCGGACGAGTCTTCAAGTCACACAATGTGCACCTGTACCATAAGTTCTCAAATACCCTTCGTTCCATGGTAGTTCACCCGAAAGATAAGATACAGAAAGAACACCAGTGTGGGACTATCTATCACATCACATGCGGCAACAACAGCAGACACACATACATCGGTGAGACTAAACGAACACTCAGCCAGAGGTTCAAGGAACATACGACCCTAGATAAACATACAGGGGTAGGAAACCACTGCTTGGCCACAGGACACTCAGTGTCCATGGACAACACAAAGATCCTGACCAGGGAACAAAACTGGCACAAGAGAAAAGTGAAGGAGGCAATCTACATCAAGCAGAGAGGCCCCACCATGAATCGACACCAGGGAAACCACCTATCCGCCATCTACAACCAGATTATTCCGCCATCTACAACCTGATTATTCCGCCATCTACAACCAGATTATTCCGCCATCTACAACCAGTTTATTCCGCCAGAATCTGAGCCACAGGTCACCAGGTCACAGGTCATCAGTGCACTAACAATTTCTGCTCCAAAGTAAGTGTAAATTATTACTCTCTAATTGAATCTTGGAGCCACGAACAATATATTTCGCAACAAATATATAGTTCAGCATCATATAAAATATGTCACGCACAAGATAATACAAACGAAGAGGTGCTACAAAAAAGGACAAATAAAAATGACAATAAGGAGACGACAATTTCTGTGACATATCATTAGATATAGTCAAATTGAGAAAAGAAAATCACAATTGAAGATCACACGGAAAGAGGCAGATGAAGACTAAAACGATTGTTTGAACAATATTAAATGACTAGAGGGACCAGCGAGAGAGAGTTGTTCATAGTAACCAAGAACAAAGTTGCATGGAAGAGAGCAGAAGCAGACGTTGTTAGGTCTGAAGAATAATGATTACAACGGTTAAAATGCATTTCAATTAAATATATTTACACTTAATACGTGCAAATTATATTTATACAATATATTTACACTTAATGAATATCGCGGAAATACGCAGTTACCTTTAGTTATTATAGATTAACACTTCAGTCCATTTATTCTAAACTAAAACTTTTCTGGGGCACGAACTTCCACACTACTGTGTCCTCCTTGTAAATTGCGCAGACTGATTATGAATATCTTGTGAATATATCTTTATATTAAAATTAAGACATTCCGAATATGACACATCAACATTATAACCAAGACATTCCGAGTATGACACATCAACATTATAACCATAAAATCCCGTTTACACGGGCGATTTCTGTTCCTATTTGTCGGGCGAGACTGTGTAGCATGATACCGTGCAACTGCGCTTAGACGCGCTTAGACGAACGACATGTCTTGGCATTGCAACCTAAATCTTGCCTAGCATTATTCCCGATTTGAGATTTACTGACAGGTCACGACGAGTGCGGATATTTACACGACCGATTCTTTCAGTCGGCCGACAAATTGGACAACCATCGCTCGTGTCAACGGGCTTTGGCCTTATACATTTAGTAAATCGGCAACAATAAAGCAGTATTCAAGCCACATTGTCGTACACACCGGTGTAGATGTTGGGCGGATCCCGTTCTGCATGTTTGATAAATGTGTACGCCGGATCTGCGACAAAGGTCGGAGCTGTCGGTGGGGGGCGGTACTCGTCCATCTGAAAGGCGGTGTTGGTATTCGCCGCTGTCTCCGTCGCAGTCGGTTTCGTGGCCGGCTGTGGTGGCACGTTGCGGGCTCGCCGCCGCCGCCACCACAACCACCCGACGCCGGCAATGACGCCGACGATGGCCAGTGGAATAAGTATCGCTGTTAATACCGTACTGCTTCCACCTGAGTCATCTACAACAATAAAGTTGCTTCTTTAAAATATCGCCGTCGACAGTAACATAATGATGCCTAACCATATTAAAACTCCAAAGACTCTTACCAGTTTCAAATCTCTTTTCGAACCTAATTGGAGTACCTCATGCAGACGAACATGGCGGCGCCGGCGGCGACGGTGTGTACTGAGCAAACGCGAATATGTCAGCATAAGTTTGCCGTTGTCATTAATTGGGCCTATTTCGTTGTGTGCATGAGGGTACTATATGACAGGGCGTAACATGACCTCTTTATTGGCTGTAGTTTGGCCCTGCAGTGCGACGACAAAACCAACGTTGGTAAACACCGAATTTCAGGCGCTCGAATATACCATCCGCCCCCAATATGTTGTCAATGTTTGAATCCAGACTCACAGCCATCAATTACCCCCCCTCCACACACACACGTATGTGTGCGTGTGCGTGTGCGCGCGTGCGTGCGTGCGTGCGTGCGTGCGTGCGTGTGTGTGTGTGTGTGTGTGTGTGTGTGTGTGTGTGTGTGTGTGTGTGTGTGCTTGAGTGCGTGTGTGTGTGTTTGTGTGTGCGTGCGTGCGTGTGTGCGTGCGTGTGTGCGTGCGTGTGTGTGCGTGCGTGTGTGTGCGTGTGTGTGTGTGTGCGTGTGCATGTGTGTGCGTGTGCGCGTGTACGTGTGTGCGTGTGTGTGCGTGTGTGTGCGTGTTCGTGCGTGTGCGCGCGCGCGCGTGTGTGTGTGTGTGTGTTTGTGTGTGCGTGTGTGTTTGGCTGTTTATCCATGTGTTTGTGTACATATGAATGGTGCCTGTGTCTGCCCATGTTGAAGCCACACATTGGCGGCAGAACACTGTGTGTTTTTGTGTAAACGTTGAGAAAACTGTTGTAAGCCGGTTTAACAAGATTGCCATCCAATGCAAAGGCCCAGATGGCAAGTGGGCAAGGAAGCCATTGGCATATCGAGAGTCCAATTTTTTCCATTTATTTGTAACCAACTCTCCTGAAATATGTGTCAACCTTGTTTTAAACATATTTATGCTGCTAGCAGTTACACAATCTGTGGATAATGTGTTCCATTCATTCATGGTCCTCTGTGAGAACGAGTACTTCCTGATATCCAATCTTCACCGATCATTTACTAATGTTACCTCATGTCCTCTAGTTCTATTATCTTTCTTGAGTTAGAAACATATTTCTACCAATATCTTCATACCCATTCAATATCTTAAAAACTTCAATTTGATCTCCTCTTAACCTTCTTGACTCTACGGTTGTTAAGCCACATTCTTTCAGGTGTTCTTCATAACTAAGGTCTCGTCGAAGCGTATATATATATATCCTTCTTACGATATGGTATCCACGTTTGTATACAGTTTTCTAAATGAGGTTTAACTATTGCTTTATACAGAGGTATAATTAGCTTGTTATCCTTGTATGCCATATTTCTCCTAATCAACCCTAGAATTTGATTAACCTTTTAGCTTCAATACCACACTGCTCTGAAACTTTCATATCAGCACTTATTGTTACTCCTAAGTCCTTTTGGTTTACAGTAGTACCTAGAACAGTATCTCCCATTTGTTTGCATGCAAGTTCTCGTGTACTGTGTGTAGGCATTTACATTTCCCAAAATTAAATAACACATATAATTTTTCAAATCACTTTATCTCATATATATATTCAACAATGTAAAGGATAGTTTTATACACCAAACTAAATACGTCAATTTGTACCAATGCTAAGTTTCTGGTACTAAGTTACTCTAAAATTCTGCCTCTAATTTACTTTTTACATCTTTGATGAATGGGTATGTGTATGGCAAGCTTTAGCTGCAACAGTTCCATCAGGTTAGTCGGCGCCAAACCATGGACATATATGTTTGACAACACCAACACATTGAACGTGACACGATTCCCTATCCATAGCTAATGGTACCCTATTGACAAAGGTGTGATGTGCTCGTGCCTTTTGGCGTGAATAGCTATTCTGGCGGCATTGTTCTGTACTCGTTGTAGGCAAGCTGTCTGAAATGACAATATATTGAACAGGAGTGAACGGCACTATTCCAGACGAGATGGGACCAGTGCGCTGACAGCACTTTTGGTGGCTTCAGTTGTAAGATAACGAAGTTTAGGTGACAGTCTGAGCATATGATAGTTACAAGCAGCACACACAGTTGTCACGTGATGTGTCATCGTCAGATGTTGATTCATATGAATACGAAAAGTTTCGTACACTGTCTACTGGTGAAATTGCGCCATCTTCAATGGCCGTGGAGCAAACGACATATAACTTGAGATTATGTTTTGATGGAAGATATTGTTAAATGTATAATGGATAATTAAAGTAAAATCTTAATAAAGTGCTTAGTTAATGCATGTTTAATATCGCTAGTAGTTAATATGTTATCAGGCCTCTGCGATGCTTCCATCCGTGTGAAAAGTGTTAACATAACACACGTCAGTATGTTTTGTTTAAAGTCAGAGCTACCTGCAATTACAGTTGAAACAGCATGATTAGGCAAAGAACTTCACCAGAAGCGAATTACGATTTTCTTCAACCACAACTATTTTGATTACTTACTCAATGTTTCGAGCCTTCATCAGAAATTCTGGGCGGCAATTTCTTCCTCTGCTCGGCAGCTGTCTTGGTAAGCATGCCATCCCACACGTGACTCAATCAATATGCCCCTCGTCTCGAGTCATGACTGCAGTTGTCTTTCGGATCCATATGGCCTCTTTGATCCATCTTTCGTTTCTGTTACACTCTCTGTCAATCACTTTTGTCCCCTCCCAGTCTATGATGCAATTGTTTCTGTCTACATGGTCTGTTATTGCAGATTTATGCTCTATCACCATTGACACCCTCTTCTGTTCCCTGGTAAATCGTCTGGTTGTGATGTTTTCAATCTCCTTCTTGTGTTCTTCTAGTTTTGTTCCAAATGTTCTCCCTGTTTTGCCGATATATTCACCAGAAGCATACCACTATCTTGTGTTTGCTGTGGAATGTTATTTCTGTTGACCGGATGAACAAACCTCTTAAATTTCACCTGCGATGCCTGCACGTGCATCCCACGTGCACACGCAGGCCCTGAACTAATCTAGCTGGACCTACGTCATATTGATGTTGATAAAAATTGGTGGCGAGTTCATTGTGTCGTAATACAAACTTTTGCTAACATATTCGCCTTTCTTTTGTTATTCAGAATATATTTTTATTTAACAATAATTATATTCCAAGTAATTATTTATTAATATGCTGTGAAGCGCAACGAACCAAACTTGGATCTGGCGTTATAGCAAATAAAATATATATTGCTATGTTGCAACTTTGCTTTTCTGTCCGTTGTTTGCCTAAGCAGAAAAGGTGACGTAATTACAATAATAAGTTGTTTTTAAGCATAAAATACTATTACTGACCTAACTACTGTATGTTTAAGTGCAATAATATGTTGAACTTTTGTAATTACACAAATAATATTGTACACAACGTGTAATATTAGGTCGATATTATATAATGGTTTACTCACCTTTCGCATAGTCCTGTTGTGTTGTCACTGTGGTGTATATATTGCTATGTTGCAACTTTGTTTTTTCTGTCCGTTGTTTGCCTAAGCAGAAAAGCCGACGTAATTACAATAATAAGTTGTTTTTAAGCATAAAATACTATTACTGACCTAACTACTGTATGTTTAAGTGCAATAATATGTTGAACTTTTGTAACTACACAAATAATATTGTACACAACGTGTAATATTAGGTCGATATTATATAATGGTTTACTCACCTTTCGCATAGTCCTGTTGTGTTGTCACTGTGGTGTATATATTGCTATGTTGCAACTTTGTTTTTTCTGTCCGTTGTTTGCCTAAGCAGAAAAGCCGACGTAATTACAATAATAAGTTGTTTTTAAGCATACAATACTATTACTGACCTAACTACTGTATGTTGAACTTTTGTAATTACACAAATACTATTGTACACAACGTGTAGTATTAGGTCGATATTATTTAATGGTTTACTCACCTTTCGCATAGTCCTGTTGTGTGGTCACTGTGGTGTGGTCATCTGCTTTTGTAATATCCCTGCATGCGCCCTGACCATTGCAGTACGGGTATTGCAACGTCTCGCCAGTGGCGCCATCCCGTGTGCACCACGTGCAACTGGACGTGGAAATGCAGACACTGCAACGCAGATTGAACAACTCACTGCTCACAGGGAAAAGGGAACCAGGGTGACAGGCTGGAAGCAAAGGTATGTAAAGGATATATGGAATGGGAGGGAGGACATGCTGGGTGAAAAAGGAGGGAGGGATATAGACATACCGTTATCGAGAGAGCGATAGTGCTGTAGAACGTGGGAGAGAGAGAGAGAGAGATGAGAGAGATGAGAGAAAGAGAGAGAGAGAGAGAGATGAGAGAGAGAGGAGGTAGGGAGAGAGGGAGAGAGGGAGAGAGGGAGAGAGGGAGAGAGGGAGAGAGGGAGAGAGGGAGAGAGGGTGAGAGGGAGAGAGGGAGAGAGAGAAAGAGAAAGAGAGTGTACCAACTGAACCGGAAAACTGCGCCAAATCGCCAGACACTTGGCGTAGACTGTTTTGTTACTCGCAAGACATGCACGGATAATAACACGAACTTCAATTTTTTTAATTATCAGCCGCGGGCGACGATTAACTGGCTCACGTTGTTTTTGGCTATTCGACAGTAGTTTTGCATGATAGATATTACCGGTATATCGCGGTATTTTTTTCTGCGCAATACGTATCGCGATACGCCTTCGATATGGTATATACCATATCATTTATTTTTGCACTACCAACTTGCCAAAAGTGAGTAATTATGAGTTATGTTTAAACAAGATCTTTATTATTATTTGTTCATGGTACAGGTCTTAGCAATGTATTATTAGAGTGTAAATTCATAAATACCTATATAACACGCCAAAATGCATTATACTCATAGCCAATAGCTTCAACAAACAAACCTGTGAATATGCTTGCTTAATTACACCTATGTCATGTCATGTGAATGTCGTGTTTTCACATATCATAATTTAATACGCTCTACATTCGTGAAACAATAAACAGGAAGTTCAAAGAGAGAGAGAGAAAGAGAGAGAGAGAGAGAGAGAGAGAGAGAGGGAGAGAGAGAAAGAGAGAGAGAGAGAGAGAGAGAGAGAGAGAGAGAGAGGGAGGGAGGGAGGGAGAGGGATGGAGAGGGCGAAGGAGAGGGAGAGAGAGAGAGAGAGAGAGAGAGAGAGAGAGAGAACGAAACACACAGACAGACAGACAAACATACAAACAGACAGAGAGACTGAGACAGACACACTTCCAGCAATCAAACATATCTTTATTCGCCAGAGATGGCAGCATTCTTCACCGATGCAAGTGCAACTAATCCCGAATTGTTTAATAGTAAAAGGCATATTTCTATTGGTTGTTCACATAACCTATGGTAAGACCACTAAATAAACATCTAACATAATAACATAATACACGTACAAGCAAACACGCACACTAACAATGTATACACACACGCCGTCTATACATCAATGGCACTTCTTTCGAATACCATGACCCCGGAAGTAAGATAATTATTTGTCCCCAGCTATTCTGGCAGACGATACAATATGTGGTGATCTAACCAACGCGGCCTTTAACTGGTCGTCGCGCGACTACCTCTACACGCACCTCATGGACATGTTCGCGTGACACGAATAGTTAAAACAGGCGGCTAGATGGGCGACTTGACCGCTCTCTTCAGCCCGCAAGTCTTCCAGACTGACCACTGCAGGCTGTGGCACACAGACCGGCCATCCATCACTGCAAACCAACAGTACAGAGTGACCTGGTCAATACCACTGGAACATATGGTCGACAAAAGGTTATATACGGCTGACAGACAACGACATGTCCGTCTTGGTTAAGTTCATTTAAAGTGACACCAAAGGCATTGTTTTGAGCCTTTGCCCTTGTAAGAGTGCCTAAAAACTAACAATTTGCAAATATAATCAAGAATATCACGCAAGTGGTTAACTGGGAATATATTCTAAAAGTGCGAAATTCTGGCATAATGTCATTTTTCGGGGAGGCTGACAATTTTGACCAATCAGCGGCGAGCAGCCCCTTAACCCCCGACGCGGCTGTGACGTAGGGTGTGCATTTTTAACATGGTTGAGGCGTGCGGTTACCTTTTTATTTGCTTTTATATTGAATTTACACTCAGCAAAAAATATTACAATGCCGTACTGTGCAGTATTTGGATGTAAGCATCATTCAGCGAAGAATAGAGAGTTGTCGTTAAAGCCTGAAGCTGTACCGACAATCTTCCAGCATGTACCTCAGCCGAAGGCTTCGACAACACGCAAACACCCGATTAAAAGAACTGTCAAATCGGAAGGCAAGGAGGTTAGTAAACAATTAATGAATAGACTATCTTGCCGACTAAGTTGATTTTAGACGCAAACAGCATGTCCAAACATATTGGCAAGTATTGACTAAAATCGTCTACGTCTACGATCAAGCGTTTAAAGTTTAACAAGATTTAACAAGATTGCCATCCCAAACAACACGTTCCAGATGGCAAGTGGACAAGGAAGCCATTGGCTTATCGAGAGTTTCTCATCTATGTGTAGCCCGAAAGTTTCTCATCTATGTGTAGCCCGCCCTTATCAGATATCTGTCAATTCTATTTTTAAACAAATTCACACTACTAGCATTAACACAATCATTTGGCAGTTTGTTCCATTCATTTATCACATTCTGTGAGTAAGAGTACTTTATCATGTCCAACCTACACTGCTCCTTAACCAATGCTGCTTTGTGTCCTCTGGTTCTACTGCCTTCTTTAAGTTTGAAGAACATATTCCTATCAACATCCTCATAACCGTTCACTATTTTGAACACTTCTATTTGGTCTCCTCTAGTTGTGTGAAACCTACTCAGCACTCCTGACGTAGGATTCTGAACAAACATGGCGCTGCCCATGTAAAACAGATTTTCGGTGTTCAACGAGGTATATTTAGTTAACCACTTGCGTGATATTCTTAATTATAGTTGCAAATGATAAGTTTTTAAGTACACGTATAGGTGCAAAAGCCAACAAATGCCTTCTGTTTCACTTTAAATCTTAACATTTAACAAGATTTAACAAGAGTTGCCATCCAAGCCGAAGGCCCAGATGGCAAGTGGACAAGGAAGCCATTGGCTTATCGAGAGTCCAACAATGTTCATCTACTTATAACCCGCCCTCCTGAGATATGTGTCTACCTTGTTTTTAAACATATTCACGCTGCTAACAGTTACACAATCTGTAGACAATTTGTTCCATTCATTTATTGTCCTCTGTGAGAACGAATGCTTCCTGATGTCCAATCTACATTGATCCTTTACTAATTTTACCTCATGTCCTCTAGTTCTGCTATCCTTCTTGAGTGAGAAAAACATATTTCTATCAATATTTTCATACCCATTCAATATCTTAAAAACTTCAATCTGATCTCCTCTTAACCTCCTTGTCTCTAGAGTTGTTAAACCGCATTCTTTCAGGCGTTCTTCATAACTAAGGTCTCTCAGTTTTGGAATCATTTTAGTTGCTCTCCTTTGTATGCGTTCAAGCGTATCTATATCCTTCTTACGATATGGTCTCCATGCTTGTATACAGTATTCTAAATGAGGTCTAACTATTGCTTTATAAAGAGGTATAATTAACTCTTTTCCTTTGTATGTTATGTTTCTTCTAATCAATCCAAGAATTTGATTACCCTTTGAAGCTGCAATACCACACTGCTCTGAAACTTTCATATCAGCGCTTATTATAACTCCTAAGTCCTTTTCTTTTACAGTAGTACCCAGAACAGTATCTCCCATTTTATAGTTTACATTCAAGTTCCCATGTCCTGTATGTAGGCATTTACATTTCCCAAAATTGAACAACATCTGCCATTTCTCAGACCATTTCACTAATCTGTCTAGATCGTTTTGTAAATGTTGTTTATCACCATCAGTATTAACTTTTCTAAACACTTTTGTGTCGTCCGCAAATTTCAGTACGTTACTTGTTATACTGTCGTCCAAGTCATTGATATATATTAAGAATAATATAGGTCCTAATACTGATCCTTGAGGTACCCCACTCAAAACTGATTTCCAAGTTGAAACTTCTCCATCTACTACAACTCGTTGTCTTCTGTCAGACAGCCATTGTTCTATCCAGTCAGTTATTTTATCCCCGATACCATGGGCTTTTAATTTAAGTAGTAATCTTTGATGTGGCACTTTGTCAAAAGCTTTCTGAAAATCTAAGTAGATAATATCTACTGGCGATCCCACGTCTATCCACTTAGTGATTTCTTCCAAAAACATAACATATTTATTAAGCATGACCTCGCTTTAAGGAATCCATGTTGAGATGAATTTAATAATTTATGCTTAACGAGGAAGTCCACCATATGGTCTTTAATTAACCTTTCTAATAATTTACAAATCACTGACGTTAAACTCACTGGTCTGTAATTCTCTGACTTATTTCTCGAACCCTTTTTAAATAATGGTATGACGTTTGCTTCTTTCCATTCAAACGGAACAACTCCCTCTTTTAATGACAAGTTGAATACTCTTGCAAGTGGTATACTGATTTGTTCTACTGTTTCCATTAGTAATTTTGGAGGAATCCCATCCACTCCCGGTGATTTGTTATCCTTCATTGCCTTTATTTTCTTAGCTACCAATTCTGGAGTTACAACTAACGGACCTAAATAGTCAGATTTAGCCCCCTGAAATTTAGCATCAGCAACTGGTAATGAACTAATATCTTCTTTGGTAAACACTGAACTGAAGTAACCATTTAGGCCTTCCGCAATTAAAAACCCCTGTGATATTATATTTCCAGCACTGTCTTCTAGAGGTCCAACCTTGTCTTGTACGTTTTGTTTACTTCTGACATATGCATAAAAACTCTTGCTGTTTGCAAAGTATTTTCTCATATCTTTGTAGTTACCTTTGTGGAAGTTTCTCTTGTACGTTTTCTTATTTTTACCTTCTGATTTTACATTGATGTCAAAATGTATTTGATTATGATCACTATTACCCAATGGTTCACATATTTTTACATTGTCCACTAATTCTTTTTGTGATGACAGAACTATATCTAATACATTTTCTCCCCTGGTTGGTTCTAGTACGTGCTGAGTAAGAAAGCTATCCTGGATTAAAAATAGAAATTGTTGGTCCTCAATCCCTGTACTCTCTAGAGAATTCCATTGTATGTGTCCATGGTTAAAATCTCCCATTATGATACATTCCCCTTTACTAACTTCCTTTATAGCGTTTTTTATTTTTGTGTTGTCCTCTTCGTTTATGTTTGGACTTCGGTAAACTAATCCAACAGTTAATTTTGAATTTCCTGAAACAATTTTGCACCAAACAGCTTCATCGCAATCTGCTTCCCTTTCTAGTTTTATTTCATAAGCCTGAATAGATTCTTTAACATATACAATAACTCCCCCGCCCCTTCTTCCTATTCGATCTTTCCTAAACATTACATATCCTGTCAGTCCTAATTCAGCATCTGTTATATCTATGTTGGCCCATGATTCAGTTATACCAATTATGTGAGGGTCAATATCTTCTACCATAATGTTTAATTCGTTTTTCTTATTTACTATGCTCCTTGCATTTAAACATACGCATCTATAACCTTTTTCAGAGATGTTTTTCGGATGATTTGATATTGGTTTATCTGTGCTAGTGGCCTCTTGTTCTGCTTGAGACACCTCTAGGTAATCCCCCTGCACTTCTAGTTTAAAGAATGTTTACTTCCTAAAATATTTGTCATTGTACCCAAGTCACTATCTACTGCTGCTGAAAGTTTGTCCGCGAATACTGCCGCCCCCTTTCCACTTAAATGAAGCCCATCATTCATGTACATATCAGCCCTCCCAACAAAACTTCCCCATAAATCCACAAATCCAACTTCCTCTTCCCTACATAGCTTCTGGACTAACATGTTAATTGCCATCCCCCGAAAATTTCGATATTTGTGACCCCTCCTGCCCATTACAGGTAAAATCCCTGACAGTATTACCTGCTCAACCCGCGTCTGTTTTAGTGTTCTGACCAACTGCCTATATTTCCTAACTATGGCAGTTGTACCCTCCCTCTCTACGTTATTTGTCCCTACGTGTACTAAAACAGATCCACCCTTACCAGAGCCTACGATGTTTTTTACCCTCTCAGTTATCGCCTCTATTTTGGCTCCAGGCAAGCAGACCACCACATCATCTCCCTTGTTTAAGACTCTGTCGGTCTTCCTAACTATCGAATCCCCCACAAACATGCATTGAAGCGAAGCACGTCAACAAACAGGCCACACACACGGCTGTGACACTTTGTCGTTCTCGCTACAAGGTTATGCTAAGTAAGTGGCGCGAAAGCACAATAGAAGATTCTAATTCTAGTAATTCGCAAGGAGCCAATTTTGGCCATAGTGACAGGGTGAGTGCGCATGAAGTCTATTGGCTCTGCAAGCCGCAGGATAGGCGGCTGAATTCGCCTATTTTTCCAGCCCGAACTAGAGGCTCGCTGAGTTTGTTCCATTCAACTATTGTCTTTACACAATTGGAACTATTTAATTGGTCTGTGTTGGCTGTAGGCGCTACAAAGTTATTGGGTTGGTGTCTTTCAACGACAGTAACGGTCATGACGATATGCTCAGCGTTGGTCTACTTACACCTGTAAAGAGAACGAGTCCTTGCAGTACCCGTATATGTGTGTCTGGCTGAAGCAGGGACAACTGCATTCGGTAGACATGCATTGTGGTAAGTCTATGCTCTGCAGAACACGAAACATACATAATTCTGTTTTGTAGCAACGGACAACACCCATGCCAATGATGATGAAAACATATCAATTGGGTGATGATGTCTTTTCAAGAAACAAATCTCGACTTATCACCAGAATGTACACATCTTGAAAAAATAAAATCATGCAACAATACAAATCATGTAAGCTACTGGAAGTAACTAGCCAGGGTATCCGTGTCAGGGTAAACACCTGGTGGCATGGTAAGGACACAGACATATACACAGGGCCAATTTATAAGCCCATAGGATGCTACCATAATTTATTACGTACGTACCATATTTGTTACGTTGTACATCGATTGATGAAAGTATGATACGATAGTGGTAATACAATCCCTACTTACAAACACTTATAATTCATGTATCTACCAAAAGAAAACGTAATACATAAGAAAGAATACACGCATCAAACACGGAAACTCCCTAGGCCAACTAGGCTGATACCACAAATTTTACACATGTTCTCCCCCCCGTTCATATCAATTTGTAAGTCATACGACATGGTTAATCAATATTCCTTTGTAAATGGACATTTTCGATTTTTTACGAATGAATAAAAATTCAGTCGGGCAAGAATCGTATATTTCCATTTCCAATGGGATGTATGTTTGATTTCATTTCATAATTATCTATGTTCTACAAAGGTGTTTGCATTATGTCGTAACGGTTTTTAATTACCTTCACTATTTCGAAGTTGGTAAAGCTGTTTACGGTTAATTGTTTTATTTAAAAATAAATGAAATCGCATACTCACCCCGTTACACCATCTGCATTCACGTGGAGGGCCTGATGATGATCCTGTTGCTATGACGACGAATACGTTACTTCCGGGTACTTCGGATAACGTGTAGGACGATGAAGATACGAGCCCTTTGTGTGCGAGCAGCAGGGAAACCTGTGGAAACGTACACAGTGTATTCATCATGTGAAACGTACACAGTGTATTCGTCATGTGAAAAGTATTGTTGTGTGCACGTGGTTGTTGTTACGTAATAATTCACAGTCTCGAACAATCATTGGGGACATTTATATCCGAATAAAAACCCTCTCCTTCACTTCCATGCGTCCCCATCCCTGTCACCCCATAACTCCCTCCCCCGTATCTCCAACCCTCCATTCACCCTTTCCCAATTCAGCCTTCCCGGCCTCCCCAGGAGAGCTGACGCGATTCGAGGACAGTTGTGATGACGTCAGTACCACTGCTATCGTAACCTGTACAGGTATTCATTGGTATGTTTCCATATGAAACAAATAAAGGTCTTGCAACTGCCGGATAAAAGGATGCTTCAACGTGTGCATCGTAATGCATAGAAACGGAGAGTTGAAGAACATATCTAGACAGCTTAGAACGTTTCGTCACTACAGGGAGTATATGCATTATAATTAAAATTCATAAGTCTGTTACTTGAACCCCAATATACCGTCCGTTTGTTCTACGTGTTTGTACTTTTATACAAATATATTTTTTTATCCTTACTTATCTTATATATATATTTTACTACACGTCATGTATGTATATTTATATATATATATATATATATATTTCTCACTACATGTACCTCTATTGTTCATCATGTGTGTATATGTATGTTTTTTTTAACCTGTATATATTTATAATATTATGGGCTCTTGCCTGAAATAAAACATTATTATTATATTATTATTACGTCGTCTTTTGTTACGTCTACGTCGCCTTGTTTTCTGCACTCACCGTCCAGAAGTACTGATTGCTAAACTCTTGAACATTGACACAAGCGGCCTTTTTCATAATGCTCTTGGCCACCAAATCTTGCGCAATGATTGGTTCTTTTGTGCTTATGTGGACATCAGACTGTGCCGATGAAACGTCTTCAACGAAATCTTTATGAACAACTATGAAGCCACTGCTATCGACCAGGAAACACCTGCAAATGTAATTGCATTTCGTTACCTGTGTACAACAAATTATTATTATTTTTGAAATCAATAAAATTTTACTTACTCCGAATGCAGTAAGCGGTGAACATGTTAAATTGTGCGATATAATCTTATGGCTTCATATTTATTCCAAATTGCATTTCCACCATAAATCTTTGGTTGTCCCTCGTTCTGATAATGACTTTTTTGTGTCCCTGTTCACGATTATACTTAATGATTCTGCTTTGTTGCGCCTCTGAACTCAGGTTCCTGAGGATATAGGCGCTATGGAAGTTAATTCATTATTATTATTATAAAATCGTGAATACAAAAGCCATTCGATTCCACTAATACCGTAGGTCTACGACTGGCATTAAAATATATGTTGATGTCTTACTATCTACCCACAAACTACCACGCACATTCACGCAGAGGGGTTCGTTCAAACTCATGATAACTTGCTAACAAACGCGAAAATGTATTGTGTTAAGAGAAGAGCGTATATGACGTTATTCACCAGAAATAATGTGTCCATTTTCAGACAAACACAACCAAGGAGAATGTTCTGGATCAGCCCTTGGACTATGACTATGGATCCATTTTGGATCCATTCATAAAATGAAATAAAATTATACACGTGTACGCACGCACGCACGCACGCACGCATGCACGCACGCACGCGTGTATAATTTTATTTCATTTTATGAATGGATCCAGTACTTGATAAATTCTTTTTATTACAACTGTTGCATACGTTGGTAATAAAAATAACGAAATAGCACAAATTGTATCAACGACATGACTGACTCACCTATTTCCAGGGGCTCTGCAGGCAGGATAGGTGTCGAGCATTCGGTAGTAGAGATAGGGTAGCGTGAAGTCCATGCCCATCACTGCAGACACTGGGTCGTTGCTCGTATGGCTGGCGCTGTAGAAATAAAGGCATCGTTACCAGCTATTCAGATGCACGCTTGTGGTCAGACAGCCAGTGTAAGGCCGGTTTATACAAGCGGTTTTTTTCTCAGTTTGCCGGCCGACACAGTGTCGCGCGATTTCGTGCTTCAAGAATCGGTCGTGTAAACATCCGCACGAGATTGGTTTGCGGAACGATTTTGTCGGGGAGAATTGTGGCTAGTTATTATATGATATAACAGTTGACCATGATTAAGAATCAGTGACCTATCAGCGACCTACAGCAGAGGTAACAGTCGTGACCTTCATCAAAGTTAAAACCCCGAGTGACGACAGTGAATATCTAATTCGCAGAAGACATATTGCTCGTCTATGCGGACACACAATTTAGTTGCGCTTTATTTTGTGATATGCGGACGCATGACACATCATGGCAAACATCGCTCGTGTAAACCGGGCTTAGCCATTCCCATAAAATAATAAATTATCCTGCATTCCTCTCTACCTACAACCCAACAAGACCGTTCTGCGGTACGCATTATGCAGCGTTGTGTTCTAGTAACATATGTAAAGCACAGAATGCTTACACAAATAAATAAATCAATAACTACTCTCCTGCTTACCGGCCTTGGTAAATGGAATGACTGAGGGTGAGAACGATGCCAGCTCCGGACGCGTCCACGTACGGTATCGAAAACGTGGCCAGTCCCTTCCTGTTGATGCCACGTTTGTACCTAGAACAAAATGGCTGACAATAACTCAAACACGTTCCTCGTGCGGCGCGGTGACGTAGCGGTTAGAACATCGGACTCTCAGTCGAAAAACCCGGTTTCGAACCCTCTTGCTGCTTTTTCGAAGTTTGGGCAATTTTGTTCACTCAAAGTTGCCACAGTTCATTCAACTGTATAAATTAGTACCTAGCTACAGACAGAGGTGGACATGTTTTCGCGCAGTAATTGCAGCGTGATTGAATGCTTCCTGGGAAGTCGAGATGATGTTGGAATCAACATGTCTGCCAGGGGGTAAAGTGTATAGCGCTTTGAGCAGTCCCACGGACTGGATACCGCGCTATACAAGAACGCACGTTTTACACTTACTGCTACGGCAATCATAATAGTATTTCTTACATTACGCGTGTAGAATGTAGGACCACGACTTGCAGCATATGCAAATGCTACTATTGGAACGTCAGATAATATATACGCAGTAAAACAAAAGTGTTACCAAACCGTTGTATTTGAAAATGAAAGATAGGCTTACATACCATGGTCGTTGGGTGTGATCATATTCTTTCACCATGCGGGTGCCAGGGTACTTGCGGAAGACGCCAGCCTCGGTTCCAATGTACCGCCAGATGGAGTAGCGGGCAGGACGCGTAGATACAATGGCGTCTAGTTGGTGAGTTGATGCCACCGATTCTCTTACTCCTTCCTGTGGTCGATATTTAAAGTAGTGTTTAATAGTAGTGTTCAGCTGTTATTAGAAACAAGGGTAATAATTCCAGTTCCATTGACTAAATTTGAGGGCAATAAATCAGAACATTTAGGGCAGTTATTTGTAACTCCTGAAATGATAGCAAAGAAAATTAAGAAGATGAAAGATAATAAATCACCTGGAGTTGATGGGATACCACCAAAACTGCTAAAGGAAATTGTTGATCAAATTAGTACACCACTTGCAAACTTATTTAACTTGTCACTAGAAGAAGGAATAGTTCCTTCAGAATGGAAAGAAGCAAACATTACGCCGCTATTTAAGATGGGATCGAGGAAGAAGCCAGAAAATTACAGACCAGTGAGTTTAACATCAGTTGTATGTAAATTACTCGAAACATTAATTAGAGACCACATGGTGGAATTCTCATAAAACATAAATTAATAAATACATCTCAACATGGAATCCTAAAAGCAAGGTCATGTCTAACCAATCTCTTATGTTTTTTAGAAGAAATTACAAAGTGGGTAGATGACGGGTCACCAGTGGATATTGTCTACTTAGATTTTCAGAAAGCTTTCGATAAAGTGCCACATCAAAGATTGTTACTTAAACTAAAAGCCCAAGGTATAGGCAATGATGTAATCAACTGGATAGAAAAGTGGCTTACACACAGAAGACAGAGAGTAATAGTAGATGGTAAGATTTCAAACTGGAAATCTGTTTTGAGTGGGGTACCACAGGGATCAGTGTTAGGCCCTATACTGTTTTTAATATATATATAAATGATTTGGAGGATGACATATCTAGCAAAGTACTCAAA
Source organism: Lamellibrachia columna (assembly GCA_963662155.1). Lineage (NCBI taxonomy): Eukaryota > Metazoa > Annelida > Polychaeta > Sabellida > Siboglinidae > Lamellibrachia > Lamellibrachia columna. The sequence continues at coordinate 49,057,684 of OY759261.1, forward strand.
TTTGCAGATGACACAAAAGTATTCAAAAAGGTTACTAATGATACAGATAAACAAAGTTTACAGGATGATCTAGAAAAATTAGTTCAATGGTCAGAAAAATGGCAAATGTTATTCAATTTTGGGAAGTGTAAATGTATACATGGAAATATGGACGAGGAATATAAAATGGGGGATGCTGTACTAGGTAGAACCACACAAGAAAAGGATTTAGGAGTAACATTTAATGCTGACTTGAAAGTTTCAGAGCAATGTGGGATTGCTGCTTCGAAAGGAAATCAAATTCTAGGGCTAATTAGGAGAACTATCACGTATAAGGAGAAACATCTAATTGTACCCCTGTACAAAGTAATAGTTAGACCACATTTGGAATATTGTATTCAAGCATGGAGGCCATATCGTAAAAAAGACATAGATAAGCTAGAAAGAATACAACGAAGAGCAACTAAAATGATTCCAGAATTAAGAGACCTTAGTTACGAAAGTCGCTTATTACAATGTGGTTTGACAACACTAGAGACCAGGAGACTAAGAGGAGACCAAATAGAAGTGTTTAAAATAGTGAACGGTTATGAGGATGTTGATAGGAATATGTTCTTCAAACTTAAAGAAGGCAGTAGAACCAGAGGACACAAAGCAGCATTAGTTAAGGAGCAGTGTAGGTTGGACATGAGAAAGTACTCTTTCTCACAGAGGGTGATAAATGAATGGAACAAACTGCCAAATGATTGTGTTAATGCTAGTAGTGTGAATATGTTGAAAAATAGAATTGACAGATATCTGATAAGGGCGGGCTACACATAGATGAGAAAATTGTTGGACTCTCGATAAGCCAATGGCTTCCTTGTCCACTTGCCATCTGGAACTTGTTGTTCGAGATGGAAATCTTGTTAAATCTTGTTAAATAAAACGTACAACGCTAAATGACGAATAAAAAAATAGTAATTAAAAAAATTGTGTTGTGACATTATACAATGTTAACATGTATATAAGTACAATATAGCACAATCAATAAAATTCATCAATAGGAAAGCTCAGTTGAGGGGATCCTTCCATCCAACCACCCATTTCTCCCCTCACAAAATACAGTGAGGTGCATATCAATGCAATATTTCAAGTAAACACAGGTTTACATGAGGAACGTTTGCCTCGATTTATCGGGCGACACCATGTCGCCCCATAACGCGCAATTAAATTGTTCGCGGGTTTAGACGAGCTACATACATGGACACTGCAAATAAACTCCCGTTTTGATGAAAGGTTATTACGGGGCACCGATTGTCGGTCGCTATTTCGTCACTGCTTCAAAATCGGGGTCATCTGTTAGACACATAGAACCAGTATCAGTTGTCATAATAGTTCCACATACAGACCTCGCTTATCGGTCTCGCGTGAGTGTTGACCGGTTCAAGCATTGCAATATCGCGCAAGGTTGCATCGGCTACACATTGGACAAAACGCTCGTGCATATTGGCATTAAGGGTGTGTGGATTCGTACTGTTTATATTAGGGTCGGAACGATACACCGGTGCACCGGTGTATAGCGATACACTATGGTATGCGAAAGCGGTAGGCAAAACATTATTCGCGTCACCTTTGTGAAGTAATAAACGTTCAAAGCGAACCACACCTGTCGGTGTATCGATAAAATAGCGAAATATAACATGTAGTACGTTTCCCACATGTACATCTAACTATAATCTATGTAAATCTTTACACTGTTATTTTTATTCAATGCGCGCGTGCAATTTATACCTCATGTGAGTGACGACATGACGTCTGCTGTAGGGTTACCTTGTCTACGTGATAAATAAACCTGTGTTTTACTGTTGTTGCATTATTCTAGTCAATGTAGTCTGTATCGCGATATGTATCGTATCGTGACCTCCGTATTGCGATACGTATCGTAACGTGAAGTAGTGTATCATCCCGGGCCTAGTTAATGCCATAGCTTAATCTAATAGTGGCTACAAGAAATGACACGTGACGTTCTGGGCCTAGTTTATACCATAGCTTAAGCTAATAGAGGCTACAAGAAATGACACGTGACGTTCCGGGCCTAGTTATACCATAGCTTAAGCTAATAGTGGCTACAAGAAATTACACATGACGTTCAAGCATTTGACGACAAACTGTTTGCAGAATAATCACTTATTCACGCCAATGTGTACTTGATCCTATTTCAAAAATAATAAACACAATGTAATATTTTCGGACAAGACCGAGCACGCAGTTCAATAGATACGCGATTGTTTGTGTGCACCCTATATATGAATGCCTAAGAGAATGTGGTTTAACAACCCTAGAGACAGGGAGGTTAAGAGGAGATCAAGTTGAAGTTTTTAAGTTATTTAATGGTTATGCAAAATATTCATAAATATATGCTTTCTCACTCAAGAAAGATAGTAGAACTAGAGGACAAGATGTGATATTAGTAAAGGATCCGTGTAGATTTTATATCAGGAAGTACTAACAGAGGAAAATAAATGAATAGAACCTACAGATTGTGTGTGTAACTACAGGCAGCGTGAATATGTTTAAAAACAAGGTTAACACGTATCTCAGGAGGGCGCGTTACACATAGATAAAAAATGTTGGACTCTCGATAAGCCAATGACTTCCTTGTATACTTGCCATCTGGGTATTTGCCTTGGGTAGAAATATTGTTAAATTACACATTATATTCAACAGTCTGTGCTACTCGTGAGAAAACATACTATCCAGAATACTCACCTTAAAATCTGGGTTTACGGGATTTGTTTTTCCCAACATGTACAACTCGTAACGATCAACCGTAGTCGTCGTCTCTTCTGTGTCTAGATACTCGTACTGGTTGACAAAGGCGGTCGGGGCAAACTTCACGGTCGTTTTGCCTGAACAAAAATGTACAGCTTGTTCACAATCAATTATACGGTTTCATATTTGACCAATATGTATGCGTTCAAAGTTACAATGTGGGATCGTTTTTTATCGTAAAATAATGATATATTGTACATATTATATATGTTCTAACATTTGACCGTCTAAATGTGTTTTAATTACCAAAAGTGTTTAATATAACTTGATCGTTTTCTGTTTAGTATGAAAGTTTCGCCCCGAATGCCAAGTTATGTTTCATTCTGACAATCGACATATATCAACAGATACCGGTGAAATTATGTTTAAACACTGTGGTTCATTAAAACAGAACTGGGTTGTCGATATATTAGAATAAATATGACATAATGTAACGATAAAAAACTATCAGATGTGTTAGCCTGCCTTTAAAACACTTTACTAAATATACGAATATTAGTGAGAATACGACGAAAAGTTAACCAAAGCACACGTACCAAATCCGACCAATGAGTGCGGAAAACTATCGCATAGTCAAAACGAATACAACATTTACCTGGGTCAATTAAAACTCCATCTTCAACTAATTTAGCCTATCGCAAATCCGATTCGTTCATGTACAGATATGTAGTGTGTGAATAGTTTATGTAACATCTGCAATCGATATAATAAAAAAAATGCTTATTTTGTTCAAATAATCGAAAGAATTTACTTTAGTCGTTAGATCTGGTAAGGTTTAGAATATTGGATATCCAAAACGGTAAACACTGTGCGGGTCAATGCCGATCAAGGGCGTGACAAAATTTCACCAATGGTGAAATTCGTCAGTTATCAGCGTTTCCATTTTCACTTCAGTTAATGTTTGACCAAATATTAAATAATTTAATAGTTTGTCTGACGATTTCACAAAAAAACTACATACAAAAGTTACACAAACGAGTTAGCATGTTGCTGTGGATACTAGGTAGGTTTGATTTTTCACAAAATTAATTTGAAGTGAGTCTAGCGAAAAAATCAAACCGAGGGATTTTTAAATAAAAAAAATAAAAAAACAGCATATCCTCTATTTGAGTATCCCATCATCACATGTGTTTGTCCTACCGTTGAGTGCAACACGGTGTAGGAACGTGCACTGGCTTGGCTGAGGTCTGAGGTCGAGGCGATGGTAGACGAACGACTGAGGCAGGTTCGTGTCCCACACGTCAGTGAACGTTTCAGCGTCGTGCGCTAGTACGACACATGCGGAGAAGCGAGTCTGTCCAACCTAACAAACAACACACTATTGATTCATCACCATCGTGGATCGGTGTAGTTAAGTTACATTGCAATCAGCTCTGGTGGACGTCCTGAACACCCTAGGAACTAAACTCTGTACAACTTGCCGAAAGACTAGCAAGTGACTAAGAAAGCCAGAGAGATCATAAACAAATATTTTAAGACCTGTTCTCCTCTTTGGCTGTGAATGGTGGACCTGGACAAAGAGACTTGAAAGTCGAATCACTGCAGCAGAGAGTCATAAAACAGACAGCGAAATGAATGAGCAACTCTACGGGGACAACGCTACGGGGACAACACTACGGGGACAACTCTACGGGGACAACTCTACGGGGACAACTCTACGGGGACAACTCTACGGGGACAACTCTACGGGGACAACAGGGTCAGCTCAATTGTAGAAGTGATCAAAATAAATGAAGTTGGAATGATCATATGATGAGAAGTGAAGATGAGTCTGTGATAAAAGTGGCCCTAAACGTAGGAACAGGAAGGCCCAGGTTACGATGGATCAACAACATCAGATGACGGGAAAGACATCAACAGGAAGGCCCAGGTTACGATGGATCAACAACATCAGATGACGGGAAAGACATCAACAGGAAGGCCCAGGTTACGATGGATCAACAACATCAGCAGCCACCTGGAGGAAAAGAACACCCGCCTCAAAGATGTAATAAGATTTAATAAGAACGGTAAACGAACCGTACAGAATGGGGAAAGTTGAATGTTTGTCACACTGACATGAGTTCTAGTGTCACTTGAATTCATAACCGGAGTATGGTGCGCAGCAGGTGCGCAGCAGGTGAGGAGCAAGTGAGCAGCAGGGGAGCAGCAGGTGAGCAGTAATTCGCCGCAACAACCAATGACATTTTTTGCAGGACTTTCAGTCGTCTGCAGCCGGGTTACGAATCTAGGCGACAACAACGCAGAAACATTCCTGGCCAAATGCATGCAATATTTCAATGGTAATGGCTAAAATAATAATAGCAGATAACGTGAAATGTCTCCTGTGACACTTACCGGCGACCAGAAGTAAGTTGACTGGAGACTACGTGTTTGCACTCCTTCAAGCCTCGTGTTCCCGCGGGAGGAGACTCGCTCGGAAGAAAAGGTCAAGTTGCCAGTATCACCCCTGTCGCGTAATGTCTCAGTCAGCCGGGTACATAACACTAGTTCTTATTCTGCCCAATCTACGTTATAGCTGTCGCAATGGCTTTTGGTTACCCATCGAATCAAATTTAAATTGTCCCTCTTACACATAAATACGACAGTCACCCTATTGGGCTGGTCTCCCGCGTCTTTCACATATCCCCAGGCAGCTCAGATCAACCATCTCACAACAGCTTTTTTCTGAAACTAAGCTCCACCTGGGCAAGTAACAATATGTAGCTACTCCCAAAATATTGCTGCTCCTAATATGTAGCTACTCCCAAAATATCGCTGCTCCTAATATGTAGCTACTCCCAAAATATAGCCGCTCCCAAAGTAGCTGCTCCCAAAATATCGAATGACCTTAAAGTCACCTAAGTTAATACCTACCATAAGCAAATATCTCCTGACATATTTGTTCAAAATTGCATTTCCATCTTAAATCCTCGGCGCTCCTTCGAGCTTAGGATAACACTGTTTATGATATCATGACTAACGAGGCTGGTTCGTTGCGCCTGTCAGCTCTGAGCTCTGTGGATTTAGGCGTTATTGTTATTATTATCATCATCATCGTCATCATCATCATCATCACCATGACCACCACCATCATCAACATCACCATCATCATCCTTATCATATTTAATTTAGTAACTTCGACAACGATGTATTTATTTTATTTAGTTACCGTATCATGCTGGTCATGACATCAAGGGCCTGCGATGATCGCTCCAACGAGGGAAGTTGTATAAACAGCGGGTCGTCGCGAATGGTCTGAGGCCGAGGCAACATCGGGTGCGTCAATACCCGACCCTGGCTGTCGATAACGAAGGCGTAGTTCAGTTCACCCTTGTTGAAGTAGGTGACGTCACCTAGTAGATCACTCACTGTGCGGTCGATGCAGACAACACCTTTCAGTTGACGGTCGTGGTAGACGGGCAGGCAGCCGGATACGAGAAGGCCTGAATGAAATATGTCACCAGATATCGGATGGGTGGTCCTCCTGTAGAGGCCGGTTTACACGAGCGATTATTGTCCAATTTTATCGGCCGAAACAGTGTCGCACGATTATGTTCAACTACATTGTGTGCGTTTAGATGACCGACATGTCTTTGAGGTTTGATGAACATTCCCGACCGGTCCACCTGCTGTCAATCGCTGAGTAGGTGCTACTTAAAAATCGCGACCAAGACTTAAACATCGCGACCAAGACAGACCAGTCATAATTCTCCCTGACACAGATACCAAAAAATCACCTAGTCGCTAGTCGGTTTCGCGCGGGTGCTTGCATGGCCTATTCTTGCAACGCGATGTCGTGCGACAACGTGATAAACGCACACAATGCAGTTGGCGTAATCGTGCGACATGGTGTCGCCTGACAAATCGGGGGATTACTCATGTAAACCGGCCTTATAGAAGGAATTATACAACTGTATCGCCTGCTGCGTTATTCAATTAGGTATATTCTTCAATGACACTAAAAGGGCTTACACAATGCTTCGGTTTCGAATAAGTCTTCAGTCTACGGCTTCGCACAATTAACTGTAGACCCACATTTGCTTTTATTGAATCCTTTTGTTCCGGAATTTAGCCAATATTTATTTTAATCATGCATACTCTAATAGTAGCACATGGTGAAAAGTCCATGTCGACAGACATCATCATGGTGGACCAAATCATGTTTTGTTTATCTTCATTTTAGCGTGAAACCAAGTTCTAAACTTTGTGCATACTTCTACCCTTCTACAAAGTTTATCAAACGCACGAAAAAAATGCTCACCGAGTCCGAAATAATCTTTGTATGGAACGGAAAATATCACCTTCGGCTGACTGCCAGTTCTACTAATGTACGTGTAGTAGGTACCCATCTTTGACCTCAGGTCAGAGGGGTTATTCACGCGTATGAAATG
>OY759261.1:49069849-49074849 GCA_963662155.1 Lamellibrachia columna
TGGTAGCCACACGGCGCTATGATAGGGTTATGGTAGCCACGCTGCGCTATGACTGGTAGAAACCCTTTGTAAGCACTGGTGTAAGCTGGTGTCACATAACGTGTCAGCAAACCAATCAACGAGGCGAGAAAGAAAGAAATCTCACCGGCAAAAAATACTTGATCAAATAACGTTTATTTTTCGGTGTCGCCATAGCGAGACTGTCGGCGTAGCAGGTGCTTGTCGACGCGGTGCCCGGCGGGGTCTGCGGCTTGTCCGAGAAGGAGACGACTCCGACCTGAAACAGGTGGTGTAGGCCTATACTTGGTCATGTAGAGGTTGCAAGTGTCAGTAAAAAAGTAGAGGTATGTTCTTATATATAATAATATTAATAACAAAGGTATTTATATAGCGCACGAACAATAAAGATTGCTCTCGGGCGCTTTACATTTATGCAATCATAACTTATTACAATATTATTAATTATAATAAAAATAAATTAATTAATTATAAAAAAATGAATACATGAAAATTGATAGTAGTTATATTAAAAACAATACCAATAATAAATATTATAAAACATAGTCCTATCATAAATAATGTATAATAAAAATAAAATGCATGTTCTTATTAATAAAATGATAATAAATGCATATAACATAGCGCGGTACCCAGTCATTCGGACTGCTCAAAGCGCTGTACACTTCACCCCCTGACAGACCTGTTCATTCCAGCGCCATCTCGAATTCTCTGGGAAACATTCAGCCACGCTGCAATTGCGCGAAGACTATTCGTTCACATTTCCACCACTGTTTTTTTTTGCCAGGTACTCATTTATACAGCTGAGTGAACTGTGGCAACGTGGGGTGATCAAACTTGCCAAAGGTTCGAAGCGATCGCAGTGGGATTTGAAACCGGGTTCTCTCGATTGAGAGTCCGGCCTTCTAACCGGTATGCCATCGCGCCCCACGAAAGAGTCAGGACTATCCTGGACTACGCAGTTTTACCAGATGTTTTATGCCTTTTAGTATTTTAGGGATTTTTATCCCTAATTCATCTGTTCAGTGGATTGCACCTGTGTGTAACAACAACAAGAACACTGCTGGTGATCAAGCGTGACGTTGCACCTCAGGCGTGACGGCGTACGTAAGACAGTTCCTGCGTCATCTGCAATTTAACAGGTGCACTCAGTTGAACAATGTTGCATGAAGAACCTCATGCAATGCAGGAACCGCATACAATGCAGGGATGGCACTGCATCGGCCCACCCACCGCGGCTGTCGTGGGGGTGTCCACATACTGCGACGCACACCTGTCAAGCAAACGGGCGACAACACCGCTAACCTGTTGAACATACAACAAAACGCCTGCCAAGTTGTGTCTGCTGAATGCGAGGTCAGTTTTTAACAAGGCTGACTTCCTTGTCGACTACGTTGCCGACCATGACCTGGACATATTGTGTATCACAGAGTCGTGGCCATCCAGCGAGGACACTGTAGTTGTTTCCGCCGTCAAGCCTTGCGGCCGTCAAGCCTTGCGGCCGTCAAGCCTTGCGGCCGTCAAGCCTTGCGGGCCGTCAAGCCTTGCGGCCGTCAAGCCTTGCGGCTATCTCCTTGAGCACGTTGCTCGGAGTAACCTTCGTGGCGGCGGTGTCGACGTTCTTTTCAAATCATCATTCACTGTTGACCACTCCCAACTTTGGCCTGTTTCATCTTTCCAGTGTCTCGATCTACAACTACGTTGCCGCAGAATCTCCTCTTCACTACGCCTCGTCATCATCTACCGATCGCCGTCGTGCAGCCCCAACTCACAGCCGTTCGCCATCTACTGATCGCCGTCGTGCAGCCCCAACTCACAGCCGTTCGCCATCTACCGATCGCCGTCGTGCAGCCCCAACCAACTCACAGCCGTTCGCCATCTACCGATCGCCGTCGTGCAGCCCCAACTCACAGCCGTTCGCCATCTACAGATCGCCGCCGTGCAGCCCCAACTCATAGCCGTTCGCCATCTACCGATCGCCGTCATGCAGCCCCAACTCACAGCCGTTCGCCATCTACCGATCGCCGTCGTGCAGCCCCAACTCACAGCCGTTCGCCATCTTCCTCACCGAATTTCGAGATCTCGTTGAACGCGTCGGTATGAAATCCAATATCATCATCCTCGGCGATTATAACGTGCGATAGGGCGACAACAGCGATGCGCACGCACGTGCTTTTCACGACATTCTGTTAGACAGGAACATGAGCCAGAACGTCACCGAAGCGACGTTCAACATGGGTAACGTGCTTGATCTCGTCACCACCGTCTCTTCTTCTTCTTCCCCTGTTACACGGGTATCCGTCGACGATCTTGTCACCGATCACTTTGCCGTTCTTTGTGACCTCGTCTCGACCAAGCCACGTCCGCCACGCAAGAAGATAATGTACCGTCGATATGCTGCGATACACAACTCCAGCTTCACGAAAGATCTCTGTGAGTTTGATTTCATCACCCAACCTGTCTGTGACGTAGGTGGCCTGTACGATCAGAACGACAGGAGCTTTCCTGTCTGGTTGATCGTCACGCACCACTTGTGCAGCGTAATGTCACCGAACGATCACACATTTCATGGTGGTGTCAGGAACTCGGCGAGTTGAAGCGTCAACTCCGTCTGCGTGAACGCACATGGCGACGCAACAGAACCGACGACCATCTTATTTGTTATACTAAGCTGCGTGACAGATACTGCCGGACGCTGGCTTCCACGAAAGCTGCGATTCACTGTAAAGAGATCGGGTCAGCCTCGAACGACAACCGAGCAGTGTTTCGTGTTGCGAACCACCTTCTCGGTCGTAAAAGCATGAACCTTCTTCCCAACGACACTAGTGGCCCTGACGCTGTTGCCGATCGTTTCGCTTATCACTTCGCCGACAAGATCAACCCGATCCGCAGCCAAATCCAGCGTCCGTCAGCTAATGTCGATAACGCTCAGCAATGTATTGTTTCTTCGCCTCTGCTTGCGTTTCAACCGGCTTCGTTCGAAGAAGTAACGACATTGATCTAAAATGGCAAGATAAAAAAGTCGAAAGATTGATCCACTGCCCATCGCTATTCTGAAGGCAAATACCTCCATCTTAGCGCCGATCATCAATAACGTCATCAACCTCTCTTACGAATCTTCCACGCTTAAAGCACGCTTAAAGCACGCATAAAGCACGCTGCCATCGCGCCTCTTCTGAAACATTCCGGTCTTCCCATTGACGACTACGCCAGCTACCGACCTATCTCGAACCTTCCGTACGCATCAAAGTTACTTAAACGCCTCGTCTCTGCCAAACTGCGTTTCCATCTGCAACACAATGGCATCGGATATCCTTTTCAGCGTGCCTACCGCCCGCCACACAGGGTTGAGACAGCGATTGTACGTTTTCAGGACGATACACAGCTGTATTGCGTTCACTGGATGCTCGTAAACACGGAGTTCAGGTACTGCTTGACCTCAGCGCTGCATTCGATACGATCGACCACGACCTTCTTCTCGCAGAATTAGACTGAATCGGCGTGCGTCAGTTTCGACGGTCATCTTTCCTGCAACATCCAACTGCGATATGGGGTTCCACAGGGCAATGTTTTGGGCCCTCTCCTCTTTTCTGTCTACTGTGCAGGTCTTTCAGAAGTCTTCCCAAAGCATGGAATTCGCTACCGCATCTACGGGGATGATATGTTGACTTTCCGCGTAATGATTCTTCGGACTTCGAATTCGTGCAAGAAGCTTGTACATGCGCTTGTCACGTCGCGACCCGACTTCGGAAACACGGCCTTGTACGGCATTACCGGAACCCTGCTGCAACGACTCGAGGTGGTCCAGCGATCAGCTGCGCGTGTCGTCCTCTGCCTACGTCGACGTGACCAACACAGCATGACGGCGGCACTACGTGAGCTTCACTGGCTGCCTGTGGCGCAGGGAATTCAGTTTAAATTGTTGACCTTGGTGCACGGCGCAGTCTTCGTTCTGCTGACTAGTCTCTCATTGTTGTTCCTATGGTAAACCTGGAACGGCTCGGCTGACGAGCTTTCTCATGTGCAGGTCCCACACTCTGGAACTCTCTTCCAATAGAGCGAAGAACGCAACGTGATTCTAGACGTTTTAAGAGGGACCTGAAAACCTTTGTCTTTAATCAAGTTTTTTCGTAATTTTGTGTGTGTGCATATGTATATATATATATATATATATATATATATATATACTTTATATCATATGTATATACATATACATACATAATCGTAATGCTTACTTTTATTATGTTATCTGATGTAATGCTTGTATTGTAATATTTATTTATTTTTGATTTATTTATTTTTTTATTGTAAACACCCCTGATTCTATCTTTAGCGATATGCGGTGTCAAAATAAATTTGATTTGATTTGATTTGATTTATATCCATCACGGCTGAATGCAATCCCAAGTAGTGCATAAAGCGCTATAAAAGAACCTGCATTTACCTTTTCTCGTGGAGGAAATGGGCCGAATTAAGTAAGTAATTATATTCCTAATAATAATAATGATGACGTCTTATATAGCGCTGTTTCAGACGCAGTGGAGTTAGACTTCTCTGACAGACTGGGGGAGACTGTTCAATGCCGCAGGTGCCGCTTTCGAGAAGGCACATTCTCCAAATGTTTTGAGGCGTGTAGTGTGCACAGTCAAGATACCCGCAGAATCTGATCGCGAGGAGCGTGCGGATTGGGAATCACTGAGTAGTTCAGATATGTAGGGCGGTGCAAGTTCGTGGAGACCGTTGAAGGTGATTAGAAAAACCTTGAAAGTGATCCTTTCTCTGGTAGCCAAAGCAGGTATTTCATCCTACATGACGACTCACCCTGTCGTTGGGTCCGAGGGTGTCGACGACGGTCGAAGCCGCATTAATGGCGATCTCCATCAACGAGCGACCCTTATGGGTGGTCCTCATCGAGCCGGACGTGTCCACCACGACCACCAGGTCTTTCGGCTGCGGTGATGCCACCTCCACGTAAAAAGGCC